>OX578135.1:75253244-75853244 GCA_951213105.1 Amaurobius ferox | reverse complement strand
ATTGCGTATCCCGAAACATTGTCCAACATATCCTATTAACCCGATGCGCACCATAGTAATACATTATTTTTTATACATTTACATAGTTAAATCATAAGCTGGTTCTAGTCAAGAATTTGCTGAAGATCTATGAAACCGATTTTCAAAGTTTCTATATTGTTTGATTACTGATACTCTCTAGATGAATAAAGATCATCGACTTTCGACCTAAATAGCTAGATTTTCAAATGGGGTGGTAAGTATATTCTTAATTATTTTTTACTATATATTATGCAGTTTTAATACGATCTGTATGACATGGTCGAAAACGTACCAGCTTATTTGCGAAACCCTGGAGCTCAGTAGTAAGAGCTCCAGGGTTTGGAACTCGCTAGGGATAATTTTATATTCCGTTAAAAAATTTATGTTCAGAATTGCTTTTGCCTTTCATACTACATAGCACAATAAAAGCATATTATTTATTTCTTCAAATGCAATAATTTGTGTTATTTAATTTCTGAGGATCTATTAAACCGGGTTTTAACGTTTTTGTTTTACAGCTAATACTCTCTAGATGAATAAAGATCATCGAATTTCATCCAGAAGTGCTATACAAGTATTTTTAAATGGCGTGGTACGCGCATTCTACATATTCTCTTATTATTTTTTCTGCATTCATGGTATAATATCTACATCATGACAGAAAAAGAGTTAGCATAATAAAAAAAAATCGCTAGGATAAATTTTACATTTTAACAAAAATATATTTTGAGAAATTATTTTGTTCTACTCCTACAACAATGTATAACATTTAAAACACACACTGGGTTTTATCTTTTAATTTTTAAAGATATTTTAATCGATTTTTAAAATTATTTTTCCAATTGTTAGCTCATATATTCTAGATGAATTTAAGTGCATCGCATTTTACTATAAAACGATATATTTATATTGTGATGGAAGGAAATTCCACTATTCCATTATCTACTATGTTATATCTCCTCCGTCGAGTCTCAATAGTATGATTGCTAACAACTTAGAATGTTAACTACGAGGAATTTTAACTAACTTGCTTGAAGGAATTTTGTGCAAAAATTTACTCAACATTTATTCAATTTTACTCAAATTTTGTCCATGAAAATCGGTTTGATAAAATATTTCACATTTTGCTTATACAATAAATATTTTAGAAAATTCTTTTGAATTTTGTAAATAATATTCGTGATTGTCATTATTATTTTCTTACATTTTACTTAGCCGTGTTTGAATGTTTACAAGTTTCGTTTTATTATTATGAGATATAAAGATTTTCTATACCGGTGTTCTACTTTATAAACATTTTCATAATTGGGATTTTATATTTACGAGATAGATTCTACATTTTGCAAATGGAACTCACATTTTTTGATTTCCTTTTTGAAGAACATATATTAGTGAAACCAGTTCACGGATACTATTATCTGAAATAGCAATGTACGCCTAATTTCGGAAACGATACCCGGTGACGGGACTTTGATGTTATAGCCATTTACACTGAGTTAAATCTTGAAACAATTTGAAGCCAGCTACATGGTAGAACTGAATTTGTTGGTCCCCATAGAGGTTTACAAAATTATTTGATATTGCAAGTTTTCTTGCTTGCAATACAGATATCGGATATCCCTTGTGGAAGTGGGGGCGGATAATGAACAAACAGGTTCGTGAAAAATCGGAATCAGGTTCGTGCATGTAGTAAATATTTTATCAAATTTGTATATAATTTCATTTTTTTTAACTTTAATTGTTAAGATTTCATTTGTTCTTTTATGAGCAGCCAGGTTTACTGTCATGGTCAATGGGTCAGACCAAAAATTGACCAAGTTCTGCCAAAATTTTAAAATGCAGTATTTAGCATAAATAAAAAATATTATTAGATACCAGAAATATTTTGTCAATATATTTTATAAAGAAAAATCATTCTTTTCAATCGTTGTGTTCTGTGAATGTAGGCATATGTTATCAAGAAAGCTGCTCCAGTTAAGGATGCAGCAAATAGAATTTTATTTTGCATTACAGATATCGGATATCCCTTGTGGAAGTGGGAGCGGATAATGAACAAACAGGTTCGTGAAAATCGGAATCAAGTTCGTGCATGTAGTAAATATTTTATCAAATTTGTATATAATTTCATTTTTTTTAACTTTAATTGCTAAGATTTGATTTGTTCATAGACCACAAAATATTCTATTATGAGCAGCCAGGTTTACTGTCATGTGCAATGGGTCAGACCAAAAATTGACCAAGTTCTGCCAAAATTTTAAAATTCAGTATTTAGCATAAATAAAAAATATTATTAGGTACCAGAAATATTTTATGAATTTATTTTATAAAAAAAATATGATTCTTTTCAATCGTTGTGTTTTCTGAATGTAGGTATATATTATCAAGAAAGCTGCTCCAGTTAAGGATGCAGCAAATAGAAATAGAATTTTACTTTGTCTTTAAGTACCTCATAGTTTTCCACAGTTTACTATCATCAGAATTGCCAATGTAAGCATTTTAAAACTTGATTTAGCCATTTATGTCATATTCGCCATTAGAAAACAAGATCCGGCCATTTACCCCTAAGCAGTTAGACTTAGCCATTTTCTAGTTATGTGATACCCTACAAGTGTTTTGCATGTCTTGTCCACGAAGAATTTGCAGAAGTTTGTGAAAAAAATGTAATTTGCCACCATGGAGAGAGAGAGAATTAAACTCCTGTAAGCGAAAAGCTTGAAAGTATCATAATGCTTTACGTCTTATATCTAGGAATCACTACTGTTAGTAAAGCTCAATCTGTTCTTATATGACACAAGATGAGGGCAATATACTTTTGATTATTTTAAAATTAAAGTTCCTTACTTCTGAGTGAAATTAATCTTGGATATTTTTTTACTTAGCTGTAGGACAGGGTACAGGATACAGAGAGACAGAATATATTGAAGGGTAAAATAAATTTGAATAAGTAAGCCAATTTCTTTTGGCTTGAGTTTTATTTTGCATTGCACTGATGCATTTTCTCTAGTTAATTTTTTTCATACATATTTTTAAACTATGAATCACTCGGCGTTGCCGCGTCCTAAATAAGTGTCCGTTTCTTATATAATACAGACACAGGTAACAATAATTTTTATATTTAAAATACTTCATTTAGGCCTCTTATGAAAACGCAGAAAGAACTATATAGCTTATCATACCTTCCATCGATCTACGATCACACGTTAGAGCGTTTTCTACTTCCGCAAAGCAGAAAAAATGTAAAAGATGCAAAACATCTCTCCAGGTGTTCTGGATCATGTTTATATATACTGGGTGATTCAAAAGTTCGGAGCAATAATTAAACGCTATAAAAAATATCTATGCGTCGGAGAGACATGCGGTTTGCAGATTAATATTCCCCGTGATGGGGGATTTTGTGTGGCATGAAAAACAAATAGTTCAAACTCTCGACACTAGGGGGGCTGCCGCAGAAAAATCCATGGAGATGACTTATGCATGGAGGTGATTGCACACATGAATCACGGGTGTGAGATCTGGGGATCTTGCAGGCCAGTCATGTGTGCAATCACCTCCATGCATAAGTCTTCTCCATGGCTTTATCTGCCGCAGTCCCCCGAGTGTCGAGAGTTTGAACTAATTTTTTTTTTATGCCACACAAAATCCCCACCACGGTGAATATTAATCTGCAAACAGAATGTCTCTCCGACCCATAGATATTTTTATAACGTTTTACTTTTGATCCGAACTTTTGAATCACCCAGTATATATAAACATGATCCAGAGAAGGAGAACACATAATTTCAGTGTAAATTCAGACGGTCCATTGCGCTGACTGAATGCGATCACTCAAAATCTTACAAAAATTAAAATTACTTATGAAATCGAAAAAAAAATGTTAATTCAGTAATATATTGGGAAGTTTTAGCCAAATTATAGAATTGCTTTAATCTTTGTTTTTGGGATGCGACGATGTAATATATATATCAAATGCAAATTTCGATGCATTTAAAAAATTAATATTAAAGGATTGTCAAACGGATTCGGTTCAAACATTGTTAGAAATGACGTTCTTATATTTTTCTGACGGTGTCATGATGGAAACTCTGTAATAATATTTGGTCGCTGAGGAACCGATTTGTGTGAGTATAGGCCTAAATCGGGGTTTAAATTAAAAAAAAAAATACTCTGAGGTGCACCTATTCGGGTATTGAATTGCTTGGTAACAAATTTCATGGCCATAGGAAGCATAATTTTCCGCTACAGATTGCACACACAGACATTCTCTGTGTGTTTTGCGCACTTCTACCTATAATTTTGACCCTGTCCATGTTTTAAGTTATACTTGACGACTCGTTCTCGATTCCATTTGAATCAAATCTTTACAAAGTTACTTCTAAAATTAAAAATATTTAAAAAAAAATGCTATTATGTATATTGGTGTTTAAACTGGCTTATGACAATTTTTCTTTCTTGATTTTGTAATTTCGTAATATTTAAATCTGTTGTGTGGATGCATATACTGAGTCTATTAGTGATGTCAGTTTTGTCACATACAAATCCAGCTTGCCGGTATTGGATAGTATTTAAGCAGCATGTTAACATGGTTTCTTATTTTAACGCCACTGAAGAATAGAATGAGGTTACCCGAAAGCGGTCTGGCTTTAAAATCGTATATACATCTGAAGGATGTTTTAATAAAATGACGTTTAAAATCTAATGATGTGTCATTCAGTTATCTTTTGATCGACAGATATTCTCCTTTATTATGTTGTTGAGACCCAGACCGTCCGACCTACCAGAAAGGTGTAAGATAACTGTTTGGACGGCCGGGTAGTGCCACCCAATTTAGACCGTAACCCAGTGGGGGAGGCATCCACAGGGACCGTACCCTCCGTCCCCTACCACCAACCTCTCGGAAGGACTTACGGACCCACATGTTTAACGTGATCGTACTCCGCATGAACACGGCGGCAGTTGTGGCAGCGTGCAAATCCAGCGCGCAAACCACCGGGCTACCGCGCCCGATGTTCCCAGGTGGTCACCCACCCACGTACTATCCGCGCCCGATGCTGCCTGACTTCGGTGATCTAACGAGAACCGGTGTTTTCAGCACAGTACGGCCGTTGACAACCTTTATTATATGAGATTCAATATCCTTTCGCCAGAGAAATACATGCAATGCAAAGGGACTTATATATTTTTCAAATGGATCTATTAATTAAACAATGCCGCATTTTGAAATATTAGCTTGGCTAAATATTCGCGTGATGCCCTTTTTAAGCAAAGAGCGTTTTACTTAAAATAATTCGTTTCGTCTGTTAAGAAGGGGAATTTCTGTGACGACAGTAATAATAAACGTTGCTGGTAATCCAATATATGATAAACTAGAACTTATTGTTTAGTTAGAACCTTGGGTCCGGTACTGGGCATATCAAACACTATGTTCTAATAAGAATGCATATTACGCCTTAAATACGTTTTTCACCTTCTGCATGGGTGTAATATGCCGTAAATAAGCTATTTGTATATGCTAAAAAAATAAGTTCCTTTGATACGCCTTAAATATGCTATTTGCCCTCTGCTCGGGCGTAAAACTCCTTAAATGAGCTAATTTTAGTTGAACTAAATAATTTGATTTGATACACTTTAAATACTTCCGGCCGCTCTGTTTGCTGCTCACGCCCTCGGGTGAGTCGGGCGGTCTGGGCTTTCCACACTTTAAATACTCTACTTTGATATGCCCTACATAATCTCCTTTGATACACTTAAATAAGTATTTGGGGAGCGCATTCGAAGGGATATGCTAAACTTAGTAAATAATAGTAGAGACAGCAGTACGTTTCTAAATGAAAATACGAGCAATCTTAAAAAATCCCTGGGCCGTCGTCCCCTGTTCCTGTACCGTAAAAGTATCTTTAGCGCATCGAAATATCTCAGACGTTACCTCAGCTGCCAGTCTGCATTGTTGCAGATTCTGTGACGTCCCGTTTCCCTATCCTTTTCTCTACCAGTACGTAACTAAGGGGGGTATTTAAGGGAGTAGAGATTGTACTAAATTTCTTATAGAATGCAAGAGAAGAGAAGGTTTTTTTTTTTTTTAGAATGAAAATAGTATATCACACAATATTTATGCCAAGAATTAGCATTGTGGGACTCTTCAATTTTTGGATGCAGTAAGAAAATTCATAAACTTTTCGCATTGTGAAGAATTCTAATTTTTTAAAAAAGGAATTATCCTACTGATTCGATTTAAAGCTTGTTGAAAAATGAATGTTTCGATTTTACCAATGGTGTTTAGATGAAAACTATGCAGTAATATTTTCGATTGCTGGGGAAATGATTTGTGCGAAATTCCCTCAAAATAATGCTTAAATAATAAATAACTAAAAGCATTGTAAATAACTTTGCTGACCAAAACGGGAATCGAACACTGGATCTTCGAACTGGTCAGCGGATTCCCTACCGTTGAGCTACTGGGACGACATTGCACGGTCTTGTCGTCGAAGTGGACTCAGCATTCTCCACCTTCCTGTCAGATTGGGGGGAAACTGGCAATCTGACTGACCATTTCCTGCGATTTTTACCTCAGGATAATCTCCTACTACTATTATTTTTACTCAGTTCAGTATCCTGCGTGGTCGTTATCCTCTCAATTTGAAAGGGGCACTCAATTTTCCAGAGTCCACTGAATCTATACTAGTCGCACGGGGGTCACTTTCCGGCCTCCGACATCTTTGCACTAACCTACCGTGTTGATTTGTTTATATTCCATTGTAAAAAACCTTGCTGCCTCAACCCGTAATCGAACCTTGGATCATTAACTGGCCAGCCGACGCTCTACCCTTTAATTACTGGGACGAAATTGCAAGATTTCATCGACGCTGCAACGTATTCTAATAAAACAAAAACTTAGCTCCAAGTTGTATTTGAATCTGACATAATGTATCATTGTATCGAATTTTGTAGTTGTAATTTGGCTAACTTTTTCACTGCGTGACCAACAGGCAAAGACACAAACATACTTCTTATTTTATTATTGTAGATAATTTTTTTATTTACACGTAGATTCATTAGCTGAAAAATAATTTTAAAATAAAAACCTAAGAAATTTTTCAGAGTTTAAAATATTCGCCAAATTCTGAACAACCCATATCATGCAAGCAAATTTATTATCCTCATTTGATACACATACTTGAATGCGAATTTTTATTTCATGCAATAAAATATATTGATATCTTTCTATTTCGTAACAAAGATGCTCAAACCAATCGCGGGTCGTTACTATGATATAAAACAGAAATGAATCTGAGATTTGAAATCAACTCTAAAGTTACTTTTTGTGTCCAATGACTACCTTTCCATATACACATAAAAGAATGAAATTCGGTTCCTATAAAATCCACTCTAACTTTATTGCATGCTACATATTTCCATTTTATATATTCCTTATCACCAATGAAAAATATCTCAACCAATTTGATATTCGTATTTTTATATTTCCCTCGCAATATATTATACATTTTGTTCGATGATATGGATATAAATGAAATGATTCTTTATTCTTTTGATGACATGAGTTTTATTTGCGCATCGGAGTTTATTTCTTACAGCAGTGCACTTAGCTGTTGGGAACGTATTTAATAATATCACTGCTCCTCATTGAAGTAAAAAGAAGGGATAAGGATAATATATTCTCATTATTAATATCACGAATATTTGAATTTTTTATATATTTATATTAACTAGTTTTCTAACCTACACTTTAAACGATAATATGCGCACTTGAAATAAGCACGTGAATAAATTTAGGTTTATTATATATATTTTGGAAAAAATTAGTATTTGTAATTAATATTAGTATATTGTACCCTTTATCTTAACGGGCTTGAAATAATCTTTAATACCAAGCTTGACAATGTACCTTCTTGGGAGAGGGTTAATTTTCCAACCGTGTGATCCAATGACGTCACAAACACAAAAATTATATCGCGACTAATGTTTAGTAGAATGATTGAAACTGTTAAGTTTTGTGATCATTGAGCCATAAATAAACTTTTCTATGCATAATTATGTCAAATTTTATTCTATGCCACCATGTTACTAAAATATAAAATTTCGAATATATTTTAAAATTAAAAAAAAATTCTATCTAGTTTTAAATTTTTCAATAACAAAGCCGTATATAAAGTTTCGTGAAAATCCATTAATACTTGTGACGGCTATCATGTACTCAAAAATCGACCACAGGAAAAGAGACAGACGGACATAATTCTAAAAATGGTCAAAACGTATTTAGGAGGTCTTAAAACGTATATTGGCCTCACAATTGAACATTTTGTGATACAATGCTTTCTCTTTACTATATTCTATTGTATGAAAAAGTAAATATGGTCCAGTTGTCTGTAATTTTACTTCTGTGATAACGTAAGGTAAGTGACCCAAATTTGGGCACCCTTAAGCATTTTAATTATTATAATGTTTGTTTTAGCAGATAAAAATTTGAAAATTGGTGGATGTATTCTCCTTGCAGGGGGTAACAGGGAACAAATGATAATTGAGTTAAAAACATCAGATAGGTGCTAATAATGGACAGTGTCCATGTTAAGAACCTATGCCCATATTTGGAAACTTTGCACCCAATATGTGCACCCTTAAAAATTATGCTAAAAAAACCTTAAATCAACGTAAAAATTTAATCAGAGTCGGCACAAGATGGGCATACAAAAATATAAAATTTTTCCTTACTTGTAAGGACACAACATTCTTTATGTACTCATACACGACACGTATTACACTGTATCATATCTAATTGTTTTTCTTGACGACACAGTACAGAATAGCAGGACTCTTTTGAGCTGGATACACCATTGCAGGACGACTGAGCTGCAAAAGTTGATGCAGTTGCAACAGTTGTCTTGGGTTTAGGCTTTGGTGCTGGTTTCGGCTTAGCTGCTCGTTTGAAGTTACCAGCTGCTTTATGCTTGGGTACCTTTTTTTCTGGAAAAAGCGATTTCACCAGTCTTACAGTTCGATAATGTAAAGCCTTTTTTGTGTTGGTCTTTTTAAAATATCGGAGATAGATAATTGATGAATATCTGTGTCCTTTTTACAGCAGTGCCCATATTAGGTGTAGGGCCCATATTTGGGTCAACTACCTTAGTATATAGCCATTAAACCGACAACTGTACGCTTTTTAGTTTTCAGTGCATTTTGGCAGGTTCTCAAATATGGCGAACGTTTCCATTATGCTCTGAATGTGGTCAATCCCGAGAAATTATTTTTTTTTTCTACGAACCACGGTTGAGGAAAAAATAAATTTTTAAAATAAACAAGAAAGATCAATCATGTATAAGCATTGATTATGAAACACTTTCCAACTGAAATGTAATTTCATTTAAAAATTTCTAAAATGTGATACATTCAGTGGTGATATCTTTTACATTATCACAGTACTACAGTAATTTATTATACTTAAATATTCAAAACTGTATCGAAATATAAATCATCTGATTCTTTATGCAAAATCAATGAATATTTCATTCATATAATTTGTATTTCAGACTCCAGAGCTAAATAATTTTGTGTGAAAAAAATTCAACAATTCTTATGTAATTCATCTTACAATCGCTTGAGATATTTGCATTCTGCATATGTTAAAATTAGGCTTCGTTGAAGAAATAATAAAAGTTTAGGGATCATTTAAAATCACAACTATTGTAATTGCATAGGCACGGAATTTAGATACACAGATAATACACAGATAATATATGTGTGTATGTATATGCACTCAAAGTATTGGAATCGTGCCGAAGATCGGAACTCGAATTTCCAAATCTACACGTTTTGGGACTTCTAGAACACGAAAAAACTATTTTCAGGAAGACGTCTGTGTGTGTAAGGGTGTATTTGTGTATGTTTCTCTGTGTCTGTGTGGATATTACATCCACTCTAATTGAAAAACTAATGGACCGAATTTCATACAATTTGGTAGGTATGTTTTTTGTGGGAAATCCTGATGTTCATTAGATTATAGTACGATTCGTAATAAAAGAATCTGCCTTCTTTGCGAAATGGCCGCAGAAATTGCCTTTATCCACTCTAGCTAAAACCTAATGGAACAAATTTAAAACAAATTGGTGCATAATATTTCAATAACCTACAAGTGATTTATATACCAAATTTAACAAAATTTTGTATATAAATCATTTGTAGGTTATTCCAGCACGATTCGGGAAAAAGGAACGGGTTATTTTTGCGAAATGACCCGCAAAAATCGTTATATATAAAAATAAAAGACTACGTGTGCTCAATTATATCAATTAAATTCCTATTTTATACGTGATTTTTGACAACAAAAAGAATAAGACTAAGCCCATTACTCTAAAACTAGCCGTTCTTGAGATATTCCAGTTTTTTCGCGTTTTCGCTACGCCACCTTTGACAATAAGTCCAGCTATCAAATGAGAAGCTACCAAATGTAAGTTTAACGTGTAAATTCAATGTCATTTAAAATACTTATGGTTGTTATTTTGTGCAGATAAACTCAAAATATTATTGAATAAATAAAGAGAACGAATATGAGTCTGCAGGGAAAGACATGTGCTGTCCACATCAGAATTTTTAACAATATTACAACAATGATTTATAGAAGTGAACGGGGATTATTTTCAGGCCATTTCGAAAAAAATGTATGATCTATATTTAAAGATCCATCAAATTTTTGTCGAATAAAATGTTCAACAAATTTAAGCTGTGTACCAAATGTTTACTCTCTAGGACGTAGGAAAGTGCATTAAAAATGCCATCAAATAAGTATATCATGAAGAGTTATATAAAATTTAAAAAAATGAAAAATTGTTATCTACCAAATTTATTTTAAAATGTGATACCTCTCTCATATGCAAAACGTTTAAACAAATGGAAAGTTATTTATTATATAATATAACTCTCTTTTCTTTCTGAAAGATATCCCAAAGTCAGAATTTAATTGAATTTGTTTTTTTCCCTATATTAAATAATTTTTAATTAAAAAACTACTTGACATATTTTACTGAATTTTTTTTCATATATTCTATGGGATAATGTGAATATTTTCTAAGAATTTCGAAGCAATTCGTGAATTTTAAATTTACTTAAAAAATGTTTGAAAAATTAGGTCCCATAGGGTTCAATGTATTTCATTTTTTCAACCCGGGTTCAATAAAAAACTAATTGGGTGATATTATTCATTTATATTCCCATAGGTCCTACAGACCGTCTGAACAACATACTAAAATTTCATTTTGATAAAGTCATTTTTACGGCAGTTAACGTGCTAACGGACAGACAGACAGACAGAATGAACAAAGTCATAAACACTTTTCAACTTTGTTGTAAAGTGTTAACAATTTAAAAGTCGAGTTGGGCTACACTTTACGTATTTCTGGTATAGTAATCTGTAGAAGCGTGATATTTTCAAGATATAAAGAAGACAGACAGACAGACAGACAGAATGAACAAAGTCATAAAGACTTTTCAACTTTGTTGTAAAGTGTTAAAAACGAAAAACCATAGTTTGAACCTTGATTTAAATTGTGGGTTAAGTTTCGATTTAAACCGTGGTTTAAGACGTGGTTTAAATCATGATTTAAACAAGAAAAATAATGGTTTAAACCAATGTTTAAACCAAATAGATTTGAATCAATCAAGCTTGCTATCAACCCTTCACTAATCAAGCTGTTTTCTAGCTGAATGTTCTCGCGTAATAATTGATGTAAAAATTGTAAAATGAGTTGCAATTATTGTAACAGCATGCAGGACTTTTTGTAGTATCAGCCTGAAAATCTGCGTACTTAATACGATTATTAACCCAATTTTGGAAATCTGCTTCAATTAGGCCATTTCCTTGTAAACCTTCACATTTTAAAATGTGTCTATTTCTGGTAAAAAATAGTAGAATTTGTTCGAATATTAAAATTAATTTGATGATATCGATACAGCCGTATTATATGCAATTGAAATTAAATACAATTCTCTATTAATTGATTGTTACATCTGTATATGATGCTTACTGTATATCGATAGTATATTATATTTTGATACGTATCATACAAAAATTGTTCTTAACTCTAGATAAAAGAGCCAGTAGGCTAGTTAACGTATTAAAAGACCGCTTTAGTTTAGTATTTCAGGTGTCAATAGTATATTTCGAATTTTTGTTATTATTATGAGTAATATATCACGAGTATTATTATTCATAAAAATAATAATTGGAAGTGAATAAATTTCAGACCAACAATGCTAGAAAAATGAAAAATTATTATATACATGTTTCTGGCTGACGACCATTCTAGAATGATCTTTGATACTATCCTCGACAACTTACTTTATATGGCCAATGTAGACTAAGTTACATTGACAAGTAACAGGATAAATACCCATCCTACGTAAGTTACCTAATTTTCACTTGCATTTTTCAAAGAAATTTTAGAGAATCATTTAACACTCATAATAATTGCTAAAAGTTATTATGGGCTGGTCCAGAAGATAGAATGTAGGGCAAATCAAGGTATATCAGCATATGAACATTTCTGTAATTAACTGGATTTTCCTCTTCAGTGCACAAATCTGGACCTGAACTATTAGACGGGCGTTCCGGTTCGGAACTTTTACTTTGAAGAAGGAAATCCAACTGAATTTCGAAACGTACGTTTAAGTTGTTGTATCTTGATTTTAACTGCATTTTACTAAAAATTACTTACTAAAAATTTACTTACTAAAAATTTATAGTTCTAGTTTTTCACTTAATGTATCTGTACATAAAACTTTATAACAGTTAATTGATTCGTTCTTGAATTATTGTGTTTATATGTACACTGGCTTCGAAAAGCTAAGTACGGACGGTTAAATCCACAAAAATGGAAAAGTAAAGTTTTGATTTACTCAAAATTGTACATGAAGGTAGCAAACGTGTTTATGAATTAAAGAAAATAAGAATTATGTACAAAGATGAAAATATATTTACTTTTTGTAAGTTATATGATGACATCACATTTGGGTCATTAACAAAATGATGTTTAAATGATACCATGCACGCACACACAAACACATACACAGTGAAACACGCACGCACACACACAAACAAACGCACACAAACACGCGCGCGCGAACAAGCACACACAAACACACGCATACAAACACTCGCAGACACACACTTTACGCGCATACAAACACAAGCATAAACACGCTCACATACACAAACGCACAAGCATAAAAACGCTCACATAAACAAACGCACAAGCATAAACATGCGCACACACACACATGCGCACAAACACACACGCAACGCACCCAGATACACACAAGCATACACACAAGCATGCACACAAGCACACACATAAATACACAAGCATACAAATAAATACAGGAACAGGCACATACATAAATACATACACAAGCACACACATAAATACACAAGCATGCAAATAAATACAGGAACAAGCACATTCATAAATACATACACAAGCACACACATAAATACACACACAAGTACACACAAACATACGCACACACACATGCACACAAACACACACGTAACACATGCACACAAACACACACATACACACAGACGGACATCTCTCCAAAATTATATGAAATTGATCCAGGTGGTCTTGCAACGTGTTTATGCTTTAAAAGCTCGAATTCAAAAATTTTCGGAGAAACAATACTTTTTCTATACAATGGTATAAGAAACCATAATCTGGAACTTGTATTTCTAACGGAATGACGTAAAATCAGATATGCTTGTCTATTCAATCAAGACATATTTAGATTGCATGCCGTAAAAGTCAAAATAGAACTAGAAATGATATCGACTATTTGACATATTACGAGGAAACCGTATACCCTGTCTCAAAAAATAGTTTGTTATCCGAGTCCTGCTGCTTATTGAGTGAGACGCGAGTGAGATTTTTACGATTATATTTTTTCGAGATTTCAATCGTTTCTTATTTTTATGTCAGTAGCGACTTTTTCAGCGTACGAATTGCAACGATAAAAAGTTTTTTAAACGCATGGGATTAAAAAAAATGTTGAATTTGAATTCAAATTTTAAATTTAACTTTGAATGAAATGCTTCTGAAATGAAACGCTTGTGATTCATGAGCGGCTGGTAAATGTATTACGCTATTTGAAGAAATTTTTGCATTTTATTGAAATTTTTATATAAAAAATATACGTATTTTTTTATGTGGAGCAGCTTAAGCATGGAATAATTCATGAAAGAAATGTGACGGTGATGAAAAGAAAGCGTGTTAAGAAAAATGCCACCATATTGCTATAAATAAGAGGGTGCCATTGTTATAATTTGGAAAGCAAGGATTGCGTGCGACTACGTCGACACATTTTGTGATCTCGCTGAAATATTTTATAATATCGCATATTTGGGAGATTTTGAAACCTGAGTTCTGAAAACTTTGAATTTTGTAGATTAGTTAAGAACTTCACGAGTTACGAGCTTTTTCCGGAACTTTACGCAGCATGTTTATAAAGAGATGCTAGTGTCTGAGTAAATTATGAAATGACTGTGACGGGTTGCTAATAGAAATTATGTTATGCAAATACCACTATATTTGCGCTGCTGAATTAATACAAATTGTAATATGCAATTTTTCTCCTCATTATATAAGCCATTTAAGCTGTATTATAAAACAATTCTGATAGAAATGTGTAAAAAAATTAAATTTTAGATATCTGACATATCTGCACAGATATCAGCGCTATACGCTAGTATGTGTTAAAATTAATTTTGCCGATCGCACGCTTACCCGGTCAAAAAACAATAAATATTTTTCTAATCGATATCTGTGAAAAAAGTGATATTTCACACCAACCTATAGGGAGTAAGAGAGATTAAAATTTTTTGTCTATTTATGTTCCTTATTCTGAAACAGCTGTTAAACACATTTTTAATTATTTACAAAAAAAAAGCTTTTAAAAAACTAAAAAAAAATATTCTTCAAACGAAATCTCTTCCGTTAGTGCTTGTACTAGAATCTAGTTATCTATGTGTATGTAAGGGGTAAAAAATTAAGAAAATATATATCCATGCGGTGTGTTAAAAATTGATTTTATTGTGATTTAGAGAAAATTGCAGGTTTTCAATTTATTCATTCCATGGAAAGAGTAAAAGCTTTTTGAATGAGTACCATTGATGTAAGTTATAAGCAGAGAATTACCCACATGTCATAATCTTTTTTCTGGTACAGTACTGTGCGAACTGTAAATAAAAAGACTTAAAGTTACACTTTAGCTTAATTATCATTAACACATCTAAAATATCTATCTTAACATGGCCGTAAAATCTCGTATTAGTGGACTTATTTTTATTGTACATTGCTTTGTTGTGCCGCTATATAAAATCATCCAATTATTTAACTCTCGCGCGAGTTCTGTAAAGGAATAATTAATTATTATGTTACTGAATGGATTACACCATTTTAACTTTATCAATAACATTTATTAACACATAAAATACTTAATTTACAACAATAATTCATATTATTAATTGTTTAGGCAAAGGGAACATGTGAGACCAGTAAGAATACAATTATTTAAAATGTGTCTACGACCTTTGATTACTGATGGACACATACCTTCAAGTCTGTCTTGAACTTTGATCATACATCAAAATGCTTGCGTCAGTAGTTTGTACTTGCCATAACTCTAGATGTTTGGCTCCTTCTCGTACTACCGATTGCACTGCACACATCAATAGATCTAGTCATTATTTTTGGAACATCTACGAGCCACTACATCTCTAGTCGTCGTGCTATATTTTCTAAGTCATCATAATGTCGCACCGTATATCTATCTCTGAACAAATCATTAAGTCATAATGTCGCACAAGTATCAGAAGAAGTCTCGTTCTTGTACAACCGTTCTTAACACGCCAAATCATCGTATATGAGTTATATGTATATCTCTTTTTGTTCTTAAGTTGCAGGTTGTGGCTCTCTTCCCCCCCCCCCCTTTGCTTTCATTTCTCACTCCCCCTTTGCTTTCATTTATCACATAAAGTGTGACACAACAGGCACTTTCTCCATTGGTTAATCACTTATCCAATGTCGCTACTTGGCATCTTCGTAAGGGCCCGCTCGGCCCCCCTCTGTCTTGACACTCCTGGTTTATGGTTTTATCTGACTGTTAGGTTCACATGCTGTAAAACCTGGCCTCATCCAAACTAAAAGTATTGTTCGATGTTTCGGACACAATAAATATGCACATAAAACTGTCTCACCAAACTGTGAGATCTATTTCTGGTCTCACAAATACTATTAAGTATTGTGAAATACAGAACACTTTATGAGCAGCACGGATTCAAGTTCTCACTTCGTTACCAGGTTTTTGTCCGTGAAGTTAGCTTTCCTCGGGAGAAAGTCCCCACCCCGCGTGGGGGCACATGGTGAAGTACAGCATCAATTGAAAGATTTTATCAAACCCTTTAAAATGAAGGGTAAAGCGCTGCAATTGTAATCATTTGGACCCATGATGCCAATTTTTCAAAATGATTTCTTGTAAAATTTGAAAAAAAAAACTATATAAATTCTGATATAAGAAAATGAAGTTGAGCTACAGTCCAGTTAATTTTTCATTGGAATGCTGAATATTTGGAACATCCCCGACCCTCTATGCAAGACCGTACATCATAACGTTTTTATTTTACAGCCATTTAAAATCTTAAATGCCAACTTCAAAAATAATTATCATAGAAACGTGATTTTTCAGGGAATGCTTATAATACTGTTACAATCTTATATTTCATAATTCAAGTCTCTATTTGTAAAACTTATTTTAAATTTACATATTATTTTTAAATTTCATAATCTTAAATCCTACTACTGAAACGCCATCCTCTGGAATTCCTGGTTTAATGAGCGAGACAATTGTGTATGTTTCGGCCGCTGTGCCCCGACTGAAATTCAAGCCGCATATTTCTAAACGTGTTTCATAGTGTTTTTAGTGGTCGTAAACAAAAATTGAGAATACGAAATAACAAAGAATTAATCCTAAATTAAAAAAAAATTAACTCCGATTTGCCATTATTTGGGTCCTGAAGTACCTGTATACCAAATTTCAAGGTTCAGTTAATTTGGTACATCGAAGTAGACTTTCATGCTACAATCAATAAAATTGTCCAATGTTAATATATTATACAACAGCAAAAAACATCGTGGTATATCTCTTATACATAATAAAATTTCTGTGAAAGAAGTGCAGTCATTGCTTAATGTCAGGAAGGTCATGCCCAGTACACATCAGATTTTTCAGTTGGATTATTAAAATCGTCGCCAAAATTAAGAAGTATAAACATCGCAAGAATTATGGTTTCCATATAAAAATGTATGCGTTTCGTACTCTAAGAACATGAACATTCATTCTTCTAAATGATATGGACAACACATTCGCCAATTTCCACATTTCAATGACAGAACGGCATTTCGTGAAAATGATGTCAAAAATATCTCTCCCCCTAAAAGCATCGCAGATATATGCAATTTGGCATTAAAGCTCTTCTAAATGTGTATCGTTAAGTATTTTTGAAAAATGCGTTATGAATAAAAGTATAATATATATCGAGTGTTAAACGACCATTAATTTGTTACGGATGGGTTTTATGAATTATGTTTATTTTGCGCGCTTTTGCAGGAGTAACATTTTATTATTATTTTTAACACTTTACAACATAGTTGAAAAGTGTTTATGACTTTTTTCATTCTGTCTGTCTGTCTGTCTGTCTGTCTGTCTGTCTGTCTGTCCGTTAGCACGATAACTGCCGTAAAAATGACTTTATCAAAATGAAATTTTAGTATGTTTTTCAGACGGTCTGTGGAACCTATGGGAATATAAATAAATAACATGACGCAATCAGTTTTTTATTGAACCCGGGTTGAAAGAATGAAATACATTGAACCCTATGGGACTTAATTTTTCAAACATATTTTAAGCAATTTTAAAATTCACAAATTGCTTCGAAATTTTTAGAAAATATTCACATTATTCCATAAAATATATATAAAAAATTTCAGTAAAATATGTTAAGTAGTTTTTTAATTAAAATTATTTAATATAGGGAAAAAAACAAATTCAATTAAATTCTGATTTTTGGGATATTCTCCAGAAAGAAAAAGGAGATATATTATATAATAAATATCTTTTCAAGAGTTTAATCATTTTGTATATGAGAGAGGCTTCACATTTTAAAAAAAATGTGTTAGATAATATTTTTCAATTTTTTTTTTATTTTATATAACTCTTCATGATATACTTATTTGATGGCATTTTTAATGTACTTTCCTACGTCCAAGAGAGTTAAAATTTGGTACACAGCTTAAATTTGTTGAACATTTTATTCCACAAAAATTTGGTGGATCTTTAAATATAGATCATGCATTTTTTTCGAAATGGCCTGCAAATAATCCCCGTTCACTTGTATAAATCATTGTTGTAATATTGTTAAAAATTCTGATGTGGGCAGCACATGTCCATGTTCTCTTTATTTTTTCAATAATAATTTGAGTTTATCTGCACAAATAACAGCCATAAGTGTTTTAAATGACATTGAATTTGCACGTTAAACTTAAATTTGGTTCTCATTTGATAGCTGGACTTATTGTCAAAGGTGGCGTAGCGAAAACACGAAAAAACTAGAATATCTCAAGAACGGCTAGTTTTAGAGTAATGGGGTTAGTCTTATTCTTTTTGTTGTCAAAAATCACGTATAAAATAGGAAATTAATTGATATAATTGAGCACACGTAGTCCTTTATTTTTATATTTAACGATTTTTGCTGGCCATTTCGCAAAAATAGCACGTTCTTTTTTCTTGAATCGTACTAGAATAATCTACAAATGATTTATGTACCAAATTTCGTTAAATTTGGTATATAAATCACTTGTAGGTCATTGAAATATTATACACCAAATTTTGTTAAATTTGTTCCATTAGTTTTTAGCTAGAGTGGATTAAGGCAAATTCTGCCGGCCATTCGCAAAGAAGGCAGATTTTTTTATTACGAATCGTACTATAATCTAATGAACAACAGGATTTCCCACAAAAAACATACCTACCAAATTTTTTAAAATTCTGTCCATTAGTTTTTCAATTAGAGTGGATGTAATATCCTCACAGACACACAGAAACATTTATAGATACACTCTTACACACACAGACGTCTTCCTAAAAATAGTTTTTTCGTGTTGTAGAAGTCCCAAATCGTGTAGATCCTTCGGAAATTCGAGTTCCTATCTTCGACACGATTCCAATACTTTGAATACATACACACACATATTATCTGCGTATCTGTGTATTATTTGTGTATCTAAATTCCGAGCCTATGCAATTACAATAGTTGTGAATTTAAATGATCCCTAAACTTTTATTATTTCTTCAACGAAGCCTAATTTTAACTTATGCAGAATACAAATATCTGAAGCGATTGTAAGGTGAGTTACATAAGAATTGCTAATTTTTTTTCACACAAAATTATTTAGCTCTGGAGTCTGGAATACAATTTATATGAATGAAATAATCATTGATTTTGCATAGAGAATCAGATGATTTATATTTTGATACAGTTTTAAGTATTTAAGTATAATAAATTACTGTAGTACTGTGATAATGTAAAATATGTCACCACTGAATGCATCAGATTTTAGAAATTTTTAAATGAAATTACATTTCAGTTGGAAAGTGTTTCATAATCAATGCTTATGCATGATTGATCTTTCTTGTTTAATTTTCGAAGTGTGGATTTTAAAAGAATAGCACTTTCCAGACCTCTTGGATTTATTTTGAATACTTTCGAGATAATAAACATCCGTGTGTATTTGTATATGTGCATTGCATATTATGTGTGTTGTAATAAGGTAAAATTGTCCTTATCTAAATTATCACTAAAGAACTTACCTATGATGCCGACACTAAGGGTGGAGCATGTAAGCTCCTGGTTCTCAAGCTGGAGAGACAAACACATAAAATATCAATAAATACACTTATCTAAATTTAATCAATTACTTTAATATTTACTTTCATATATATACATGTAGAGCGATCTTGATTATTAAATTTATTCCTAAATCCTTCTGGACACAGATATTTTCAACAACATTTACTTAACACATACATTTACAACACATAATTTAAAAGACACATATATTTAAAAGACATTAATTACTATTAGCTACCGAAAATCTAAGTAGTTCATTTAGTTAACTACACGAGCTCGTTATTGCGATAGGTTCGTACGACCTTCTTATTAATTACACAATAGGGGGGGGTACTAAATATGAATTGTGTGTCTTCCATAAACATTATAACAGATGAAACATATCCATACCTTATGTTTGTTTGTACCTCGATAGTAGATGAAGCCAACACTATGCTGGAAGCCTGCGTATAATATTTTAATACGCCACTATTTCACTGTGCTTATATTTCGTTCACACATCACAATTTTTGCCGATCCGCGTATCTTTGCGCGATCGCAGGAGATATTTTTTGAATACTACTAAAAAACATTCGGTGCGTCTAGGACGCTGTCGAAATTGAATCTCGTGGAAACTTCTAGAACATTCTTGAAAACACTTTTCTTTTTACCTTGTAGTGTCATACCACGTCTTTTGATTCGTTGTTGGGATGGAGGGGCTGCACGCTGTTTATTTATGTTAGCATTGCCATTGGTTCCCTCTGCCGCATTTAAATAGCTCATTAGCTAGGTTTGGCATCCATAATTGAAATTACAAAATGTCTTGCACGTCGTACGACATGTGTATTTTATGTGTGTTTGTATATTATATGTGTGTATTTACAACGTCGGGTACATTTCTTAGTAGAAAATAAATGTTATATCTCGATGTTTGTAAACTATCCAGTAAACACCAGAACTTGTATTTCATGAAGAGAGTTTTCCAGGCACTTAAGCACCACAATCCTTAAGCTCCTAAGACCTTAAGCACCACAGTAACTTTGCAACTATAGGTCCATGAGTCAGCGTACACGTTGAGGCTATTTACTGTAAAGCGAGCATGCCCGAGTGAATAAAATTAATTACAGCGCGCCTTGCAGTGAATTTGATAAATTATGGTATCAAAATCGGCGTACCGAATAAAAAGGGTACCCAAATTTTATGTGATAATTTGAATATTTACTTTGAATATTTCCTGTGTTGAAGCAATTTGTTTATTTTAACTCAAGTATGTTTGAAACATTAATTCCCATAGGGTTCAATGTATTTCATTTTTTTAACCCGGGTTAAATACGAAACTAATTGGGCAATATTACTCATTTTCATTCCCTGATATCCCACAGATTGCCTTAACAACATACTCTTTTTTCGACAAAGTAATTTTTATGCAGTTATCGTGCGAACGGACAGACAGACATATAGACATAAACACTTTTCAACTATGTTGGAAAGTATTAATAAGTAAGCGAGGCATGTATTACATAACTGAAATATTTTAATAGTTTATAACTAACCTTGCTATCCCATCCGCGAATCGAACCACGAATCTTCGTATAGGCCATCAGCCTAGACCGTATTCTCCACCATTTAAGCTCAGATTTGCGTGCAATTGACAATCTGATTGACACCTCCTGACATTTTTAACTCACATTAATTTCCTGATTCATTTTTTATCCTCCAGGTAAAATTCCGGCGTGGTGTTGTCCTCCCGATTTGAAAGCGCCATTCAATATCCCAGAGTCTCCTGTCTCCGTGCTATTCGTACTAAAATCAATTTCAAACCTCCGTCAACTTTGCACTAACGTAAAAGGTTGATTTGCTTGTCGCCAAAGTAAAGAAACTTTCGGCTTCAACCGTGAATCGAACTACGGATTTTAGTACTGACCAGCAGAAGCTTTACCATCGAGCTACTGGGACGGAATTGTAAACTATTATTATCGAAGTAGACTCTGCAAGTTTTATTTAAAACCAACATAAGAACTTCTTATTTTCTCTCCTTTTGATTGCTTTATTTTATTTTATTTTTTTATTTTATGGGCTGAAATCAATTCTTGTGATCATGTTGTTTCTTCTTTTCCAAGGAGCGAAACAAACACGAGTTGTTAAACTTTGAAATTTTTATTTACGAAAACTATTCGATACTGCCAGAGAGTTCTTTATATATTTACTGCACAGAAATAAAGTTAGAAATATATTTTTCATTTTTTTTTCAGAAATATATTTACTTTGTTTGAAATTATTCGCAATGTTTATGAATAAATCAATAATAATAAAAAATAAATTTAATACTATTATTAGAACCATAATAAGAAAAGACATTTTCTCTGTTTGCATCAATTTCTTAGCGACAAATTTGTCTCAATAGAGCCAATTCGAAGACTTTGTCTAAATGTCGCCAAGATGTATGTCTATTCAATATACACTACGTGGCAGAGAAAATGAGACACCAAGAAGGGGTGAGCAGAAATTGATGAAAATCGGCAAACAGAGACAAACATCAACGAACAACAAGTGATGTTTATTGCAACATGATACACCTATACACTGAGCGATAACACCATACGATCAGTATGTTGTAGGACCACCGCGGGCGGCGATACAAGCAGTAACACGTCTAGGTACAGAGTCAATGAGCGTGCAGATGGTGTCCTGAGGGATGACTGTCCATTCCCTGTAAACCATTTGCAGTCTGTCTTTTAAACGCGGCGGTGGCAGCGCTCACAAGCCATTTCCAATCACGTCCCAGACGCGTTCGATTGGTGAGAGGCCAGGGGAGATTGGTGTCCAGAGACGCATCTGGGTAACTTGCAGGGCATGTTGGCTGATGCTTGCCGTGTGTTTGACCTTTTCCTACTGGTAAATGGTATTCGGCACCGCCTGAAGGAAGGGTAGTGTCATTGGTCGCAGCATATCATCCACGTATCGTTGGGCCGTCATAGTGCCCTCAATACGGACCGGCGGGATGATCTGCTATCGTAGGCGATGGCGCCACAAACCATGATGCCGCGGTGTGGCGTTCCACAGATGCGGCCGGATTGAACCTGTCAGACTCGCACACGGCGACTGTCATTGCTAAAAGAAAATCGTGACTCGTCTGAGAACACGATCCTGTGCCATTCCGCCATCCTCGTGGCTCTATCCCGACACCATTGCAAACGAAGATGTCTGTTCTGTTGGATCAATGGCAGTCTTCTTAACGGGCGCCATGAGTGCAGGTCGTCGGCGACCAATCGGCGGATAATGGCCCTGGTTGATATGGGCGCATCAAGGGTGTTCTGCACATGCTGCAAAAGTACAATGGAAGTGACCTGCGGAGCCGCCAAAGCCTGCCGGCGGATGCGTCTGTCCACGCGTGTTGACGTCGCTCTGGCCGTACCGGCATCCCTCAAACGTGCCACATTCCCCAATTTCAACTATCTTAGTCGCAGCCGGTGTACCGCGGGCTCGTGTAGGTGGTTTTCCGTTTAGATTTGACGCATGGACCAACCCGCCCTTCTCAGTTCGATCACTATACCTATTGTGAAATCGTCGGCCTGGCATCCTCTCTTACTACAAGTTTCCTCTGAGATAAAAAAAAAAAAATATTGCAGAATGATTTCTCTGGCAGACCTAGCGGCGCTATTATTGCCGATTCTGCAGGCTCCTTTCCTTATATATCACTCCACAGGATAGCTGCACATTTCGCATCATTTACATAAATCGGTGAGCTGCGTCTACCCTGAAATTTGCATATTTTTCTGCCCACTCCTTCTGGATGTCTCATTTTCACCGTCACGTAGTGTATTTCTGAAAATTGTATTCAACTTACATTTAATCTTTGACAATCCCTGTAGCTATGCTGGAAATGTGGTATACTATTGATTTAAGTATATCAAATTATACTATTCTTAGGACAGGTGCTTTTGGTTAGGGATAGATATCCGTAGGCTTCGTTATGGAAATCGTGTAGTAATTATGTCTAGTTAGTGGAGTGTATAGTTTTGAATAGTATTCATCGGGAATTGGCCATGGCTTGAATTGCTTGTGGAAGGATAAAAAATATTATTTTGTATAACCTTATGCACTTTATACCGAAAGCATCATTCTAAAATGGGCTTCCCAAAATTGGATTATGCTTCTAACGTAGATAACAACGTTCATGGACCGGTTTCGCACTTTATTGTGCTGCACAGAATAGAATACTAAAAACCTGCAATAACCAAATTTTTTTGCATCCAACCATATGACGAGTATATCTTCTTGTAAATACTAATAGTAATTAAGAAAATTTGAGCAACGTATTTAAGCACAAATAAAACAATAATGTAATATACAGCTCGCAAATGTCGACTCACCCACTCATAATAATATTAATAATAATAATAAAAAAAAACTGTTTATATGTTTTTGTTCAAATAAATGATTAGTTCGAAATTATTTATTTACATTTTTTTTTTTAAAGAAATAATTTTCATTTTAAAAGGTAGCATTTCATTACTACTGTTCTGCTTTAGATTTTATGATCTCAACAATCCACGTCACAAGTAAAATAATTTTGAATCCTCAACGCTGGAATTACTTTTATGGATAAGATTACACACTGCATTAGCTTTATGATGCCCTTAAATCATTCAGCAGCATGCATAACGACGAGAAACGATGAAAAGGGCTATTGATCGAGGATATAAGCTATGAGTTGCATTTCACATAAGAAAAAGTGCTTCGGAAGCAAAATTTAATCAAGAAATACTTTTTAAATACGACGAAATGGAAAAAAGTTGTGTCGATTATAAAAATGTTGTTCATTTAACGCAATGTTGTTCATTAACATGTAGTTCAAAAATCATGAAATTTATCAGTAAATACTATTGCAGAACGATGTAAGAAATTATAAATGTCAAATAATTCAATAATTTTTAAAATAAAATCTCTTAAAAGATACTGAAAATGTAGAAAAAAAATCTTGAACAGAAAGGCTAAATTGCTAAATAAAACTCCATCAAAATGTTTCCAAAATTGCATAAAAATTAAGCTAACAAAACTATACTAATATAGCTAAACAATTATACTAAATAAAACCTAATTGTAAAATAAGATGATAAAAAATTGGATTCAAACCCATATCGGGCTAAAAAATTACAAAAAAATATTTAAATATAAGGAAAGAAGTTTGTGATTAAAAAGTTTCGTAAAATCCAATTGTCAAGCCTCTAATTTCTTAATTCTGGTACTATTTTAAAATTTCATAATAATTAATTTTTCATCCATGCAAGTACATTGCGTAACATGTTAATAAAACTCGTCTTCCTATAGATAAATTATAACGTGTTTCTAAAAATGAAAATTATTACAGATTGTTCAATTCAACAGCATTTTCAAAAACACCGTTTTTAACACTTTACAACAAAGTTGAAAAGTGCTTATGACTTTCTTCATTCTGTATGTCTGTCTGTCTGTTGTGGCGTAGTGGTAGCGTGGTTTTATAGTCACAGCCAAATAACTCTCGAGTGACTTCAATTCTTTATTTATTTACAGCAATTAGGTAAAATACAATTTAGGTTACAAATGTATCCAAATCTGATGTGAGGCGAATAGTCCGCTGAGGTCACTCTGACGTGTTCAAGAAAATGTCCACATCAATTTCCAGTGGAAAGTCTATGAGAGGTAATTCTCTAACTAGGTTTCAAGATGAAACTGACGTAAGTCCACGATGCGGTGACGTCCTGTCACGACAATATGCTAGACCCGGGGGGTCTGAATTTTAGACTAGCGGTAGTCTATCTGGATCGAGTCCTACTGGGCCCTCGATCTCTCTTCCGTTCCGTCCTTAGGTCAGGAACTATCGCAGAAGGCTTCTGCTCAAAAACCATTAATACAGGGCCTATGCCCGAGAAGCACTCTCTTTCCAAAAAGACGAGCTCTCTTGTCGAAGATCAGATCTTATCTGGTCTCTCAAAAACTGCTCCGGTCGCCCTCAGAAGAAGAGCCACCAGGGGACAATTTACTCTCTATTTTTTTATTGGATCTTAATATCCGTGATGTCATTTTTCTTGAGTCTCATTTGTCCGGAGACTCGTGCCAGTAAGTCTAGGGGACACTCCCCTCACGTCTGGAGCTAACGTCCACGCGATCACTCAAGGCGGTTCATGCCAGCTTAGCCTTTCTTTTTAACTGTCAATTTTCCAGACATGGTGGCGCGGGATTTGCGACGTCCATTGTTCTGGTGACCTCTGGTGTCTTTAACATTCAAAGGGTCACAGGTGTGCCCGGTCTGGAATTCTAAGCCCCAATTCCAATTCGGGGGGGGGGAGATTTAATTACAGCTTCATTTGCTGAATTAATTTAATTCGGCACAATCCCTCCCCCTTAGGGATATTTTGTTTAGCAGGCAAAATCTGTAAGGCAAAGTGTTAGACATGGTTCACCTGACAACATCATTGGAGGCAACAAGGATTAAAATAAAACAAAAAAATTTAATATATACATAACACAATTCCTACAAAATTATAAAAATATATACAGCACAATGTAATACAGTTTTTTCTAATCTGGCAGCATTCTGCTCAGACAGTCTGCATGTCCGATATCCTTTCCAGCCCGGTGAATGATCTGATAGTTAAAAGGCTGTAGAGCTAGGGCCCATCTCATCAATCTAGGGTTCTGACCAGAATTTGTCTTAAGGAACACTAATGGGTTATGATCGGTTTCGATTGTGAACTTTTGACCATCAAGGTAATGTCGCAGCTGTTTTATTGGAAAAATTATGCCTGCGCATTCCTTCTCCGTGGTTCCAAACCTTTGTTCCGTTGTCGTAAATTTCCTACTCAAATATAATATTGGGTGGTCAGTATTATCCGCCCCCTTCTGAGCCATTATTACGCCCAGCCCTTTTAATGACGCGTCAGTTTGAAGGAGAAACTCCTTAGTGAAATCGGGTGCGTATAACACAGGCTTTTCTGTCAGTTTTGTTTTAAGCTCGTTAAAAGCGCTCTCGCACTCTTCCGTCCATACTATCTCCTCCTTCCTATTCTTTCCTTTCAGTGCCCGAGTCAGAGGTTCGGCAATAATTGCGTAATTACGTATATAGCGTGCGTAATAACCACTAAGGCCTAAAAACTGCCTGATTTGGGTTTTATTTCGGGGCGTCCGAAAATCTAACACCGTTTAATTTTCGCCTCGGTCGGCGTCCTTTGACCGTTCCCTACCATGTGTCCTAAGTATTTAACACAACTCTGTCCAAATTTGCATTTGGCAGGTTTTATCGTTAGTTTGGCAGAAGCGATTTTCCTCAAAACAACATCCAGGTGTTTTAAATGTTCATCCCAGGTCTCTGAGAAAATGGCAACGTCGTCCAGGTACGGAACACAAAACTCCTCACAACCCTGTAACAATTGTGCCATGAACTTGGAGAAACAATAGGGGGCGTTGACTAAACCGAACGGAAGCACTAACGGTCGGTACGTTCCGAAGGTCGTGACGAACGCGGCTAACCTTTGAGCTTTAGGGCTTAAGGGGATCTGCCAGTACCCCTTGGTCAGATCAATTACCGTAATGAACTTCGCTGACGACATCTTCTCTATTCTATCATCCATGTTAGGTAGCGGATAATATTCTGTGCGAATAATTGAATTTAACCGCCTGTAATCGACACATAATCTCGGGTCCTTCCCTGGACTTCCCACTAGGATTATGGGTGAAGTATAATCCGACTCCCCAATCTCAATGATTTTTAATTCCAGCATTCTCTTAATCTCCCGTTTCACAATATCGTTCTGTCTCGGGGACGTCCTATACGGTTTAGAGCGCACGGGTTCATTACTTATAAGTTCGATATCGTGCTCTATTAAATGCGTTCTGCATGGATCATTTGAAAATAGATTTTCATGCGATTTCAGTAATTTCCTCAACTCTTCAATCTGTTCTGAAGTGCACTTTTCTCGTAACGCACTGTCCGTGACGATTTCCTCGAAATCAAAAATGTTGGGATTAGCTACGGGATATGAAATATCCAACTCCGAATCCTTCGTTTCCTCTGCAACATTTTCGCTTATTAAAACATTCACTCACTCCCCGCGCTGGTGATATGGTTTTAATAAATTTACGTGGTACACTTGTACCTTTTCAGATTTCCCTGGCATCCTTACAGTGTAATTTGTCTCGGATAATTGTCTCTCAATAGTCCTGGGACCTATCCACTTAACGGCTAATTTATTCGGCCGGTGCGTCGCCAAAACCAAAACCTGATTCCCTGCCTTAAATTCTCTTTTAACGGAACCCTTATCATAATACTCCTTTCCTTTTATTTTGTTATCTGTCTCCGTTTCCGAAGCCAGCTGCTGACAATGCCTTAATCGGTTTAAAAGGTCAAATACATAATCCGTGACCACATCATCTGTTATCGGTTCACGCGCCCACTGCTCGAACAATAGAGTCTCCGGTGTCCGAAGGTTCCTGCCGTGAACTAACTCGGAGGGACTAAATCCAGTAGATTCGTGGGTGACATTGCGTAATGCCAGCAAGACTGAGGGCAAATGTCGCTCCCATTCAGTACCGGTTTCGGCACACATTGCACGCAAAAGTCTTTTAATTGTTCGGTGAAATCTCTCGACTGGATTTGACTGGGGGTGATAAATAGAACTATGGGTCAGGGGGGTGCCACTCCGCTGCCACGAACATGTCTGTGACGTCAGATGGAGTGAACTTGCAGTAACGACACAAAGTGCCACAAGATGGCGCGGCAATCGCCGCCTGAGATTATATATATATATCTCGCCTGAGAGTGCCGGCGAAATACTTTATTATTTCGCAAGCTGTTTCAATCTGATCGTTTGTTGCGGTTGTTGTTTCTTACGTATCTTTTTACGTAAACTTTGTTTTGTTTTAAATCAATCCAGTCTTTATTAAGGCTAACTTATCCAGTCTTTATTAAGGCTATTATTTCTACTATCTAAAATCATCGGCTTATTCATTTTGTGAGTTTTGTCGAACAAATTTCGATATGCCGAACAATTGTGCAATTGCAACTTGCCACAATAATAGCAGTTTCACGAGTAAAACGATTTCTTATTATAGATTTCCTAAACAGTCTGCGATTAAAAAAGAATGGGTGCGTATTTGCAAACGCAAAGATTCATTTAATCCAGATGTTTCACGTGTATGTTCAATGCATTTTGCTGAGTCTGATTACGTACGGAATTTAAAAGCAGAATTATTGGGATATAAATCATTAAAGGTAGGTTGGTTTGTGTACAAGTCAATGGAATGGTCATAAAGATCTGTAAACTTGTGCATTTAAATGGGTGTGTACAAGTCAATGGAATGGTCGTAAAGATCTGCAAACTTGTGCATTTAAATGTGTGTATACAAGTCAATGGAATGGTCGTAAAGATCTGTAAACTTGTGCATTTAAATGTGTGTATACAAGTCAATGGAATGGTCGTAAAGATCTGCAAACTTGTACTTTGAATGCATACTTACAAGTCAATGGAATGGTCGTAAAGATCTGTAAATTTGTGCTCTTGAATGCGAGTGTAAAAGTTACTGGAATATGTGTGATTTTTTATTTATATCTTTCACTGTTATTACTTTGTTATTTTAGTGTGTGTGTGTGTGTGTACCCAATGAAGAAACTAAATGCTTGTTATGAAACTAAACGCATTTACAGAGGGTATTATTTAATATAACATAATATTTTTATGATAAGTATTTATTCTAGTTATTGTCAACTTTGAAGTGCTTTAATATATACATAGTTTTATTTAAGTATTTGTGCATACAAACTAATATTGAATTATTTGAACATATACAACACCACATTGTAGGCTGGCAGCAAGGTTAATTTTCTATTCTAGATTTCTCAAGACATTTGAACAATGATATAATAAAATAAACTTTCTTGTTACTAGTTGATTAACTGATATAAAGTAGGATTATTTCAAATTTTCTACTTTGTTTTGGTTGATTTGCTGGTGTGAAATGTCTTATGTATATCTGAAGATTGAAAATATAAAATTATATTCTGATGAAGATGCTTAACCATAGTAAGATTTACGGAGTGCAAAACCGTTCTTGCGAATGCTGTTATATGCTCCAGGAGCCCGAAGCGGGTGACCACCACCACCACCATAGTAAGTGAAAAATAAATGTAATGATATGATTTGCTTGCTCGTATATTTTTCATCATGAATCAATATACTATAATACATTTAATTTATTATTCTGAAAGTATATCATAGTGAGTGTGTTAAACGATTGGTTTCTATATTTTTATATGTTTACATTGCATTTCGATTTGATATAAATTATCTTTTTGATCTAAAAAAAACTAATAAAATCAAGTGTTTAGCAATAATATAAGTTCTTCACTATAAAAGCATAACTTAAATCATTTACTAGTTCGGCATAAGTACATCCCCCCCCTCCCACTAAAAAGATATACAACTCTTAGCGTTTTAATTATTTTTTTGATTTTCAATTATTACTGATAACATAATCGAAAATAACTTTATATATATGCATTTAGAAAGAAATTACGCGATGTGTATTTGTGTATAATGAAAATTTTAGAATGATTGCTTGTTTAGAAAACTTTCCGAACATATTTCTGTAAATTCGTGTATTTAAAACAAAGTTCATTAATAAAAAAACATCGCCTCCTGTAATAACAATGACAGGTGTCAAAAAGCGAAACGAAACTTTCAGATGATTTACATTTTTCAGAAAGGGAAATACAGTTTTATTATGTATATACCCTTCCAAAACACCCCTATACTGCATATTTAAGTTATGTTCACGTAAAATTAATGTTATTTGAGTATTTATTTCATATTTTAAATTTAAAAAAAGTGATTAAATTAATTTTATTACCACCCTTTAACATTGGAGTCTACCGGGCCGTTCCTGATTTTCGACTCCAAGTGACGTTGCGTCTTTACGTGCTCTCATTGGCTAGAGGTGAAGTGGCGCAACCTTTTAGATATAATAACCTTGCTATGGGTGGTTTTCACTCTAAACTTTCCGAAGAACGTCGTTGTCAAGTTGCTAGTGAAATAGCTTCCATTGTCCAATTGGACTTCCCTGGGGTACCCAATGCGGCTAAATAACAACAACAAAGCATCCGTCACGTTCTGCGAGCTTACCGTAGATAAAGGTATAGCTTCAGGATATTTAGAGGCTATGTCAATACAAGTTAGGAGGTACCTATTATTTTTCGAAGATACCGGCAGCGGCCCTACGGTATCTATGTTTATTTTTGAAAATATTTCTGAAATCACAGGCACAAGTTTAAGTGGGGCTTTTTTCTTTTCTAATGATTTCCCCACCCGCTGACATGCATCGCAAGTTTTTACCATTTCTTCAACGTTTTTAAAGCATTGAGGCCAAAAATAGTGTCTCAAAAGCTTATCCTTGGTCTTAGTAGTTCCCATGTGCGAACCAAAACCTTCATGACAAAGACTTAATATTTTTGATCTATACTTAGTGGGAATCAACAGCTGTTTCCTAACTAACCCTCGGTGATATGTTGATTTTCTGAACAGTAATTCGCGTTCAATTACAAATTCCGACGTTTTATTTTGCTCTACCTTTTCCCAGAGAGACTTTAAATTTGGGCATTTTTTCTGTTCCTCTAAGAATTCAGTAGCGTCTACGTTTATCAATTCTTGCGTAGGGTATGGTTCAACAGGAGGTAAATCAATCGGTTCTTCTAGCCCATCTATTAATTCTTCACTTTCCGCCACATTTGCGGGTTCTGACTCAATCAATTTTAATTTTTCATCGAAATTTCCTTTATTTCCCGTTTCCGCGCTCCCTTTTGGTTCTTCGGTCGCTTTTTTAGATTTGCTTTGACTCCTCGTAATCATAGCATTAATTCTTTGGGGGTTATCCTTATTTAAGTCGATTAATTCCTGACTTGAGTTCCCCAACAGATAGTGATTCATTTCCACTGATTTGCCCACGACGGCTGCTTTAGTTCGAATGGTTCCGAATTCAGTGCTTTCCAAAATTACACGAGCTAGCGGTAGACACATAAAATCATTTCCTAAGGGTTGCTTTACCCACACGGTCTCCCCTGTAAAATCTTCGGGTTTTACTAGATTGATGGACGCAAGATCTATGCTACTTCCGCTGTCACGAAGTATAAGCGTATCTATGGAATTCACTTTTGCCCGGCTTAAATAGGGTTTAAATGAAGCATTAAAATGGTCGGTCATCTCTAGATTATTTACAATCTCCGCGCCCCTTTTTGATTCGGTACAGTTCGTACTGATGTGTCCGATTTTCCGGCAGAGATAGCACGTCACACTTTTCTTCCGCTCGAATTCCCTCGTTCTCCAATCGTTATTTGCTTGATTAGCACTCGACCCATTTTTAGGCACGTTCCTATTTACATCCACCCTTTTCCCAGCTTGGGTTTGTTCGGTTGTTTTTGGGCGGTCTACAAATTTCCTTTCGGGAGGTTTAAAAATTTGGGGTTTCTTTATAAAACGTCTAGATGCCTCATAATCATCTAATTTCTTTGCTAGTTCGCTTGGTCTGTTAACCTTTCCCCAATTATCGATGAAGTGTTCTTTCACTTCGGCCGACACGCGTCTTTTTATTTGGTCCGCCACCATCAATTCTTTTAAAGATTCAAAATCCTGAACCTCTATTTCTCTTAGCCATCCTTCGAGATATGCCCGTAACTCAAAAACGAGGTCTTTCCAGAGCTCTCCTTCTCGTTCTTTATGTGTTTGGAATTTGGTCCTAAGGGTCTCTGAGTTAAGTTTAAATCTTTCCATCAGTACCGACTTAATATGTTCATAGTCATCGACTTTATCTTCGGGCTCCCTAATTATAATTTCGGCGATCTCAATCGGTATCAAACTAAGTAATTGAGTTACCCATTCCTCCTTATCGATCCCATTCTTACGAGCTTGACGCTCAAATAAAGTCAGAAATAGAGCCATATCCGATTTTTCGGGTTCATATTTCTGCATTACAAATTTTAGATTTCTAGGGGGTCTCGCGCTCTCATGACTCGACGAGGCCAAGCTAATCGTTTCCCCACTTTGAGCCAAACGCAACTTTTCAAGTTCGTATTCCCGTTCCTCTCTTAATTTTTCTGATTCCGAGGATTCATGTCGTTCCTCTATAATCGTCTCTAACATGGCCTTAACACTTGGTTCGTCAAAATCTGGACTCTCTTGAATTTTTTTAACAAGGTCGATTATTTTTTCATCTTCTCCCAACTCTAGACCTAATTCTACAACGAGGCTTTGAAGGTCAGTTTTTTTATGTCTTTTTAAAAACGCCATTTCAAATAATTCGTGAATTCACGGGGAATCACTACACAATGCTTTAATTATAACAATAATCCAATTTTTAAAACGTCCCTTTCCAAAGGTCAATACACACAGTACCTATAATTTATCCCACAATACACTAATCCCTCTTCCCTACTTCTCAGCTTAACAATAAGACTCTCATCTGAAGAAGGGGAGAATTCCTTTCAATTGAAACTGCCTGGGGTGTGTCTAGCACGGCTTAACTATCCCCACAGCTCTAAGCCTCTAAGGATTATAACACACAATAACACATCTATCTCCTGACTAGCAATGGTTATACAATTTACATTAAATAAAACTATTAGTTGCAATAACACTTTACAAGATTTTATCTTGGTCATTCAATTATAATTATTCGGATACTTATGCCACAATTTAGTTAAGTTTAAATGCAACTTCCAACACTATACAATATGATTGTATGGCATTAATTTAAATTAATGTAAGACATATATAATAACATTTTGCCAGAAAAAAAATAGTTTACTAAACTGGAATATTTTAAAAATTTCCTAGAACCCAAACTTGCATACTGTTTGACAGTTACGCATATACAACAATTTAATCTGGTTCTTAATTAAATTAGCTAATTTTCACAAATTACAAATTAATCTAATTCTACCAAAATTTTGTTTGCCTCCAAAAAAATGAGTCAGGCTTACCTTGTCTGAAGACCCTCGCTCTGCGTCGATGTCACTCAGCTCAATGATGATGCCGTCTCCTCTGACGTAATCTTTCACCACAGGATGACTCGCAACGGTTTCAGAAGGGATGTGGCACTCGCTCCTGGACGGGATGTCCTCTTAACTCTTGGACGGGATGTCCTCTTAACTCTTGGACGGGATGTCCTCTTAAACTCTTGGACGGGATGTCCTCTTAACTCTTGGACGGGATGTCCTCTTAATCTCTTGGACGGGATGTCCTACAGCTCCAGTCCGCAGTGGTCCGGTCTGTTTACTTGCATCAACTTCTTGATGAAGTGTGGGCCTGTCGTCTTTAATTTGACGATCGATTTATCCAACTCAGCTGCCACCAAAATGGCTGTGGCGTAGTGGTAGCGTGGTTTTATAGTCACAGCCAAATAACTCTCGAGTGACTTCAATTCTTTATTTATTTACAGCAATTAGGTAATATACAATTTAGGTTACAAATGTATCCAAATCTGATGTGAGGCGAATAGTCCGCTGAGGTCACTCTGACGTGTTCAAGAAAATGTCCACATCAATTTCCAGTGGAAAGTCTATGAGAGGTAATTCTCTAACTAGGTTTCAAGATGAAACTGACGTAAGTCCACGATGCGGTGACGTCCTGTCACGACAATATGCTAGACCCGGGTGGTCTGAATTTTAGACTAGCGGTAGTCTATCTGGATCGAGTCCTACTGGGCCCTCGATCTCTCTTCCGTTCCGTCCTTAGGTCAGGAACTATCGCAGAAGGCTTCTGCTCTAAAACCATTAATACAGGGCCTATGCCCGAGAAGCACTCTCTTTCCAAAAAGACGAGCTCTCTTGTCGAAGATCAGATCTTATCTGGTCTCTCAAAAACTGCTCCGGTCGCCCTCAGAAAAAGAGCCACCAGGGGACAATTTACTCTCTATTTTTTTATTGGATCTTAATATCCGTGATGTCATTTTTCTTGAGTCTCATTTGTCCGGAGACTCGTGCCAGTAAGTCTAGGGGACACTCCCCTCACGTCTGGAGCTAACGTCCACGCGATCACTCAAGGCGGTTCATGCCAGATTAGCCTTTCTTTTTAACTGTCAATTTTCCAGACATGGTGGCGCGGGATTCGCGACGTCCATTGTTCTGGTGACCTCTGGTGTCTTTAACATTCAAAGGGTCACAGGTGTGCCCGGTCTGGAATTCTAAGCCCCAATTCCAATTCGGGGGGGGGGGAGATTTAATTACAGCTTCATTTGCTGAATTAATTTAATTCGGCACACTGTCAGCACGATAACTGCCGTAAAAAAGACTTAATCAAAATGAAATTTTAGTATGTTGTGCAGACGGTCTATAGGACCTATGGGAATAAAAATGAATAATATCACCCAATTAGATTTGGATTGAGCCCGGGTTGAAAAAATGAAATACATTAAACCCTATGGGACCTAATTCTTCAAACATTTTTAAGCGGATTTAAAATTCACAAATTGCTTCGAAAATATTAGGTAATATTTAAATTATTCCATAATATATATAAAAAAAAATTCAGCGAAATATATTCAGTAGTTTTTTAAATAAAAATTAAAATAATAATTACACCTCTTATATGAAGTGATCACGTGACCATGCACTGAAAAGCTCACATGACCCACTTCAAAATAAAATATGGTGTCTCAAAATCGTGATTTTTAAAGTTCTTTTTAATTTATATTGAGTGGTGTATCCGTCCTAAAACGGCTTTATTTTTGCTTAAATTCTGTGCATCTACATACTGAAACAACGCAATTACAATATATTTGAGTTTAAATGATCATCCAAAATTGATTATTTCTACAACGAAGCCTATTTTTCACTTATGTAAAATGTAAACAGCAAAATATGTAGGATGAGTTGTATAAGAATTGCTGTATTTCTTTAACACAAAATTGTTTAGCTCATGGAGTCAGCATAGCTGATATGAATAAAATATTCATTGATTTTACTTAGAGAAGGACGATTTTTTTCGATGAAGTTTTAAGCATAGATTTTAATTATTTGTAGCTCCATGGTCTTAAGTTTTTAAATAAAATAAATTATTTTAGTACTGTGATGAAGGGGAAAATGTTAAGAATGAAATGCTGCTTTTATAGAGAGAGCCAGGCGTGTTATTTTTTCTATGACGTCATTTGAATGAATGTCTGTTTTTTCGATGAAGTTTTCAAATATAATAAATTATTGTAGTATTATGATAATTTAAAAAATATTATCGAGGAATGTATCGCATTTTAGAGATGTTTAAACCAGGCAATTTATATTTCAATGCCGTCATTCGAATGAAGTTCATTTTTTTCGATGAATGTTTAAGTTTTCAAATATAATAAATTAATGTAGTATTGTGGTAATTTAAAAAATATTACAAAAGAATGTATCGCATTTCAGAGATGATTAAATAAAATTGCATTGAAGTTGGAAAGGGTTTCATAATGAATGCTTTAAGCATGATTGATCTTTATTGTTGATATATATCTACGTTTTTAACATAAAATGGGCCGATTTTCTAAAAAAATTAAATATGATCATCATTATTAAATGATTCATTTTTAACCAAAACTAATTGAATAATATTATTTAGTTATCACCATGAGTGACGTTCTATATATTAAAAAAAATTTCACTTCTACAATTGTGCCGATTGTTAATTTTATTTATTAAAATTATAAGTGTCAAAAATGCATTTTGCATTAAATTAATTATTGATTTGTATATTGATTATACATGTAATATGTTCTAAAACATACTGCTGTGTACATTGCGTTGGTGGCCGCAAAACCCACCCATTTTTGTGGTTAACGGGATACTAAGTTAACAAACTAAAAATAAGGTTAATAGTAAAGGAACTAACATTTATTTATCACATACTTAATTTACACTCCTTAGTTTTACAAATTCAATAAGTATCACAATAGTGGAATACATCTCAAGGGTAGTTCGGGGGGGGGTGTAATGCCAGATGAATTGATATTTGGTTGGAGCACTTGGTGGGATGCATTAATTAGCTTTTCCTTAAAAACACAAATTTAGACAGAGAGGTTATCCTTATATAGTTAATTGTACGGTACCTGATCTTCTTTCATATAACTTGGGTAACACCGATGCTTTGTCACACTTTACACTTGCAATACCAGATGAACATGAGCTCTCCTTCGAATTCCTATATCAGAGACGCACACACAACTCTTAACACTGCTACAGCCGCTTACTCTTTTCTAGTCCAACTCCAACAGCCTGCCTTGACCAATTCTCTTCATATAACTTGGGTAACACTCACTTATATCCCTTTTCCGGTCGGCGGCCTACGTGCTGGAATGTAGACCTGAGGGCTAATCCGTAGACATGGGGTCGCCGTCTCGGTTGCCGCCAAACGGCTTAGCGTGGTATGTAAACATGGGGCGTGGTATGTAAGATATGGGGCCACCTGTATACAATCGCCCACCTGCTTAGCGTGGGGATAATCCGCCCGCAATCCTGGTTCTATCATTTTAATCCTTCCAAATATTTAATACTTTACATTTCTGGCATTACAACAATCACCACAATATTTATCGAAAGAAAACTCAAGCGAATTACATGAAATTTTCTTTGCTTATTTTAAATGGATACAACAGTAAGTCTTTTGAGTTTGGGCGAGATTTAGTAACAAAACAATTGCACATTATTTTAATATGGTATCAAATTTTGTCCAAGAAAATGTCTAAAAAAATATTTTAACCATTTTTACTTTCCTTATATACATAATGTATAAGGAAAGTATTGTGACGGGGTCGGAAATTCGAATTCGAGTTTTCGACGGGAGAGCCCGTTTCAAGCATCCCTGATCACGAATCAAACATTTTTGAAGTGATGTCTGTGTGTGTGTGTGTGTGTGTGTGTGTGTGTGTGTGTCAGTGAGTCTGTGGAGACGATAACTGACGAACGAATGGACCGATTCGAACCAAATTTGGTACAAAAATCACAATCTGTAAACACTGGAAGCCTATTGCTTTTATACGTAATCGAAACCCCCCTAAATTTTCGAATAAAATTTTGAAAAAATCGTCAAAAAAACAAAACCGCTAATAAAGTTACGCAAATAGACATTTCTTATGTAATTTTTCATTAGAAAACGATTGGCATAAATTTTAGAACGCTAACATGAACCGTTCTCGAGATATTGTACATTTTTCAAAAAAATTATGAAAAAGTCACATAAAAAAAAATTCCTATTGAGAAACATGTTCACTTTTCATATGTAATACCATGCGATAAATTGAGTGACATCATTCTCGTGGATCTAGCTCGTTCCATTCATGAAAAAATATACTTTGAATAATACTTTTGTATTTAAACGCCAATAGTCATTTATCTTCTGTAAGAATAACTTTTTTCTTAGTGCATAACGCTTGGCGAGATTTTGGCGACGAATTTGGCGGAATGTCGCCAACTTGGCAACTTTCTTGAAATGTTGCCAAATTAATGAAAATCTCGCCAAATGGATAAAAATGATGCTAAATCAATGAAAATGACGACTAATTGTCGAAAATTCAATATCTTGGAAAGAATATTAGTATCTACTATAAGAAAAACCTATTTTTTTACTGTAAAAGTAGTAAATTCATTACATTATATAAGGAAAGTCATGTGTTGCCCACATCAGATTTTTAGATATCACTACAGATGTTCAAGTTATATTTATTTGAGCGGGATAATTAATTTTTTATGTATTTCTAATTTTTGTTTCACAAAATTAGTAATCGAGGTAAAAATTTCGCCATACTATTGCTCTTACTAAATTATCGGAACCATTTATTACTCAGAATGTGTTTTAGATAGGGAATAAATTATGATTGATATATATCCAATTTCAAATTCCGAAGAAGACAACATTTCCAAACACAATCTCCACTTTTCCTTCTATTTTCCGTTTAAAGATTTCCATTTTATTTAAACACCTATTTTTCAAGATTGGCTATAAATAGAGCTTAGATAATGGAGCTTAAATAAGGGCCTGGCATGCAATTTTAGGAGGGGACGCTTTCTAGAAGGAGGTAGGATGGTCACTAAGTATTTCCATTTCAGGATATGTTAATATCGCTTCCAGTTAAAAAATGTGCATATTCTTTGCAACATATATTTCTCGGGATCGATTATAGATCTGAGATAATGACTGATATAGATTCAGCATCAAATTTCGTAGGAAATAAGGGCGTTAACTAAAGATTCCCATTGCCATTTATTTTCACATGCAATTCAAATAATATCAGTGAAACATCAATTGAAACATATATTTCCCAGGATTTGATATATATTGAGCTTACACACACACACACACACACACACACACACAATAACTGATATGGATTCAATATCGAATTCTAGAAGGGGCAGGATTCATCGCTAAGGATTTTCATTTAAAGTTCTGGATGTCACTTCCGTTTTTTCCCTAAAATTTGTAGGTTTATATGAAATAAGTATTCAAAAGAAAAATCGTTTCCTATTTCCGTCAAAAATCTAACATAAGCATCATTAGGCACTATATAAAGGTTCCTTCTTAAATACTTTTGTAGAAAGTACAAATTATATATATATATATATATATATATATATACGCATTTTATAATTTATGTTTTTATAATACTACTGTATGTGATTCAAGACATCTCACAATAAAAAATTAAATTATTTTTAGTGAACTAAACTTCTTGTGATATATTGCGACAGTAGCGCTCAACACCAAGATGTCACTGTTAGAAAATAAAGTAAAAATAAAAAATTCATTTCCGTTCATAAATGGATTTTTGGCAGATGTTAGTGACAGTGATGAAATTAAGTGTTCCACGCTGTAATGTGACTCTTCTATTCCTAAGAAAAACTGTGATAAATTTCGTTATACAGTTAAAGTTCATGTTTGTACAGCATTGGATATTGCAAAAATGAAGTATGAGAGTATTATACTTTATACTGTTTTTTAAAGATTTTATAATATAACATATGGTAAATCATCACTAATTTTATTTTCTCATACGAATTATAGAGAAAATATTGTTTTCGCGACACTTTCTGATTTTGTGGATTTTAATACCAATATATGTTTTAGGACCCCTGAAAACGTTTTAGCTATTTTTACAGTTATGTCCGTCTGGCTTTCTGAGGTCTACGATAGCTGCCACAAATATTAATGTATTTTCACAAACTTTATATTGCACATTTTTTATCAAAAATATAGAACTAGGTAAGCTTCTTCTATTGAATTCAAGTGAAAAACTTTGAAATGTATTCTAAATGTTGCATTTCCTTTACATGGCAGCATCAGACAATATTTGACATGATTATGCATAAAAGGGACTATGACTCTATGATCACGAAACTTCATAATCTCAATCACTGTGGTGAAAATTAGCAGCGGTTCAATTTTTGCGTTCATAACTTTATCAGCCCTTTCTTAAGGGGGGGGGGGGGTAGTTATGGCCCCGCGGGTGCATTATATATATATATATATATATATACATGTATAGAAATTAATAGCTATTTGAAAATGGATTTAAAAGTCTAACTATTTAAAAGTTCAACAATTTAAAAGTCGAGTTGGGCTACACTTTACATATTTCTGGTATAGTAATCTGTAGAAGCGTGATTTTTCAAGATATAAAGAATATTTTAAATACTAAATATGGATTAGTTTCGACCGGATATCTCCCTTCCCTAAATTTAATTTTGTATCTAGTTTAATTGCTATTTGGTTTAGTATTGATTATGAGCAAAATCACGTTCTTCACAAATTTTGAGTTTACGAAATATATAGTTTATATTAGGATATTTTATTTATTTATTTAATGTTTAATTTTGATAAGTAAAAATTTTCTTAACATTTTTAATGAAAATAAAAAAAAAAATTACAACTTATTTGAATTCCAAGTTTCACCTTGAATTTTAATTCCAAAACAAAAGCTAAAACAATATGTAGTTTCACCTTGACTTTTAATTCCAAAACAAAAGCTAAAACAATATGTAAAATTTTAATGGGGTATACCATAATGTATTCCCATAATTGTTCTTATAAGCGCTTTAATGTGTGAAAGTGCATTAAATATAATCTTCTTGAAGCCCTTTATATTGTTGGGATTACAGAGTTGTTTTGTTACCCTATCCCCACCCCATATATGATTTTTAAGAGTATATAGTTTGTATTGCGATTGGATCAAACATACAGTTCTCAGAAGTTGACAATATCTCTAAAATACGGCAGGTTTAGCAAATTGAATGATATTTGTTACACTCATTTCAATCAATGGGGGCCAAAGTCACAGTGTGTTTTTCTTGATCACGCTGGGAAAAATCGCTCAATTTTTTATGTATATGATTTTTGAAAATCCCATCCGCCAAAAATCATTATAAAAGGTTTTTATCTTAAACAATGTTACATAAATATAACTATTTTCTAGTAACGGGATTGTTTATATGAAGCTAACATAGATCGTTCCCAAGAAATTGTACATTTTGGATTTAAAAAAGAAATAATCATAAAAAACAATAAATATAACTAACCACTGTTATATTTATTGTTTTTTATGTTTATTATTATATTTATTGTTTATTATTATTGTCTGTATCTTTAACTATAAATTATGTTTAGATGTTTTCAAGTGCATTTTTTCAAGATATTGTAATTTTTTTCTTCTTTTTCATATGGAACACTATATCTCTAACAAATTGAGCAAATAAAATAAAAATTTCCATGATAATTGCAATCGAAACATGTAACCTTCTTATTTTCGAAAAGATAAGTCCAGTGACTCAATTTTTTCTTCTTAGACCCAGACCGTCCCGAAGGTGTACGGTATTTGTTTGGACGGCCGGGAAGTGCCACCGCATTTAGACCAGAACCCGGTATGGAAGGGCACCCACAAGGACCGTACCCTTCTTCTCTTACCACCAACCTCTAGGAACGACTTACGTACTTACATATTTGATGCACCCGTATTCCGAGTCATCACTCGGCCTGTTTGGGCAGAAGCTGGAATTGAACTTGGGTCGTCCGGTTGCAATCCTCGTGCGCCAACTGTTGGGCTGTCCTATCCCAGAAACATAACTTAAAATTTTCAAACTTTTTATCCCCAAAAACCATACACAGGCGCAATACCTATCGAAAAAAATTAGCGAATTAAATAAAATTCGGTATTCTTCCTTTAATAGGAAACATCAAACGTGTAATGTTTTTCTAAGAGAATAAGTTATAAGAGAACTGCTGTGAGCGTTACTATATTTCCGTCATATCGATTTTTTTCTTACAAACATAATATTTTCTTGTTCTTGATTAAGCATTTCTTTTTCTTTTTTCTTTCTTGAGATTTCATGATTATACAAATATTTCTTCTAAATCACATACACACACACAAACACGTGTGTGTTTGATCTTTCATTGCGACTTCAGTAATATTGACCTAAATGTTGTTCTTTTTCCAGAACTTTGCATTTTAAGGAACAAACGCCTTCATTGATGTCACTGCTGCATCGTGCAGACGTAATTATTTGATAACATTAGTACATATTATCATACTTGAAAACGAATTTTTGCGTATGTTTGCAGATTTGTGTGTTGAAGAAATATTATAAAATTAAATTAAATACATATTTTAGTGGATTTGGGGGAATATCAACATTCATCACGCATTTAAAGAACATTATTATGACTTAGATAATAAATCCTTCATATGGGTGCAGAAAGTTTTTCATTGGATTCGCTCCCATTCTTCCGCATATATATCGTGCACATACAATTTATCCGAACACGTGCAGAACATCGCGAAGGACACGTTTGGTTACTATGACTCGTATATTTAATAAACGATTCCCCCAGCGAAACATAATTACTTTACGACCCCTAACAACACGCAAATATTTAACGGTCACATATATACCCCCTAACAAATCACAAATACGTTATAACCAATTAGATACACCCCTTAACAAAACGTTAATACTTTACGATCGCTTAGACCCCCCCTAACAAAATGGAAATACATTATGAGCACTTACGCCCGCCCCCTAACAAACCCATATACTGATACAGACCACTTAGTCCCCTTTAGACCCCCTTAATAAAATGGAAATACTGTAAGACTGCTTAGACTCTTTTAATAAAATGTAAATACTTTATGACCTTTTAGACCCAATCCCTAACATAACGTAAATACTTTACGACTACTTAGACTATCCCTTAATAAAATGTAAATATTTTACAACCGCTTAGGCTCCCTTAATAAAATGTTAATACTTTTTGATCGCTTAGATCCAACTCCTTATGTAACATAAATACTTTACGACCACTTAGACCCTCTTAACAAAATATAAATACTTTACGACCGCTTAGATCTCTAGCAAAACGCAAATAGTTTGTGACCGCTTAGACAACCCTCCTATCAAATCTTTAAAACTTTACGACTGTTTGGCAGCTCCTTAACAAAATGCAAATAATGCGATCGCATAGATCCTCTAATGAAAATTATATAGCTCAGGAAGGGTGAAAATCGTTATATTTTAAAATAAGAATATTAAATTAAAAATTATCGCGAAGTGAGAGCGACTATAAAATATTCAGATTCAACTTTTAGAGATATTTAATAACCGTTAACTTGCTGACGTTCCCCCCTCTCTCACCCCAACCCCCCAAAAGATGTCAAGTTCGCAATATTTTTTTTTTCAATTGCCAAATTATCACCAAATTAGTCAGCAGCTGGGACAGACAGACAGACACAGATAAAGAATTTTTTTATATTTTATTTTTTTTCAAAACAAATAATTTATAGTTTTAAATACCATGAAAATGTACAAATTTAACTATACAAAAATTGTATACAACGGAAGTAAAAATGTATTTACTGGAATTGTTAAAAATACGTTTATTTTATTTCAATATACACGATACTCAAAAATTCTTACTGGTGAAGGTGAAACAGAAATAAATGTAAGAAAGGATGTTTTGCAGTATCAATTTCATAGAAATATTGATTCTTGATAAAAAGAAAAGACAAATTATGTTTTCTCCATATGGGTGGACATTATATAACCATTGTCGACGAAAAAGTAGTCAAATATCGAAGAACATTTGACCATTAGTTGTTAGTAACTCATTGCATTAATTTCGTTAATAGAGTTACATATAAAACAATATTAGTTAAGCAAGTTAATAAATTTAACTAGTAACCGGTTGTATAAATTAATTGGTAACTTGTTGCATTAGTTTCGTCATTACAGTTACATATAAAACAATATTAGTTAAACAAGGTAATGAAGTTATGTATGCTTTTCATCTTAATGTTAAGATTTGAGGATATACTATCTTTTTCTGAATATACATTATATTTTCTAAAATATAAATACCTTATAGCTTTAAATACCACTAAAATATTCAAAATTAACTTTACAAAATTTTATTTATACAGAAAAAAAAATACATTTGTTACAATTGTTAAAAATACAATGCTTTATTTTAACATATGCGTTACTTAAATGTTTTTACTGGTGAAGGTGAAATAGAAGGAAATGTAAGAAAGGATGCTTTGCAGTATTCATTTTATTGAAATATTGATTCTTAGTAAAACGAAAAGATAAATTCTTTTGTCTCCATAAGGGTGGATATTATTTGACCATTGTCGACGAAAAATCCATACCTCGAGGGTGCAGCATTTCACTGTAAAACATCAAAAAAATATTTTTGTCAAACCTCCAGGGCAATTGATAAGATATTTCTAGAACAAATTATTTTTACAAGAGGTATTTTTAAAGAAATTGGATTTTTGAGATTATTGAGTTTAAAGTAGGAAATTAAATAACAATATATTAAATCTGTCGCGAATTTGCGACAAAAATGTGAAGCATGGACAGTTTAGAAAATTCATTTATTTGTTCAAGTAAAGGGTTTTAGAGTATGAAATTTTGTTCGAATTCCCGTCGAAAGTAATTGTAGTATATTTATGTTGTTCATAATAACAAGAAAAGTTTATGGAAGTAATAACCGGTTTTAGATGCAAAAGTATGTTTTTCGTTAGAATAATTGGAGTGACAGGACAATCACATTGGGAAAGATAAGAAATCGGTTGTCCACTTTTAATGCGATATTTTAATCATTTTTTAAAAAATTCATTCGAAAATTAGGGTGTTTCCGAATTTTCGATTGAGTTTAAAATCAATAGGCTTTCAGTATTCACCGACTCTAATATGTGCACCAAATTCTTTTGAAATCTCACTCACAGATTCATTACATACTTACACACACACACACACACACACACACACACACACGAGCGCATACACACACACACACACACAGAGAGAGAGAGAGAGAGAGAGAGATGAACTCAAATTCGAAATTTCACAATTAATTTCGCTACCCGGCACAATTAATTTCTCTCTATATCATACTATGTACACTGGAAAAGTAAAAACGTTCGATAACTTTATTACTTCTAAAGTTATTTACCTGATATTCAGTTTCCTTGACTTGGCACATAGTAAAAAGTAGAAAAATTTTTATATACATGTGTTGCATGATTAACATTAACTACATACTTAATCTATGTGGTGCAGTAAAAGTATTTATAAACTTGAGTTAGTTACGAATACATACAATGACGTAACTTATTTAATACACTTTATAGTTTAAAACTATATTTTTATTTATTTTCACTGACATGTGACAGTTTTGACTGACAATAAATTGAAAATTTTGTTCTTGTTAATTACGGCTCAATATTTTTAGTTACATGCCCCATTTAATGTTTGTAAAGGCAATAAATCAGATGTTGGACATTAAATTGCAATGACAGATTCTCTAGAATATGTGTATCGCCTTTAATGATATCTTACCAGGTTGTCAAATATCAGATTGCGGCCATTCGTGTGATTCAGTGTTATAATTTAAGCTTTCATGATTTAAACTCTTTAGACATTGGTTCTACAGATGTTTATTTAAAATCTTACTGAGACGCCTTTGAAGTCTGTTGAGATTAGTTCTAGTCTTAATTTGAATAATGTAGAAAGCGAGTTTATGTGATATGTTTATTTAATATTTGGAAATTTAACCGGATTTATCTGGGATTTATTTTATTTAACTTCTTTCTATATTCAAAATAAATAAATTTTCGTACCAGAATTTGTAGTTTGAGTCAGAACATTTAAAATTTTGAAAATATAAATTTCTTTGCGTGCAGTTAGTTCATACTTCTATTGATGTTATGAAACTAAAGTAACTTCGCTTAAATTAACATATAACACAAATTTATACATAGTGTCCAACAGTTTCTGAATCAAGAAAACACTTTCTTCGCCAGGAAACATAAGAAGCACACCCATCACTTGTGAGAGCTTATGCAAATGGTGTTAAAACAGCAAAAGCTTGTGAAGCAGGGAAAATATATTGAAAACGACAGGAGAAGAAAACGCTTGTAAAAAATTAGGGAGATAGGAACAATAGGTAGGACAATATGAATGAAGGGAAAATATCAATTAGAACAGAGAATGTCCAAACGCTTGTTCACTCCCCTCTTTGGTACTTTCACATTCCCCTAACATCCATGGACGTCCACATTCCTTTATATTATTTTTTTGTTTATTCATAGTGTCCTACCTCTTGTTCCTTCTTCTTTGGTTGCTTTCCTCTTCTTCGGTTGCTTTTCTCTTCTTCTTTCTCTCGCCGTTGGCAACATTTTTTCTCTGCTTCAGACACTTTTGTTGTTTTAACATCAGTCGCCAATCAAGCTCTCACGAGTGAAGTTTCTGCTTCTTATGCGTACTGATAGAGAAGTGCGTTTCTTGCCCTGAAAATCAGTCTATATATTATAAATATAGTGTTGCGTGTTGTTTTTAACGAAGTATTTCAGTTTTATATATTTCTTTGATTGGTTTTAAAATATCAATCTTAATATAATGTCGGATTCATATTCTACGTTTTATTCTCATCAGAAATAAGTCCACGGAGCTTACATATATTTTTGGATTATATATAAGATGTCCCTAAAAGGACTCCGCAACTTTAAAAATGAGTATTTCAGAAAAGATTAGAGATCAACGTGTGAAAGAAAGTAGATGCTGTATGTTTATTGGACAGCCAGTAAAATTTACAAACCGTGGTTTCAAATTAGTTAAACATTTTACCAACAGATGGCTCTGAGAGGCATGTTTTGTCAAATCAGCTCCAAAGCTTTGTGTTCTTTCAAATTTTGTGAACGTATATCGAATTTTTTTTTCCGATCCGGACTTTTCGATACTTGAAATCTGCTTTGAATGTCTCCGTCGTGCTGCGATTCAACCGATTTTCATTGTGCTTAATACCATCGGTTGAAATGCAGCCCGACGTGAACAAGGCGTAGATTTCAAGTGTGGAAAGGTCCGGATCAGAATAAAATTCAATATTTTTTTCACAAAATTTGAAATGACAGGAAGCGTTGAAGCTGGTTTGCCTATATACCGGGTAGATAACTAATATATCCCTGTTCAGAGCATTGTAGAGAAAAAAAAAACAGCGGTCATAAGAACACCAAATCCGCGTGGCATGCATTTCGGAACATAGGGAAACGCTAATTTCAGAACATGGGGAAACGAATGACACAAAAAATAGTTCGAAAAATGATCTATAGGGAAAGATATGGCGCTGCGAACTGTCCCTAGTGAAACCATAATTCAATGAAACGGCTTCGCAGTCGTTATGCATATTAATTACGAATTGTATGTGGTATAAGCGTACGATAGATACTGACAATAGCCATAAACACCCAAATACCAATTTAATTAATGCATCTAGAACATGTTACACTTGGAACGCAAAAGGAAAGAAGGCCGTAGAAAGACAGGTCATTGGCGGTGTTAAATGTGTCCACCGTGTTGAAGAAGGAACAACCGGTACCTTGTGACAGCGTATTCGACAGCTGCAAGTAACTGATCTGTTGTGATGTTGTTCATGTGCAAGATGAAACTGTCCTTCAAATCTGCAAGATTACAAATATCTCCCAGATAAAACATGATTTCCAAGTAATCCTACAGCCAGTTACAATGGTGAACGGAGTAGCCATAAAGTTGGAGATGCGATTACTCTATTTTCTCAAAAATGCTGACGTAACAACAATGTGGGTCGCAACAACAACGGTCAATATGGGGAGGTGCTCCACCTTGGTGGAGTTTAGCAGAGCTGGGTCACCCTCGTTGTTGGAGATAAGTTTATGTTTATTATTTTTTTACTGTGGACTGTTGGCAGCGCTTTTTCCTGTCGCCCCCCCCCCTCCTTTTTTTGCGTCATTCGTTTCCCCATGTTCTGAAATACATACCACAAATATTTGACGCTCTTATGGCCACTGTTTCTTTTCTCTACAGTGCTCTGAACAGAGATAATAAATTCTAGCCACCCTGCATATACCCTGCATATACATCAAAGACATCTGATGGGAAAATTTTCAACTATTATTAGAAGCCACAGTATGTAAAATTTACTGGCTGTCCAATTAAGATATACTTTATTTCACCATTTTATCTTTAATTGTTTTCGAGATATTCATTTTTAAAGTTGTGGAGTTGTTTTGGGTCCACTCTGTATATTAAACATGTTAATAGATTGCGTTAGAGATTAAATACCATTGTGTTATTTATAAGTAGTGAAAAATTGTTGATTACCTTCTATATGACATTCAAATAAGTATATGGCGAAAAGAAAATATTTATAATGCCTATTCATCTAAATGCATGATCATTTCAATGTGTAAAAAGTGAAGAATTTAGCTATTAAAGAAAAATATATTCATTTATTTAACTCTTACACTTCGAACAGTTTTTTGTTCATGCGACTTTCACTAATATGACATTATCAGCAGATTCCGTAGCATTTTATGATCACATCACTACATTTTTATCACCAGTAAAAAATAACCCATAAGTATAATCATAGGGATTACTTTCTGCGTTGGATTACTTGGTTCGTTAATTTTACGATATCGGTATATCACTCAAAAAATACGCATTTAAATAGAGATTGAATGCATTAAGGATTTTGAGAGGGAACGAGTAAGGAATAACTCAGAGTAACCTGAAAGGATATTTATATTCAAAATTATTATTTTTTTTAAATAAAGTTAAAAAAACAGGTGAAATGGATATATTTCATAGAGTAAATGCAATTTCTGTATAGTGCATGGGAAAGTTTTATATATATTCAAGAAAATGATTACTAAAATGAGTTTATACACACGAAATAGATTCAACTAGATGTTATTATAAATTCTAAATATGTTAGTTTTAATTATAAAATTGAAAATATATATTGGAATTTCATGAATGTTAACATGTAAAAGTGAGAAAATAGTTTTATTTATTATTTTATTCATTTATTTCTTAGTGATACAAAACGAAACAAGTTCAATTATAGTGGTTCACGAAAATTAATTATAAAACCGAGTAATTTATAACCGTAAAAAACAATATTTTGTATATGAATATTAACATTAAACTCCGAATAAAAAAATTCTCAAGTCGTTGTAATTATTCACACGAGTCAGCAACTCAAAATTAATACAGTACTGATAAATAATTTTAGAGTAACTATGAGTGAAGGCATTTTTACGTTTAGCAATATTTAACTTTATTGTTTTAGACCAGAGATACAATTTATTAAAATCAAATTGTAATTTGAGGCAATCATTAATAGAATTAATGCACCTATAAATACATCAGAAAAAATCTGATGTGGGAAGCACATGACTTTCCCTGCAGACTTATATCCACGTTCTCTTTATTTCAATTAAATTTAATTCACTTTTAAATCAATTTTCGTTCTCATTTGATAACTGGACTTATTTTCAAAGGTGGCGTGGAGAAAATATGAAAAAACTAATATACCTCGAGAACGGCTAGTCCTAGTGTAATGGGGTTGGTCTTATTTATTTCTTCGTTAAAAATTACGTATTAAACAAGCATTTAATGGATATATTTGAGCATACGCAGCTTTTTAGTTTAGATTTTGACACTTTTTGCGGGCCATTCTGCAAAAAAAGGCAAGTTATTTTTTTCTGAATCGTACCAAAATCTAATCAGCACCAGGGAGACAGACCTATACGTGACTTATCTACCGAGTTTTGTGAAATTCGGTCCATTAGTTCTTCAGCTAGAGTGGAAACAAACTTTTGCGGACCATTTCGCAAAAAAAGGCAGGTTCTTTTATCCCGAATCGAACCCAAACTAATCAGCACCAGATTCGCCCACAAGTGAATTACCTACCAAATTTTATGAAATTCGGTCAATTAGTTTTTTAGTTAGAGTGGATACAAAATCTGCACAGACAGACAGACACACAGACACACACACAGACGTCACGCTAAAAATGTTTTTTTTGTATTCTAGAAGTCTTGAAACGTGTAGATCCGTCGGAAACTCGAGTTGCGATTTTCGACATGATTCCAATACTTTCCCTATACATTACCATGTATTGCAGGGAAAGTAAAAAGAAGCCACCGCGGAAATCGAAGCACCATGGGAATATCATTAACAAAAGAAAAGAAATAACACGTGTCCACGATTAGATCACTGAACCATTTGGCGTGATTTTCATAACTTAGCTCCATTTTGTCCAGTTTTCGGCATCCCACATCAATCCAACATTTTCGTCAATTTGTCAATACGTAAAACACTCAAAGTTGAATATATTTTCCCAACTTAATCACCGAGTGATAAATATTTCATAATATATTTACTACTGTTCATTTTTATGTAATATTTTAGATACATTTATTTATAAAACGTGCAATATGTCGAGAAAGGTTTAAGCTTACGTCATCCGTTCCAGAAAAAATACGTATAAAATAATTATTTATTTAACAATATTGAATGTCCTGATTTTTTCAAAAATTCATTCCAAAATTTGGGGGGGGGGGGGGTGTCTTTCAAATGGTTGGCTGCGTTTAAAATCAATAGAATTCTAGTATTCACGGATTGTACTAATCATACTAAATTATGTTCGAAAAGCCCCTTTCAGTCTGAGATATCGCATCTACAGACTTACGGACACACGCACACACACACACACACACACACACACACACACACACACACACACACACACACATACACACATACATACACACACATACATACACACATATATATCACCTCAAAACAGTTCGATTCTTTTTCAGGGATACTTGAAACGTACTCTTCAGTCAAAGATACGCAATCATAATTTCATTATGAACGATTATTAAAATATATCCAGGCTTTTCTGAGAATGTAAATTTTTAATATATGGAGAACGGCTAACATTTAAATTTATTTTACTTCTTATTCAATACATTTATTTAGAGGCGTTATTATGTGTTTCAAAAGTGCACTAAAACTATTTTTTGTGCTATATATTTTTACTATATTTTCTGTCAGATTTATGCATAGCCAAACGGCACAACGGCAGAGACAGATAATGTGTTTCTCAATAGACGGCATATACTATTATTATAGTATGCATATTTAACGTACCTAATTTTAGTGGAAAAAGAGAAATATATACTTTTAGAAATATTTATGCAACTTATTAAATGTCTCCTACTAGTGGATTCAAGAACAAAATTGCTCTGCAATAAATCTCAATTTATTTTCAACTCAAAACAATTACTAAAGTTCATCTAAATGAATATAGCAATGCTAAATATTTTATTAAATTTTTTATTTTAAATTTAAATATATCATATAGAAATCCGATACTCTTGTTCTCCAAGTCCTGAATTGTGTAACGTATTTAATAAATGTATCCTCTGTGTCTAATGTATGGATTGCAGAGCATTAGCTTAATGCTGTCTAATGAGCAAACTTTCTCTAATATCTTGGCTCAGAAGACATATTTTATACATTTAATTCCCCCCAAACTATATTTTATAATATGTTCTCTGAATTATATTAAATGACGCAGTCCATTTTAAATCCATAAGTTTTTCCTAGGAAGTAAAATCAAACACAATTATAGAAAAGGATAATGTTACCTTTGAGTATACATTATTATGGAATAAGAGCTTATGGGTTGTTTCGTTAAAATTTGGATATGCCTGAAGATGTATAATGATCTTAAAGTAAAACATATATGACATGGCATTGTACCTCAGTTTTCAAGTAATCACTTACGCTAACCGAAATTGGGATTTAGGTGACATTTGTAGGCAATATGTTTTTGAAATTTTGGACTGCGAGTTATAATTAAATTGGCCCAATTTTTTAAATGTTTAAGCACACAGCATGCTTTTGCAAAAAATATTTTAAAATTGTTATGTGGAGCTATGTAGTGCTGTACCATTATATCTAGAGCTATAAATAGCGCAGCAGATGAAAATTCGAATGACTCGTTTATGTTAATTAATTGAACTCGTCTAATTATCGCAAACACCATGTTTCATTAAAATACTTTACGAACCGTTTTTGAGTAGTATAAATTAAAAAATTTACGTCATTTTCAATTAAAATTTGAAAATGCTTTAAACCGTTACTACACTGTATTAACTTTTCTAAGAAGTAAATTCCCAGTTTAAAGAAAACAAAAAATCAGGTAATTCCATAAGAATTCGAACACGCTTTAATGCTAACTCTATAGTACTATACTGTAATATACTATACTTATATAGTACTATGTAGAATTCTAAAGTTGTAAGCAACGCCTAAATAATCTAACAAAATTTCCCTCTTTTCTTCTTGTATTATTTCACATATCTATGTATTTACGAATTATATATGAAAACCCATATATCCTCAGTGTTATCAATTACGTTTTTGTACATGTCTTGTCAACGTGACCTGACCTTATATTTTCTGTACCGTTGTGTATACGACAGAATTACTTCTGTGAGGTCATGTTTTATGTAACAATCGGTCTCCCATGTTACTCCCCGAGGGGTTGAATTAGAAGTAATCCACGTTTCCGGTCACAGTATATAGCGAGGAATGTACTAAGATCTTGACATATTCCTGTCTATTATTAAGGTTCGCTTGAAAGTAATAATTGTGTTTTCTTTATACGCATAAAAAATCCTCAAGTGTAAAAAGCATGCTTAAGTCCTTTAGTAAGAAAGCATGCTTAAATTCTTTGATGAGAAAATATGCATTCTTTAATACGTTTAAATTCCTTATTAAATAAAAATCATGCTTAAATTCTTTTGATTCCAAAGTATTTCACATTAGCGTATTGTACAACTTAAGTACTATTTCTATTAATTTCAATTTATTTTCAACTCGAAAATTTATTCTAGTCCATCACATTGAATATAGTGATTGGGAATATTTTACTACGTTTCTGACTTTATATATTTGATATGGAAATTCGAAACCCGCGTTCTTTAAAACATGAATAGTATAACGAATTCAATAAATGCATTATCTGAGCCTATGTAACATATGGATCGATGAGTATTAGTTAACTGTTGTGGAATGAGCAAACTTTCTTTAATATCTTACCTTAGAAGGCACATTTTATGCATTTAATTTCCCCCAAATTATCTATTATAACATGTTTCCTGAATTATATTGAAGAAGACAGCCCCTTTTAAATCTAGAAATTATTCCCTATAAGTAAAAGCTGATATAAATATAGGATAGGATAATGTAACCTTTGTGTATATATTATTCTGTAAAATTAGCATTTAGGTTGTTCCTTGAAAATTGAATAAACCTGAAATTGTAACGGTCTTAAAATAAGACAAACATGATATTGTATCACAGTTTTTTTTTGTATGCGCTTATGTTAATTGAATTTGGGAGTTAAGATATTATTATACAGAATAATTTCTATTGCCGGATTTTCTTTAATTTCACATCCAATTCAACTTTAGAACACTCTTCTCGAGGATTGTCAGTACTTTGCTACACATTTCTATTGAGCATGTTTAACGTCAGGCTATGCAAACACTAGAATCTTACCATTTTCCTTCCAAGTTTTTTTAGTATTTTGAAGCATATTTAAGTGTTTTATTGTATAATTTAGATCTTTAATGAACCGCAAAATTCATATAATTAGATGTATCAGTTATATAAGTAGATGTATCAGTTTTTATTTTGTTTATTGCCTGCGGTGGGAAAGTGAAAATTTCGGAGTTTTGAGGCTCGTGATGTGAACTGTCACTGGCGGTTGAAAAGATGGTACGTATCCTCGGCATTGCCTGATTGGATAATTTGGAAAACGTGATGTTCTAGTGACGCCACGGTAGTTGTGTTTGGCGTGGGGATCTTTCGGGGCTATCTTTTGAGGCAGATGGAAAAAAGTTTTTGAATAATATGGAACAGCGGGGGCAGATCAATCCAAATTTTATAAAATTTGTAAATTCTAATCAATGAAAGTATTTTTGGGTCCAAAGAAAAGCCGCTGCCAGTAACGCCGTGAGGATCAGTTTCGAAATGGAAACTCATAAAAAATGACGAAGAATACTTTGTAAGTAAAATATATTATTTTAATTGAAAGAAAGCGAAATGGTTGACTCTTATGCCTGTTTCGTCCGTCGTGACACTACTTAATAACGAAATTGAAGAAACTTTGAACATGATTCTGTGAAGGTCAGAATTGACCAGCCACAACTATATTAACACTTTAATATGTGTTGTATACGCAAAGTGGAGACATAGAAATGTGCAGCTTAACGAAGTTAATGTGAAAATATATTATATTTATAGATAATTGTTCTGAATGAAGTAAAGTTTATTTTGTTAAAGTGTGTTAAATGTTCTTATCAACATTGACCTCTATAAAAGCAAATGTTAAATGAAGATGTGTATTTGCAATGAAATACTTTGGAAGTTGTTACTGTTGATAAAATAACATAATTTAATAACACCTAATTAAATAATTTAATTCTACCAATTATTGGAGTAATTATTTAGAGTGTGCATGCCTCTTTTCTTATCATGGTATCAAATTGCAGTCATTGAAGGGCCTTTTCACCCATTACCAGGGACGAGGATCCACTGGGTTTGTATATTTGATTTTATACTTTATTCGGATTCTGTACGTATTGCATTGATCACGGCCGACCACCCGTTCGGAGTGTTACATTTTGACACTCGTAAGTTTATTCCATTATTACAATTGATTTACGTAGTTCCGCTTTTACAATTGGATTGCACTCAAGAATTGATCATTTTTACTTTCCTTATATACATAATGTATAAGGAAAGTATTGTGACGGGGTCGAAAATTCGAATTCGAGTTTTCGACGGGTGAGCACGTTTAAAGCATCCCTGATCACGAATCAAACTTTTTGAAGTGATCTCTGTGTGTGTGCGTGTGTGTGTCTGTGTGTGAAAGTATGTGTGTGTGTCAGTGAGTCTGTGGAGACGATAACTAATGAACGAATGGACCGATTCGAACCAAATTTGGTACAAAAATCACAATCCGTAAACACTGGAAGCCTATTGTTTTTATACGCAATCGAATGCTCAGAACCCCCTAAATTTTTGAATGAAATTTTGAAAAAATCGTCAAAAATTCGAAACCACTAATAAAGTTACGCAAATAGACATTTCCTATGTAATTTATAATTAGAAAACGATTGGCATAAATTTTAGAACGTTAACAGGAGCCGTTCTCGAGGTATTGTTCATTTTTCAAACAAATTATCAGAAAGTCATATAAAATAATAAAAAAATATTTCTTATTGAGAAACATGTTCACTTTTCATATGTAATACCATGCAATAAATAGGGTGACATCATTCTCGTGGATCTAGCTCGTTGCATTCATGAATAAAGATACTTTGAGTAATACTTTTGTATTTGAACGCCAATAGTCATTTATCTGCTGTAAGAATAACTTATTTCTTAATGCATAACGCTTGGCGAGGTTTTGGCGACGAATTTGACGGAATGTCGCCAACTTGGCGATTTTTGAAATGTTGCCAAATTAACGAAAATCTCGCCAAATGGATAAAAATGACGCTAAATCAATGAAAATGACGACTAATTGTCGAAAATTCAATATCTTGGAAAGAATATTAGTATCTACTATAAGAAAACCCTATTTTTTACTGTAAAAGTAGTAAATTCATTACATTATATAAGGAAAGTCATGCGTTCCCCACACCAGATTTTTTTTTTTTTTTTGCTGCCCACTAAAAAATTGCGGCAAGGCTGGAACAAATTATTTTCCCATTCAAATGTGTGGGGTTTCTGAAATATTGTTACAAATAATTTGACTTAATCCATATAGGAATGAATTGCTATAAGTAATAGGCTCTTTTGTTTTCCGTGGGGAGGATATTTGTTGAAATTTTGTACTGGAAGGTTATAATTAAATTGTACATAGTCGATGTGGTTATTAAAACGTATTATTCAATAAGATTGAATAATTGTGTTGATTGGGAAATGTTAACGGCATTCGCAAACTGGAATAAAAATTTAATTAATTTATTCTGAATGGTCTCCAAGAACCGATATACTAAAATACCTAATACTTGCGTTTATTGAAAAAAGGTGGTTAAATATACATTGTAAACGAACCTCAATGATTTTCATTTCTAATTAAAAAATTTTCAATGACCTACTAAAATCAGCATAATAACTTAAATCAAGATGAATAAAAATTGCATAAATCATATAGATCATTCAAATGTTGCAAATTCAATATTTTATTTTTAACTATCGTCAAAAGCAATTCCAGTCGAATAATATCAATTGACTGCTAATATTCTTCAGTGCAGCTAAATCCGATATCCTTCCCAGATTAAACATTTTATTTTGCATACAGAATAATTTAAAAAAAAATTCTTATGCAATATATTAAAATTATTGGGGGTTATAAAAATTATTTACCCAATAATTTTTATACCCCAAATATATGGAATAAGTTTTAGAAATTGATTTCAAAACATACGTAGCTCTGTAGACAGCTACGAATTGTTATACCATTATTTTTAGACTGCAAAAATATCTACAGATAAAAATTCAAATGGCTTGTTTGTGTTTCTAAATTCAGTAACTAAAATTATTATGAATGCCAAGTTTAATTCAAATATGTTACAAACCATTTTGGAATTGAATAAGTTTATAATTTTTACAACTGACTTCGTATTTTTTTTTATAACACACTTCAAACAATACCTACGCTGTACTGTAAAGCAAAGTACTTTTCTAAGTAATAAATAATTGAACGATAATAAATAATTGAACGATAATAAATAATTGATCGATAAGCGAATATGAATGGAGATTATACAGTATTGTGCGTCTGAAAAATCCCCAAGGACACTAATGGCTTTTTGAGGAAAGAAGCATGCCCGTTATGTATGGCGATTGTAATGTGGCCATTCCCGATTAAATAAAAGTAGCGGCAGTGCCCTTTAGAGTAGATTTAAAAATAATTAAGATAACGAACTCGGCAATAAAGCAAGATAGGTAAATAAAGCCAAATACAAAGTTGTAACACATAGTCTAATGAATAGGAATCGGTAGTAAAACTGTTACAGACGGCATTTATTTAACACAATATGGTTATTGACGAATTGCTAAAATAAACATCAATTACAGGCACGAATATCAAATGCACGGCATATTCAAATTGCCCTTTGTCAGTAACAATGCACATTTGGTTTAGAGAAAATATATTACAGATATAATTTGACAAGCATTGTTGCTGTTACCGTGTTACTGACCTTGATACTACCACTTTTTGACAATCATTTATTGCATTTTCTATACGCGTTTTGTTCGACCATAGTATTTATTCCTACTAATTAGACAGCGTCCTTCAATATTATAATTGGTTTTTTTGTTTATCTCGCTTTGTTACCGTGTTCTAAATGTAAACTTTTTAAATTCTATTCCAGGGTCTGTGAAAACAATGTAATTGTATTGAGAATGGTCACTTTTCTGTAGATATACCTTACATCTACATTTGTGAACTTTCCCTTACAAATCTTTTAGGTGTTTATGGAATTTTCTATCAAATATGTATATTGCCACTTTTGGAAAATAAAATTTCAGAAAGTTCCATTAAAATCCGAATACACTTAATGATAATTTGACAGTAGTGTAGAGTTATACTAATAGTATACTAATATAAATTATATATAAATTCTACTAATATTATAATAATATAAATTATATTCAAATTTTACTAATATTATACTAATATAAATTACTTAAAAATAATATATAAGGATTACACTAATATAAATGATGCAACATCTAAATAATGTAACTAATGTTTTCCTTTTCTCTGTTCGTATTATTTCATATAACTATATATTTATGAATTATAAATGAAAACACTCATATCCTCAGTGTTTCATCACCTATGTTCTAATACGTGTTTTGTTGGCATGACCATTATATTTTCTCTATTTTATACTGTCGTGATATACGATGGCATTTCTTCTGTCACGTCATGTTTTATGTAACAGTCTGCCTTCCTTTTTTTTTCCTCAAGGTACTGAATCCATTGTAATTTACGTTTCTAGTCACAGTATACTTAGATTTTATCATGTTTCTGTCTTTTCTGAAAGCTTGTATGGAAGTAATAATAGTATTTTTTGTACGCATATAAATTCATAAAGGAAGAAAATCATGTTTAATTTCTCAAAATGTGATCCATTTTTTAGAATTTGTACGTTTGATATACAGCATATATTATTACAATCCATTTCATTAAATTTCTATTTACAAAAACACTCAAACTGCCACAAAAATATTTGAAGTATGAAAAGCAAGGTTATTATCCACTTATTATAAAAGGAGTATTATAATTAGATATATGTATTTTAATGAGCTTTGTACACACTTGCTTAGGATTAGTTCGGAATTTGTCTTGAAATTGTTCTTTACGAATTATCAAAGTTCATTTCTAAAACTTATTCATTGGAGGCATTTTGTCGACTTTAATACATGCTTTTTATATCCATTAACACACAGTGTGCATTTCAACCCGTTATAAAAGTTCCTGGAGGTGAGTACAACCATACAAAAAAATGGTGCAGAGGTAAAATTTTTGCTGAGAAGCAGAGAGATAAGTTCAGTTTTTCAGTATTTGTTGATTTAGGGACACCGCTTCCCAAAATGTTCGATTTGCAGAATAAATAAGAAACGCCTTCCCCCTTACAAAAAATTATTGTTCGGACTTATCTCTTCTTGTCCGGATATTCTTGTTGTGTCTTGGAGCACGCCAGTCTCTTGTATTGATTCTTGTGCGGCTTGGCTGAACTGTTCTTCATGTCGCTTTCTGATTGGCTCTCTCTTAATCCAGGGCTTGTGTTTATAACCAATCCCTTTTGCATCTTACCACTCATTCCACTTTTGGACTTCGGGTGTGTTGGTTTTCTTGCACTGATGAAGAGGATCTAACGTATCCTTGAAGCAGCTGTATGCTCCGTTATCATTTTATTTGTGTTTATATACGTTGCTAAAGTTTCCTTTAGATATGCATATGTTTTATATTATCTTTATTAGAGGGCATTTATAATTTTCTCCAAAATATTGTCAACTATAAAAAAGCATATTACTCACAATTCATTTTATATAAATGTTTTATGTCACCGTTAAGCGCACGATAACTATTTTGTGGAATAGCCAAAAGATACAAAATGAAATGCTTCATGTATCTTGAAGGATAAATGAAACCACACTGAGTGAGAACGCCGGAATTTCATTGATATAAATAGCTGCAGCAATGACTGCAAATCTTGCTCGTCGTTTGTCCCAGGACTAAAATAAAATAAAAAGACGGATAGACCAACATATGACTGTCACTTCTAAATACCTCTATTTTTTGTTATTATGAGAATTGGAATGTGTTTTGTAGTTAAAATTGAATCGATATTTTTTCTCCAATATAATTTTAATTTGGCGAATTGGCGATCATTTAATTGACACTATATTTGCTATCAATGTATTAAAACAATAGAGAACGTTATACCTTGGGTTTGAATTGTGTTTTATAGTGGCTTTTGCTTTCTTGTAAAAATAAAACAATTAACGACTTTATATATTTAAGAATATGTCTCGCTCCCGTTGTGACACCAATATTCGCGGATCACTTGAGCGCTCATTATCACAGGATTCGCGTCTGTCAAATCAATTGATTGCTGATTTGACAGAAAGAAAACTTACTATACTTCTCATTTTTATTTTAATCTGTATGGAAACTGGAAGATTTATCATTTCCAGGCAGGAATATCCTATTTTAATCTAGTTTATAAACGTAGAATAAGTATAAAGAAGCGTTTTCAAAGTTATGATAGTTCTCTCATTACAGATACTAGCATTTGTGGATCGCATGTTCACTTTACAAGATTATAAGACCTCCGTTACACAAGGCGACTACACTCGGTGTTACTAGTAGTAGCAACTAATACGCCACATCAATTAGCCGCAACTAACACGTCACATCAATTAACCGCAACTAACACGTCACATCAATTAGTTGCAACTAGCTTGTCACATTTTCAAGTTTAGAGGTTTTCGTTAAGTGGGTTGGGTCTTAAGTATATTCGTTCAGTCGTTATTAAGTCGTTAAGTTTATTACCTTTTTGGAAAACCCACGGTCAAGAGAAGAAAAGCGACAGTATCATTCATCGGGCATGGGTCGAAGATGATTCTACAAAGTGCTGACCCCAGTAGCCGACAGATTTAATCCCAGGCCATGAATAGGCACAATCTGTGTCCACGCCACCGGGAAGAGTCTGGTTCACGGTTTACCGCTACCCGGATTTTTGTACCCCCCTTAGAGGAGGAGTGTCAGTGGCTACAGAGCCAACGCCCGTCCATCTGAAAGAGATGCCCCCCCCCCCCCCCTTACGGGTGGACCTAAAAAGCTGAAACTGTGGACATTTATTGTATCGACCACTAGACAGAATCAAAATGAGAAATTTATCATTAAGACAGCTATTTTTGACGCTGAGAGCCCTACATTTTAAACAAAATAAAATTTATTTTAAATAAGGTGCAAAAGTGCAACTTGATGCTATTTTCCCTGTCATTGAAATGCTAAAATTCTAATTGGTTGTAAAATAATGAAATAATATAGACACTTATCACCTGTATATATATATATATATATATATATATATATATTCAAAAAGAAAAGAGGTATGGATGGAAACAATATACCAAAAGATGGCCGGGGGGAGTTGTGACCCACTCACCCCGGTTAAGCATGCTTTGCGTCGCGACAATACTCCCGGAGAGCCGGTACATTGCAAAAAAGAATACGAATGTATCAAATTGTAAGATGTAAATAGACAACATACACAAACAAATATAAGATATAATTGTCGAGATCCAGCCCTATCAAAATTCATCAACAGTAAATGTTTGAAATATATTTAAAAAGTGTTTGGATAAAGTTTGAAACATGTTCACAAGTATAAATTATCAAAATTACTTAGCTTCTACTTAAAGAAGACTTTAAATATTGACACATAATAGAACAATAATAACAAAGTCTATTTCTAAAACCATATACCTGAATGGCAATCAACAGCATATTACATGCAGATGTACATCAATATTGTTTCATACAAGACGATGCAAATCTTCCATAACGTATTATACAATAGACCCTATTCAAGAGGTCCCGTACCTATGACAATCCAGTATGTATATTGCCATCAGTTTTATTTAAATATAAACGGTAACTATCGGTTACAGTTATTTTATAAAATTTGTAGATAATGTCACTTAAAAAATACTTGGGAAAACCCTGTGAGATGGTGTTTTGTAGGAAACGATAATCGCATAAATATCGATCTTCCATTTTACTGTTTATTCTTTGACTACGTATTAATTGTCCCAGTATAATATTTCTAAAAACATTTTTGTGCATACATGAGTTCCAGTTTATGATATAATTGATTTTGAAGTGGAAGTCGTTGCGTTTATCGTACAAATAGAAACCAGTAGAACCACCTGGTTGCTTGTATATCGTTATATCTAGAAAATTTAGACTTTTGTTGACATTATATGGAGTTTCAGTAAGTTTTAAATGTTGTGGATAGAAAGTAAAATCCATCTGATATGCTTCACATGGATACGCTACCAAAATGTCATCAACGTAGCGAATGAACAGAATTTCGTTTAATATATGTGTTCCATCTTCATATTTATTCAGATATATATCAGCAAGTATTGATGAACAACCACCCCCCATGGGTATACCATGTAATTGTTTAAAATAAGATGTGCCATCAAACAGTACAGTTTCGAATAAAACCATTTCCACCAATGTTTTAAATTTATATTTGTCAATAATCGACTGCAGATTGTATTTTTCGTATATCTCCATGACAATAACGTATAAGTCCTTGATGTTTATATTTGAAAACAAATCATTAAAATCGAAACTTTTAAAATACAAATTTTCATTAATTACATTTATTTTTTTAATAGCTTCTATACTATTACTAATAAAATATGCACCTTTATTTTTAATCTTAATCATCACTATTTTTAAAATAGATAAGAGTTTTTTGTTAGCTGTTGTCAAATATGATTGAAAACCATTTGTAATGGGACGAAATTTAACAGGATCTTTATGAAGTTTAGGTATTAAAGTAATATACGGAAACCCATGACATAATATCTATGACATAATTATCAGTAAATACTAAACATATCAGATCATCAACATATCTGTAAATTTTATAATCTGTTGAAGTAAAGGCTTTTTCATAAAGATATATGTATAAATTAGCTAACATACTGCAACTACAGCCCCCTTGTGAAACCCCTGAGACTTGTAAGTATAATTTATTGCCTTTAAATATAAAATTATTGAAAAGAACAAAATGGAGAAGTTTAGGAAAACTGGTAAATTTAGTTAGATTAGATTGATTAGTAATATAAGCATTATATAAAGTTAAAATTACATCATAAAGATCAGAGATCTTAATATTATTAAAAAGTTTATTAAAATCAAAAGTTTGAAATCCTATTATTTTACTAGTGATGTTAATTCATTTTTAAATTCTTTACTATTATTTAGAATAAGGTAGTTATGACTCGAATAACGTAAATTATTATTTAGTACATTTAAATAATTTAGTAATAATTACTCGCAGTAGTAGAGTCAGAATTATGACCACTGGTTATAGTTCTAAATTTAATATGATTTTTATGAAATTTAGGAATAAGCACAATGTATGGAAATTTCAAAAAATTATAATTAAAATCCAAATCACTCTACATATTGATAATTTTCAAGTTGATACTATTTATGGAGTGTGAATCGAATTTAAATAGACTATTATTTTTTGAATAATCTAACAGATATTGTATATAGAATTTTTTACAGATAATAGCATAATTATTAGAGGCTTTATCAACATAATTAATAACAAAGGATCTATGTAAATCATTAAAACCCTACTTCAAACCTTATTTACTCCTATTCAAGAAATAAAATCAATAGAGTAAAGCTATCTAAGAACGTTTCATTTATATTTTGAAACATTTCCTAATGAAGGATAGGCTCTGAAGAAATATCATATTTCATTAATCTCCAGATATTTTTAATATTGATACTTCAGTAAATAAATACACTTTTCTATTTCTAAATATTCTGTGTTTTTAAAGAATGGAGAGACATCATACTCTGGAGAAATATCATATTTCATTAATTTCCAGATCTTAAGAATATAGATACTTCAGTACATAAAGACACTTTTCTATCTCTAAATATTCCGCGTTTAAGGAATGTTCAGGGAGACGACTACGTGTAGGAAGATATTCTTTAGTGCGAATTAGCCTGGATATGAAAGCCCAAATTATAACTAGACCATGCTTAGATTGCTGAAAAATGATTAACCGACAGACCGAAATGTCATTTAGAGATTTTACTCCTGGAAGTTCGTTTTTTCTCCCGAAAGTCTGTCTGGACAGCATCTCCAAAACAAGCCAGGCCGCGGTTATCAAAATAATGAATCATAAACTTTAAGAAAACCAATCACTATGTTTGTTTTATTGGGTGCAAATCTCTATATGCTTGCGTTAATGCTTATGTTGTTATATTCACGCATTAACATTGCCACCCCAAATATGTTTCAAATTTCGAACGTATGACATGAACACAAATTCATTTTTTACTGCACATATTCTTAAAATTCTTAATTTTACAAACATTTGTTTACTAACCATGATGCAAACCAATTTAAATACAACAGATATGTAATAACGGTAAGTCACCAAGATATCAATTCTGATAAAAAATATGTTTGAACAGTTACTAAGGAACTTCGCTAAAATAATAGTCTAAATAATAACCAAGAATGCATAAAAATGACACACAAACATAACACATTTTTAAAAACAAAATTCCATACTTTATATTACCATATTCCATACATTACAGTTTATTTTAATGATTGCCAATTTGATGATCGCGGTAAAAAACAGTATATAGTAGGAAATATTTTGAAAAATTTTCGTTTTAATATGAAACATGATATCACTTTTATATGCATTTATAATGCTATAATGGATATAAAATTTTAAAACACGCATGGAAACCTGCTTAGAAATACATCACATGCTTACTAATCGTAACTGAAGCCGCCTTTACCACATAAGGACGGTGATCTTGTCTTACCTTTTTGGTGTGTTGGTCAGACATTCTTCAAATATATAAGGAAACTTAATTGTCTCAGTTGGTTTATTGGATAGAATAAAGTTTAGTTCAATGGTGAATGAGTTGTTGATTTCCTGCTGAGAATAAATTTTTTGCAACTTTTCACTAGCAACTTAACTTTGAAGGTTCCATACAGAGACCAACTGAAATCTGAATAATGCAGAAGTTGGAATTTATTCAGGAGTCTGCCAATTGTTTTAGTACTTTAAATCTACGGGGTGTTACCTGCAATAGGGTCTTTACTACATTGAATAAAGCTGCAGATGGTTATGGCAGATGCACACTCCAGAAGTTGCACATCAGTCTGACTCCTAGCGAACGATACTTACTTTCGGATATACTTAAAACATAGAAGGAAATATGATACTCTCAGTATTTTAATGGAAAAATACTTAATTGAACAGGAGAAAATTGATGGTCCAAGTGCCCACTCAAGTATGACTTCACAACAACTTTATTTAAGCAAATATATAAGGATATATCTTCAAATATATAAGGAAACTTAATTGTCTCAGTTGGTTTATTGGATAGAATAAAGTTTAGTTCAATGGTGAATGGGTTGTTGATTTCCTGCTGAGAATAAAGTTTTTTGCAACTTTTCATTAGCAACTTAACTTTGAAGGTTTCATACAGAGACCAAATGAAATCTGAATAATGCAAAAGTTGGAATTTATTCAGGAGTTTGCCAATTGTTTTTGTACTTTAAATCTACGGGGTGTTACCTGAAATAGGGTCTTTACTACAATGAATAAAGCTGCAGATGGTTATGGCAGATGCACACTTCAGAAGTTGCACATCAGTCTGACTCCTAGCGAACGATACTTACTTTCGGATGTATTTAAACACAGATGGAAATATGATACTCTCAGTATTTCAATGGAAAAAGACTTTATTGAACAGGAGAAAATTGATGGTCCAAGTGCCCACTCAAGTATGACTTCACAACAACTTTATTTAAGCAAATATATAAGGATATATCTTCAAATATATAAGGAAACTTAATTGTCTCAGTTGGTTTATTGGATAGAATAAAGTTTAGTTCAATGGTGAATGGGTTGTTGATTTCCTGCTGAGAATAAAGTTTTTTGCAACTTTTCATTAGCAACTTAACTTTGAAGGTTTCATACAGAGACCAAATGAAATCTGAATAATGCAAAAGTTGGAATTTATTCAGGAGTTTGCCAATTGTTTTTGTACTTTAAATCTACGGGGTGTTACCTGAAATAGGGTCTTTACTACAATGAATAAAGCTGCAGATGGTTATGGCAGATGCACACTTCAGAAGTTGCACATCAGTCTGACTCCTAGCGAACGATACTTACTTTCGGATGTATTTAAACACAGATGGAAATATGATACTCTCAGTATTTCAATGGAAAAAGACTTTATTGAACAGGAGAAAATTGATGGTCCAAGTGCCCACTCAAGTATGACTTCACAACAACTTTATTTAAGCAAATATATAAGGATATATCTTCAAATATATAAGGAAACTTAATTGTCTCAGTTGGTTTATTGGATAGAATAAAGTTTAGTTCAATGGTGAATGGGTTGTTGATTTCCTGCTGAGAATAAAGTTTTTTGCAACTTTTCACTAGCAACTTAACTTTGATGGTTCCATACAGAGACCAAATGAAATCTGAATAATGCAAAAGTTGGAATTTATTCAGGAGTCTGCCAATTGTTTTAGTACTTTAAATCTACGGGGTGTTACCTGCAATAGGGTCTTTACTACATTGAATAAAGCTGCAGATGGTTATGGCAGATGCACACTCCAGAAGTTGCACATCAGTCTGACTCCTAGCGAACGATACTTATTTTCGGATGTACTTAAAACACAGAAGGAAATATGATACTCTCAGTATTTCAATGAAAAAAGACTTAATTGAACAGGAGAAAATTGATGGTCCAAGTGCCCACTCAAATATGACTTCACAACAACTTTATTTAAGCTTTGAATAATTCGTATTTTTCTCAATGATCTGACCACATTTACTTTACCTGTGTTCATATATTCGGTAAACTTTCACATTTTCTTTTTAACCAAGAATATAACTGTTAAAAATACGTTGTTTACAACTAATAAATGAGTTGTTGCAACATTATTTTATTTTCCCCCCAAAATTTAGATATAATATATGGAGAATTGTTCATCTAACCAGATTTACAACATCTACATTCATTCTAATACAAATATATAATGCTTGAGTGACAAAAATAAATTACTGCATGGATAAATGTATTCTTAAATGAGGAAATATAACATCCTCATTTTCCATATTTGCTAACTCCTTTTATTTGGTTGCATGTAGAAACTCTTTTATATCCATTATACACAAAGCCCTTACAATTTCCAGAGTTTGTATATGCAATTATCTTAAAGTATGTTTTCTTTATACAATATATATTTATCTTTTTACAAATAATTACCTTTGTTCGCATCATATTCTGAGTTATTTGTCCGTTGTTGTAACCAATTTTATCTGTAATCAAGGCTTTCGAAAACTGGAAACCTTCGAAAGCAATAAAGATGTTATTTTAAAATCAACTTACACTTTCAGCAGTTGGTTTTAATATCTGCAATTTTATATTAGTAATTGAATTTATTTGTAAAAAAAAAATAATTGAATTCCAAGACTATTCTACTAATTACAATGGTATGATAGTAATTAAAAAAATATGATGTGGGCAACACATAACTTTCCTTATATAATGAAATTAATTTACTACTTTTACAGTAAAATAAATAGGTTTTTCTTCTAGTAGATACTAATATCCTTTCCAAGATATTGAATTTTCGAGAATTAGTCGTCATTTTTATTGATTTATCGTCATTTTTATCCATTTGGCGAGATTTTCGTTAATTTGGCAACATTTCAAAAAATCGCCAAGTTGGCGACATTCCGCCAATTTCGTCGCCAAAATCTCGCCAAGCGTTATGGACAAAGAAATAAGTTATTCTTGCAGCAGATAAATTGGCGTTCAAATGCAAAAGTATTACTCAAAGTATCTTTTTTCATGAATGGAACGAGCTAGATCCACGAGAATGATGTCACCCAATTTATCGTATGATATTATATATGAAAAGTGAACATGTTTCTCAATAGGAAATATATTTTTTTCTATTTTATATGACTTTTTGATAATTTTTTTGAAAAATGTGCAATATCTCGAGAACGGTTCATGTTAGCGTTTTAAAATTTATGTCAATCGTTTTCTAATGAAAAATTACATAAGAAATGTCTATTTACGTAACTTTATTATTGGTTTTGATTTTTTGACGATTTTTTCAAAATTTCATTCGAAAATTTAGGGGGTTCTGAACATTCGATTGCGTATAAAAACAATAGGCTTCCAGTGTTTACAGATTGTGATTTTTGTACCAAATTTGGTTCGAATCGGTCCATTCGTTCGTCAGTTATCGTCTCCACAGACCCACTGACACACACACACACACATACATCACTTCAAAAATGTTTGATTCGCGATCAGGGATGCTTGAAACGTGCTCTCCCGTCGAAAACTCGAATTCGAATTTTCGACCCCGTCACAATACTTTCCTTATACATTATGTATATAAGGAAAGTAATATTACAAATTTTTAATATTATATCTCTGAAACATTTTATATGAAGAGAAAATATATCAATTACTAATTATTTACGGTATATATGGATATTACAAATAACTTTTAAAGGTGAAAAGTGAATATCCCCATACATTTTTCAACTCCAGTTAGTATCATTTTAGCCACATTTCAGATATTATGCTGTAATTCATTTTTATGTTTTTAACACTTTCCTACATAGTTGTAATGTGCTTAAGTAATAAATTAAAGACAAATCTTTAAATTTAAAAAAAAGTTATTTAATAAACCCCTATAGACGTATATATAAAAGTTAAAAGTCATAATTATATCCTTCCTCAGTGGCATTAAATGAAATTCACAAACAACATGCTTAAATACCATCCACATTAATAGGCCAAATTTGCATATTACAATCGTTATCATTACAAAAAACAATATATATATATATATATAAAATACGAAAAATATTTAAAAACAATTTTTAATAAGAAAAAATGTTAAATTTTGTTTTCTCAAATTCGCCGTAATTATATTCAGCCCAATTCTAAACTCATTTCCAATAACGATCGTATGCCATTTAAAGCCAGTTTCCCATATCACCCAAAAAATTTTTTGTCCCCTTATCCAATGTTGAACCGAGTTTAATTTTAGTCTCGCTCACTCGAGTGTTACAAATTTGTTTAATCGTATTCGCACCGATAATTTTAAGGATAAAGAAAACTTTAAAAGCCAAGCCGGGGTATATGTGGTACCCCTTCTTTCTCCTAATAACGAAGTTTTATATTGTTAGCACTAAACGTACGGGTGGTATACGGGTGGTATACGGGTGGTTGAACATGCTCGGGACATTATAAATTGTAAAAAGTCCACGGCTCTTGCCCAACTTGTGGTTAAAGATAACTTTCAGCCCCTTTCCGAAAAATCTTTTCTTTTGATTAATTGTAAGAACCCCCTTTCTACTTTACTGTATGAATCCCTGTTTATTTATCTATATCAGACTTCTATTTGTAATTTTGATCCCGTCCATGTTTTAAGCTACGCTTGGCGACTCGTTCTCGATTCCATGCGCGTCAAGCTGTTACAATATTATCTCGATGATTTAATATTAATTGCTTGTAATTTATGCTTAATAATGAACTTGACAATTTGTCCTTCTAATTTGTATTACATTCAATTATATTATGTTCAATTTAACTTTCTTGTTCGTATTTTATATATTGATGTATTAGTATAAGTTTTGCCTTTTCCAATGATGCCGATATCTATATGCAAATTTGGTCAACCGATGTGGATGGTATATAAGCCTGTTGTTGTCGAATCTCATTTAATGTCACTGAGGAAGGCTATAAAGATGCCCGCGCTCTGGCTTTTAATTTTTATATATAAATCTATAGGAGGTTTATTATATGATTTTTTTAAAATCTAAAGATTTATCTTTAATTTATTACTTAATCGTTTCATACTTATTACATGTTACCACTCGTAGTAGTAGTTGTAATGTGTATATGACTTTGTTCATTCTGTCCATCTTATCCGATTTTACGATAATTGCCGCAAAAGTGACTTTATTAAAATGCAACTTTTGTATATTTTGAGACGGTCTGTGGGACATATGGGATTGTAAAAAGAATCTGATGTGGACAGCACATGACTTTCCTTATATATGCAATGAATTTACTAATTTTACACAAAATATAGATTATTCTTATAGTATATATCTATATTCTTTACATGATATTGAAATTTCGTCAATGAGGCGCCATTTCCATTAATTTAGCGTCATTTTATTCGTCACCAAAATCTCGCCAAGCGTTATAGGTGGAGAAAAAAGTTATTCTTGCAACAGATAAATGACTATTTGTGTTCAAATACGAAAGTATTACTCAAAGTATATGTTTTCATAAATGGAACGAGCTAGATCCATGAGAATGATGTCAACAAATTTATCAAAGTTGATACATTTGCTGGAATTTCAGTTTTATCAGTACATCTGTATATGTGAGTCTCTCTGATAGCACAATATATGCATTCACTCTAACTAAAACACTACATCATATAATTTTATGAATTTTGTAAGTCACTTATGTGTTATACTGCGGATGGTTAAACTTTAGAACGATTGGAAGAAATCGTGATTCCAGAATTTGCAATTTCACTAATAAGGAAATTGTGACAATAAAATGTGTGCTCTATGACTCTAATGTATCGACAAAAATCCTAAAATTGACAAAATACAATATTGTCGCCAGACCATTACCATAAGTAACATTGAAAAGTAATATTATTTACAACAATCTGATGGTAAAGTGAATCCTCAACAGGGATGAAAGGATGTTAGATAAACCGCCATTCAAAGCAACCAGAAGATAAAGAAGGCGGAACTATCCCCCAGAAAATATGTGAAGACCTCCAAATGCAAATGCTCAACGAATTATTACGTTTCTTTATATTAAACTACTTGCTTGAATAATAAAAAATATTCTTTTGGAACTATGTTAAAGCACTGATAGTAGCTTTGAATTTCATGTATCTAATCCCCTCCCAAAAAACTGGATAAAAATAATTTGTATGTAGCGGAGATGCAGGTGGTAACTAAATTGTGAGTAATGGACCGGTTTCTGTAAATTATATACCCTTTTACTATATTTAATAATTTACTTAAGGTATCTACATATGTACTAAATTTGTTGAGTAAGGTCAAGAAATTTAGAACCTCATTACATAAGCATAAAGCATGACCAATATTTCAACTTCTAGAAATTTTTGCAACTCGGCGTTCTTTGAAAATTTGCTATGTCGGAAATGAAAAGGAAATACATTACAAATAAGACATCATTGAAAATCAATGTGTTATTTTATGCGATGTAATTCACATTAATATATATTGACACCAAGAAAGTTAGAATTAAAAAACATGATGTGGGCAACGCATGACTTTCCTTATATAATGGAATGAGTTTATTAGATTTACAGTTAAAAATTAGTGTAAAAGTTTCAAGGCGCTGTGTTTTAATCGTTGAATTGTACATTTAGCGATTTTCCTGTTGACAGCATGTAAAACTATTTCAAAATGCTCAATTACCTTATACTTCGCGCAACTCTAAATAAACAGTGATCAATATTGATAGCATCCTCAATAAGCGATATAGTCCATATATTAAAATACCTTAATAATTACGTCATCGATTAGGCGTAATTTTCATTAATTTATCGTTTTTAGGAGTGCAGGTCGCGGGCGACAAATTGGCGGATAATGGTCCTGGCCGATATGGGAGCATCAAGGGTGTCCTGCACATGCTGCAAAAGGGCGAGGAGAATGGCCTGCGGGGCCGCCGGCGGATGCGTTGGTCCACGCGTGTTAACGTCGGTCTGGCCGTACCGACACCCCTCAAATGTGCCACATTCCCTTGTTCCAACCATCTTCACCACAGCCGGTGCACCGTGGACACGTGTAGGTGATTGTCCGCTAAGATTTGATGTATAGACTAGCCTGCCCTTCTGAGTTCGATCACTATAACCCTCGTGGGGCGCGGTAGCCCATTGGTTAGCGCGCTGGAGTTGCACTCGGTAGGCCCGGGTTCGATTCCAGCCACTGCCAAAACTGCCGCCGTGTTCATGCGGAGTACGATCACGTTAAACATGTGGGTCCGAAAGTCCTTCCGAGAGGTTGGTGGTAGGAGAAGGAGGGTACGGTCCCTGTGGATGCCTCCCCCACTGGGTTCCGGTCTAAATTGGGTGGCACTTCCCGACCGTCCAAACAGTTACCTTACACCTTTCTGGTTGGTCGGACGGTCTGGGTTTCAACAACAACATCAACAACTATAACCCTCGTGAAATCGTCTTTCTGCTGGAACTGCCTCGGTTGGCGTTATCCCGGCATTCTCTGCTACTACACGTTTCAATTGAGACAAAAAAAATACAAATTGATTTCTCTGGCAAACAGATAGGCGCGACTATTGCCGATTCTTCAGGTTCCTCCCTTTAAATCTCACTCAGCGTACGCGGGATAGCTGCGCATTTCGCATCATTTACATAACTCGGTGAACTGCGTCTACCCTGCAATTTGCATATTTTCCTGCCCACTCCTTCTTGGAGTCTCATTTTAACTGTTACGTAGTTTACTATGTATATAAGGAAAGTTATACATTAAAATCTTCCGTTTCGCAGAATATTAGTACTTATGCTCAATAATTCTTACTTTTTATAAGATTCAAAGGTGACAAAGTAATTAAAAGGATAACAACAAGGATTAAAGTCACAATTGCAGTTTAAAAAAAGTTTTTAATATGCTTTATTCCCTATTATTTATTTGTTTGACGACATATTCAGCTTTGCATTCTATTGCAGATAGAGTTTTATCTTCATGAATACTTCTCAAACGTTAGTTCTCTTAAAGAATGTAGAATAAATGATCAGTAAAAGAAACAAAATGTAACTAAAGGACATTCGATATACGACATAATGCAGCAATGAATCCAAAACGATCTTGCGAAAGACGTTCAAACCGTTTTATCAGATTTTGAAGTCTGACTGAATTTGCATAGTAGAAGTTTTCCGAATTTTTTAAAACAATCGTCTTACATTGTTTATCGGAACAGTGTATTTTTTCACAGGAAGACCCGATTCCGTTTAAAGGTTTCATTATGTTATATTGTAAAATGATATGAAATATTGTGATAAAAGCATAAACTAAATAGTTTCGCAAGTTGGTCCATTAAATAAATGTTGATATTAAACAGGTAGAATTAGAAGTTTTAAATGAAAATTATTAATGTATACTGTAATATATATATATGTGTGTATATATATATATATATATATATATATATATATATATATATACATATATATATATTACAGTACTGGCGGCCCGCGGTGCATTTTTTTGCGGCCTGCAAAGTCTTCTGGGAAAATAATTTACAGCATCAAATTAGATGGTCTTATGTAAGAAAATTTTTTTTGTGAAAATCCATATCGGTTTCAAATGCTGTTCATTCGTGAATAAATTTTATTTTCCTCGGTTTTCATGAAAATTAGTGAGTCCACTTATGTTCTATTTCCACTTTCTCCCTCCCCTCGAAGTCCGTGAACTTGTCCGTTGACTCGTTTAACCGGTTTTCTTTCACCCCTGCTGACCCAAGTGGATTCTACCGTACTGGTAGTTGACCTTTCTTTTCATTCAGCTTAATATTGTCAAGGCAGGTGTCTGTCTTTCTTTTGTAACCAAGAGTTTACAAGCGTCATTTTTAGTACGAGAAAGGGTTTTCTTAAAACACGTTACTGCGTATCTGTTCTCAGATTATTCATTTTATACTAAATATCAGAATGAGTGGAATTTCAAATAAACGCAAGATTGAAAGTGAAAACAGAGCTTACAAGGATCGTTGGGAAAGTGATTATTTAATTACGAACAATAACGGCAGTGTTTGGTTTGCATGCAAGTGGTATCAGTGCCTAAGGAATATAACATGAAAAGACATTATTCAACACTGCATCAAGAAAAGTATGAGAGATATGGAGGAGAATCTCGAAATATCTTGATTTCAGAGTTAAGGAGGAAACTGAAACATCAGACAGGCATTTTTACTAAAATATCGCACGGTCAATCATCTGGTTTGTATGCTTCTTATGTCGTTTCTCTTGAGCTTGCTAAAGCAAAGAAACACTTTACTGATGGCAATGTAGTAAAAAAATGTGCTATTGAATTGACAAAGACTTTTGGGGATGCTCAATTAACCGCGAAATTTGATTCAGTGCCACGTTCTAACCAAACTTTACAGGGGAGAGTTATTGATATGGGAGAGCAGGTAGAAAAATCATTAATTGGTTTAGTTGAAAAAAGTACCTATTTCTCGATTTGCCTTGATGAAAGCACTGACCAAACAGATGTGAGTCAGTTGTTAATATTTATACGTGTTACCCAAGAAGATTTTTCTACCAAGGAAGAATTATTAGAAATATGCCCAATGACTGGATCTACGAAAGTAAAGGACATCTACGAAGCTGTGAAAAAAGCAGTTAACAAAATAGGAGGTTTTAATAAATGTTCAGCAATTGTGACGAACGGTGCACCAGCGATGGTAGGGGGGAAATCTGAACTGACTGGATTACTTAGAGAAAATGGAGTAACTTGTCCAATAATTCATTGTATTATTCATCAGGGAGCTTTGTGTGGAAAGTCGGTAAAACAAAATCATGTTTTCAAACTTGTAATAAAAGTTATCAATATGATAAGAGGTGGAAATCGTGCCATTTTGCATAGGCAGCTAAGGCAGTTTTTGGAGGAAATGGAAGCAGAACATGGGGACTTGTTGCTCTACAATCATGTAAGATGGCTGAATGCTGGAAAGTGTCTCGAGAGATTCTTTGGGATAAGAAAGGAACTCCCTGCATTCCTGAAGATGTACTTTTCAGCAGACACTACGCAACTGGAAGAAAAGCTCCAAAGTGTAGATTTCTTAAAAGAATTGGCTTTCCTCACCGACATCACCACTCATCTCAATGAACTGAATCTAAATCTCCAGGGAAGAAACCAGCTGATGACGGATTTAATGGAAAACGTAGATGGGTTTCGAAATAACTTAAGAGTTTTCAAACTTTCTTTGAACAAATATTATTTGGTCCATTTTTCAAGCTGTCGGAAGTTAGCTGAATAACTTGAAGATAATGAGTCTCTAGAGCTTTCTGAATTTTGTTCAAATATCCAAGAAATCATAGAGGAGTTTGACACTAAATTTTAAGATTTTGAATCATTAAAAAGTAGCATGCTGCTGTTTAGTAATCCTCTTTGAGCTAACATTGAAGATCAACCAACTCATCTTCAACTTGAACTATCTGACCTACAAGTGGATACATTTTTGCAAACGAGGGAAGAAAAGGGAGCAGATTTCTTTAAATTATTACCAAAAGAAAGTTTTCCAAACCTGCTAGATTTTAGCCGGAAAATTACATCAATGTTCGGGAGTACATACTTGTGCGAAAGTGTATTTTCTGCATTGAAATTTATCAAGAACCACAATAGAAGCCGCCTCACAGATTCTTCTCTACTTCATCTACTGAGACTCTCAACAACAGAGCTTGAGGTTTACATCCGTTTTTTGGTCGTTGCAACAGACCGACCTCAATTTTCTCACTAAACATTTTATGTGCTTTTACGTAAGTTTTTTATTCCTTTTGTATTTTTTAAAGTTTTATGTAAATTTTAAATATATGTATACTTGATATCAAAGTAAAATTATTTTAGTATAGAAAATTTTTTAATTTGCAATTAAAGGAGTTAAAATGTCCACTTCTTATTTGATTCGCAATTCAATACTTGTTTTTGTTTTGTATAACTTGATGAAAGTTGGCCAATTAAGATCAAGGTCGTAGCTGGAAGGGAGAGAAGGTTAGAGGTTCATCCCCCGAAAAATTTTTGAAATTTTTCGGGGGATCGTTCTATGAAAAATTTTCAAAAATTTCATAGTACATACCATATACATGTATTTATATTCATTACGATGCCTCCATCGTCCCCCGCCAGAAAAATTTTATATGGAACCCCTCTCCCACAAAAATTGTCCTGGGTATGGCCCTGATTACGTTGCGGCCCGCCACTAGACAGATGGTTTCGATTGCGGCCCTCGGGCACTTGTAAGTTGGAAACCCCTGATATATAAGCTTGTTTCCGTGGTAATTTTTCATATAGCCACTGATGAAGGGTATGCTGATACCCGAAAGCGCTCTGGCCTTTTAATATTTGCACGTCCTATAGAAAAGTTTTTATTTCATTAAATGAGCTTTTTATCTATGATTTGTGTCTTTAATTTTATGCTTAAACTTAATTTTAATAGTTTAAGAAATTCAATTATTTTCTTAGATATAGTTTTTTTAAATAATTATGAGTTAGAATGTCGTTTAAAATTATATAGATATATACATGTATATATATATATATATATACATATTTATATATATATATATATATATATATATATATATATATGTATATATTGTAAAAAATAATTTTGTAGATAATAAATACTCTATTTTAATCATCTTTTTTTGAAACCCCTTTTAAAAAATAGTAAATCAGTTAAATTTAAAAGATTTAAACGGGCAAGGGAAATTCCTTTATAAATGATCATAAAGCTGAAATAATTTGTTTACATAATGAATTTAGTAACAGTTTTCAATGGAAATTAATAAAATCCTGGGTTTTTGAAGAAAAGAAAAACATTTAAATAAAGTTTATGCAATTTTCTTAAAATTAAATCTTGCTAATAGACATTTTAATCATATTTTCTATGATTTGCTTATTACAAGATCAAAGTATTTAAATTAAAAACTTAATCAATATCATCTTAATAATATGTTAACTAATTCATATTATGTAATCTCTTTCAAGCATCCCATTTATAATTCTATAAATTTTGGTCATCTATCTAACAAGTTCAAGCATTTAATGCCTATTGCGGATTTGTGTGTATCAAAGACTTTTAAATACAACAAGCCAATTGGTAGAACACTATTTAATTATAATGAAATTTCACAGTCTCTTTTTATAGATCAGCATTCTAAGTCAATTTTAGATAATGAATGTAATTGCAAAGTAAAAGATTATGCTAAATTTCTAGATCCAGACCTGGGACATATAGTTACAGGAGACTTGGGTATAGTTAAAGACAATTTATTAAGAACCATTATGTCTTTTGGCACTAAATTCAGGTTATCCTCTTGTAATAATTCTTTTAAAGTTTTAAAATCAATTAATCTTGAACTTGATAAATATATATATATATATATATATATATATTAGCTTCTAAATATGCTATGCCTTTACACGCATTTATTATGCTGAAATTTACTTTATTAGAATCTATTAAAAATGCTATTATTAGTATTAAATTGTCTAGATCCTTATATACTTTTGATAACATTAAGCCTTCCATTATTGATTTACAAAAATCTTTTGTTATCACCTATGTTGATAAAGACTCTAATAATTATGCTATTATCTGTAAAAATATTATATTCAATTTATGTTAGATTATTTAAAAAATATTAGTCTTTTTAAACTTGATTTACATTCCATTAATAGTATTAACTTAAAAATTATCAATATGTATAGTGATTTAAATATTAAATATAAATTCCTTAAATTTCTATATATTGTGCTTATTCCAAAATTTCACAAAAATCTCATTAAATTTAGAACAGTAACTACTGGGCATAATACTTACTCTACTACTGCGAGTAAATTACTACTAAATTCTTTAAATCAAAAAAATAATAGTTTACGTCAGTCTAGCAAGAATTACCTTATTGTAAATAATAGTAAAGAATTAAAGAGAATAGATTAACATCTCTTAAAAAACTAATAGATTAATAATATCAAGATCTCAGACCTTTATGATGTAATTTTAGTTCTCTCTCTCTCTCTCTCACTCTGTCTCTCTTTTTCTGTCTCTCTCTCTCTCTCTCTCTCTCTCTCTCTCTATACAATGCTTATATTACTAATCTTTCAACTGAAACCAGTTTTATGAATTTTCCTAAACATCTTCACTTTGTTATTTTCAATAATTATATTTTTCAAGAAAATGAATTCTACCTGCAAGCCTCAGGAGTTCCACAGGGTGACTTCAGTAGCAGTATGTTAGCTAATTTATATCTTTATCATTATGAACAGTCTTTTACATCAATAGATTATACATTCTACAGACATGTTGATGATCTGATTTGCTTATTATATACTGAAAATTGTGTCATAGTTATAACTTTTGATCTTGATAATTTGGAATTAATTCCTAATGAAAATATTAATTTTTTGGATTCAAATCTAATTATTGAACCTTCTAATAGAATTGTTACTAATTTATATGATAGAAAATACTTTTTTAATTTCAACATCAATAAAATCTTTCCATTTAATTTCTGCAACTCGATTCTATTGTTTAGAAATATTATTCTTAATCAGCTTTTTAGAATTTATAGATTATCTGATAAAAAATGTCATGCTATACATATTGATAATCTAAAAATTACCAGCAATTTATATAAATATCCTTCTTATTTTGTAAATGGTATAGTCAAAAAATTTAGATTAGCAGGATTTTCATGAATTCTATTGAGTTTCTATGAATTCAGGGAGTTTTATATATTAGCCTGACATCTCCATACTCTTGTTTTAATTATATTTTATTTATACACCCTCTTACACATTAGTCTTTCTATTATTGCCCCTCTTGATTGCATATTATTTCTTATACTTGTCTTTTCGCATCACTGTTATTTATTTCTTACGAATGGCAACGGTAGATCATTTATTTTTCCTTTATGAACGGCAACACTGGTCTCTTTATTTTGGGTTCCCGAGATTGACAGTTTCGTGTATTTGTTGAGTTAGATTCCAGGTTATCATTTTTTCCTTTTATTATTTCTTCTTTATATATGTTGTCCAAGTTGAAATAGTTTATACATATAATCTATCTACTTCTTCAGAAACATACATTTTTATGTTTGCTTCTACAAGACACTTGGACTTGAGAAAGAATTTTGAAGAAGTGAACAAGTTCTGATTTAGACCTAGACCTTGTCCACGTGTATAGTGCTTGTGTTTGGATTTCGTCTGTTTTCTTTTATCGATTGCATACCATTGTTTTTTTATACATGATTTTGACTTGATGGTTCGAAATTTGTATTTTTTTCCATTTGCTTGAAGATTTGCTGATTTATACTTTTATTTTGTAAGCTTGTTAGAAAGTTAGGTTTTTCGAGTTACAACTTCTCACATTTCTTTCATTGGACTTTCAAACATTTTTTGTTATATATATGTATGTATATATATATATATATATATATATATATATATATATATTTATATATATATATATATATATATATATATATATATATATATATATATATATATATATATATATATATATATATTTATATATATATATATATATATATATATATAGATATATATATATATATATATATATATATATATATATATATATATATATATATATATATATATATATATATATACTATTTGAAATGAAGACATATGAACAAAAACAAATGAAAAAGGGAACAAAATCAGGGTTGCTTACGGGGAAGTAGAAAGTCTGAAGGAGAATGTGACCCTTAATTCCTGGTTGAAGCATGCTATGAGACCCGGGAAACACTCCCAGAACCACTACATGCCCGAAGCAAATACACTTCCGTATGAGTAGGAAAAGCAGAATCCATACACTGAAACAATACCAAAAGTGGAAGTGAACAAGATTCCATCATCAAATATTACAACGATCATCAAAACAAAATCATCTGCCAATGCTACATAGACTGTACCACGATACGATACATGCCCGTCAATGATAGTACGTATGAGTTACGGGATTAAGGTTACAGTGGCAACAATTAAGGTTATGGCAACAATTCATATGGCAACATTCATCATTTGCACAATTTTCTTTACCAAAGTTTCTGTATGAAGTTTCGTAATAATGCTTCAAGAATCGCATCGGAAACCGTTGTTCTAGAGCTTCTTTTATCAAATGCTTATCACATTTAATGCGCTCTTGTTTGGATGTATTTAAACGTTTATATCTTGTTAGGTGGTAATTGATTAAATTTCGTTTTACACTTAACGCAAGTTAGTGTGCCAATGTGTAATGAAGTTGATAGTATTAATGACAGATCTTCTTTTATAATACATTTTAAAACTGATTCGATTCTTATGATCATAGTATATGCATATATCCAAGAATTCCACTTCTTTGTTTTTCTGGCAAGTTTCTATGAGATCCAAATTAGTGGGATAGAATCCAAAATCAATTTGATCTGGGTGTTCTGGATTACCAATCAACACATCATCCATAAATCTGAAGAAAGGTAACTCGTTTAGCCAGTGCGTGCCACTTTCGTATTTATTCAAATAGATGTCATCTAACATAGACGATCACCCTCTTCCCATGGGTATACCTTTGATCTGTTGGTAGAAGGTGGTTCCATCATATAGTATATTTTCGTATAGAACGAACTTGATAAGGTTTAAAATAAAATATACTATATGATGGAACCACTTTCTACCAACAAAGGTCCATCTGATCGATTGGAGCCTTGGAGAAAGAGACCAATGTTGCCAATCTCAAAAAATAAAAAGTTGAGAACTGCTGTTGCCAATCGTGACAAAGAAATGACAGTAATGCGAAAAGAAGATAAAAAATGATATTCAACAGTAAGAACATGTAAATACGTGGTAATGCTTATTCAAGAGAAAGTGGATATCAGGCTAAAATAAGATACTAAGGAGAGAATTTAAATATAATCTACCATTCCAAACTTTTTAACTATACTATGTACTACATAAGCTTTATATTTATATAATTTGCTAGTAATTTTAAGTTTATTGATATGCATAGCATGACATTTTTTATCAGATAATCTATAAATTCTAAAGAGCTGATTAAGTATAATATTTCGAAACAATTAAATCGAGTTACAGGAATTAAAAGATAATAATTTATTAATGCTGTATATATATATATATATATATATATATATATATATATATATATATATATATATATATATATATATATATATATATATATATATATATAAATATATATATATATATATAAAGAGAGAGAGAGCGAGCGATGCTGCATATTGGATTATTTTATTAAATTCTTTACGACAATAGGATTATGTATATTTAGAAATAAAGCTTAATATTAGACTCATTTGTAGCTATCTTACAACAATGGAATTTGTGCGAACAATTCTGGGCATGAATCCGGGAGAGGTTTCAACTCAAATTTGATTAAAGTTGGCATTGTCATCTCAAATACAATTGAATTTTTAAATGTAAGATTGTAACAGTATGATAATCAAAACATATTTATTCAAATGAAAAATTCACCGATTTTCGATGAAAACTTCCGGTTTTTTGCAATTTCGATGTATTGCTAAACAAAAAGCAAAGTTTCCAGCTATGGTCTTTAACATTTGCCATCTTGAAATATCATGTCTTTGTTCTGGAATGCTTCCCCTCATTTTGTCAAAACTTTATTTGTAAATTAAAAATAAATATATATTAAGGATTTGATAAGTTAATTTCAATGCTACATAATGATCAAAATTATAATTTCGTCTAAAATATACTGGTCCAGTAATGGTCTTCATAACTTTTTCAGTACAAAGTATCATATAGTATAAGCTCCAAAAAACATCAACACTTTTTGTTTCGAGTTTATTTGTTAATTTTTGTAAAGAAATCAATCATTCAATAACTTTCATCCGGAAAGTCGTTGTCTGTTTATGGACTTGTGTTTGTATCTTTACGTTGATACATTACAGGGATTTTCGTTTTATAAATTCCTTTCTTATTTTTACTTTTAATGGAACTGGGCAACCGTGGTAGAAGGGGGTGCCGGTGGGGGATATGGGGGACAAGGACCGTTATGAAATCTCCGTTTTTAATAAGTTAATTGTTAATCGATGCTTGCTGTCATTTTGATGCAATTTTAGTATTGTATTTTCTTTTTTACAATGGATCCACTCGATCTGCTCAGGCAAAACTTGGAAGAAATCAGAACTTGCAGATAACTGATTGCTATAAAAGTTGGTTAGTACTTTTACTGATTGCTAATCTATGTTACTTGCAGCGCTGATCAATCAGATCTGCCTACATCTTGAAGCTGCAGTTCGCCATTGGTGCGGTCAACTCACACCATTTTACAGTTACCGGAATGGAATAGGTAATTACACGCTGTTTCAACGTTTATAATATTTTTAAATTTTTACCGTAAGCTACAGTTATGTAATATTCTTGCTGTTGGTTCATGTATGTAAGTAATTGCATTATGGATTTATTTATTTGGTATTATTGATGTTCCATCCTAAATACTTTTGACATCTATATTGTCCGATATCATAAAACAGGAATCATATAAGCTGAAGGCACTGCTTATGCTATTTGGTTATAACTCTTGCTAGTAAATCCAATAAGTTTCAGTATGTATCTTGTTTGCATTATAATTTATTTAAAAACATTGACTTTTCCTAATTGTTTACATAAATTGGTAACGTTTTCTCACCTGTAAACAAAAAATGTTTATATATGTTAACAATTTAGGAGGTCAAAACATTTAAAAATACAAGGGATATAAAAGGAAAGAACATTCCAAACTAACGGAATATTTAAGTGTAATATAGTCTCTTTTAATCGATAAAAGCACAGTAAATTCATTTTCCACACGTTTCGATCCAAAGTTTCTCTACCCTTTCAGGAAAAGGGAAACACTGTCAGTTTAAAAGAGTATAAAACATAGTTCATTTTTACTATGAAAAATGACACTGCCTCACGAACAATGTAAGACTTTTTAAAATTCGGAGAACTTCCATTATGTAAATTCAATCAGACTTCAAAATCTGATAAAAAGGGCTGAATGTCTTTGCAAAGTCGCTATACATTGACTCTTGTAGTTTTTCGTGCGTCACATCCCCCATTTTTTTTGTGCATTTGTTTCCCTTTACTAACCATTTATCTTCCTGTTTTTTTAAATAAGAAAGTAACTTTTTAGAAAGTAATCATGAAGATAAAACGCAGTCGGCAAAGGATTCAGAATAAAAATCAGGATACATATTAAAACAAAATAGCTGCTCCGAAAAAAATGCATTAAAACTTTTCACAAAATATGAGCGATGCTTTTTGTGTTTGCATTAATCTCCAGTTACTTTGAATCCATGCCAATAGCAAAATTCAAAGGACAATAGGAATGAATGTAAGGAAATTAAGACATTTTTATCGTGTATTATATTGACATGGAAATAACTTGAATTTAACTTTGAATTCCGAAATTAATATGATTTCTTTAAATATATTTATTAATATATATAATTTAATATATTTATTAATATATTTAAATTTATTTTAATATATTTATCAATATATTTAATATTATTTTAATATATTTATTAATATATTTAATATTATTTTACTATATTTAATACTATATTTAATATTATTTTAATATACTTATTAATATATTTAAAGTTATTTTAAAATATTTTTAATAGCTTTATATATGGAAGGAAAAATAATCGTCTAAATATTTTATGAATAGATAGTCCAAATTTCAACCGCGATCAGAATTTGAATTCCTTGTTGTTTTCAAAACTGTTACCATGCTATTGTTTTTCTAAAATTTTTGAAGCCTCTATTTCTCAGGATTTGCTATAGAGTTTAAATGATGAATGATTAAGTGTTGAGGGTTCAATAATGATTTCCAGTTTCGGTTGTTTTTCATTTCTTGTTCAAGCTCTTTCATTTTACTTGGAAATTTTATTGCTCGAAATAGACTACTGAGAAAATATTGATGATAACTGATATGGATCCAGCATCACATTCTGAAACAGGTAAAGTGATTTACTAAGAATTTCCACTCCCAGCTCTTTTTCTATTTGCATGTCAAAGATTTCTTTGAAACATCTAGTTCTCACAGTTAACGCTATAGATATAGATTAGATGAATAAGTAACAAGAAAGAACAATCATGCATAAAGCATTGATTATGAAACACTTTCCAACTATAATGAAATTTTATTTAAACATCTTTAAAATACGATACATTCAGCAGTAATATTTTAAAAATTATCACAATACTACAATAATTTATTATATTTGGAAATTTCATCGAAAAAATGAATATTCAAATGACGTCATTGAAATATAAATTGCCTGAAAAAGCAGTAAAAATTTCATTCATAAACATTTATTCCATTCCTTTCATTCATCGCAATACTACAATAATTTATCTTACTTAAAAACTTAAAACCATGCAAGTAAAAGCAATTTAATTCTGTGCTTAAAACTTCACCGAAAAAGTCTGCTAAAAAATCGTCTGTTCTCTATGTAAAATCAATGACTTTTTCATTTATATCAACTATATTGCAGACTCCAGCGCTAAATAATTTTGCGAAATTCAGAAATTCTTAAACAACTCGTTTTACAGCTTGATGTGTTTACAATCTCCATAAGTGAAAATTAGGCTTCGTTGTAGAAATAATTAAATTTGGATGATTATTTAAACTCAAATATATTGTAATTGCGTTGTTTCAGTGTGTAGATGCACTGAATTTAAGCAAACATAAAGCGGTTTTAGAACGGATACAACACCAAATATGAATTAAAAAGAACTTTAAAAATCACGATTTTGACACAAGACGGACGCCATATCTTATTTTGAAGTGGGTCACGTGATGCCTTCATATAATGGTCACGTGATCTCCTCATTCATATCTCTTCATATGTTTTTCTGAATTTTTTTTTATATATGTTATTTGATAATTTGAATATTTCCTAAAACTTTCGAAGCAATTTGTGAATTTTAAATTCGTTTAAAAAAATGTTTGAAAAATTAGGTCCCATAGGGTTCAATGTATTTCATTTTTTCAACAAGAGTTCCATTCAAAACTAATTGGGTGATATTATTCATTTATATTCCCATAGGTCCCACAGACTGTCTGAAGAACACACTAAAATTTCATTTTGATAAAGTCATCTTTACGTCAGTTACCGTGCTGATAAACAGAATGAACAAAGTCATGAACACTTTTCAACTATGTTGCAAAGTGTTAAAAAGCACATTGTGCAAAGGATAAGTTGCACCAATTCGTCCTTCATAGCTCATCCGTACTTCATAGCTCATAAGTTTTCTTTAGAGCTTAGATGACAAATGATATGTATTCAGAGTATCAAATTTTATAGTGGTTAGTATGGGTGCACTAATGGTTTCCACTTCTTGCTCTTGTGATGTTTCTCTGAACTTTCAATTTAAAAAAAAAATTAATATCTGTAAGAAATAAGTGTGCTACAGAGTATAAAAAGGTTTACTGGTTTCGACAAAAATGCAAGTTACACACCCTTTAAGATCTTTCTCAACGGTATGAAGTTTACTTAAAGTGGGTGCCGTCTCATATTGGACTCCTGGGGAATGAGACCGCTGATGCTCTGGTTAAGGAGGGAGTCTCTCTTCCTTCTTCTTCATGTGACACTTTGACTTACCTTGTAATCTTGACTTACCTTGTAATCTACTCAAGAAGAAATATTTTAACGAGAATCATTGGAGGACCCCTCCTGTACACACCTGGTAGGACTGGAAATTCTCTGGTGGTGCCCTTACCGTTAAGGGCGACAGAAGGACGCAGACCACAATTAGCAGATTTGCCAGTGGACACTTAAAGTGTCTTACTTTTAATCAGGGGCAAAAATCTTATTCTTCTTGCTCTAATTGCAATTCTGCAGAGACCTCTCCTGACCATCTTTTTGGCTGTCTGGGGATTGCTAAGGAAGATATCTGTAAAAACCCTCTTTTGGTTTTTGATTTCATTGTAACATTTGGGCTCTTGGAGCTGGTCTAGCCTACGGCTAGTACGGGCGGAATAAATCACACACACACACACATCCTTTGCCCTATATGTAGGTTCGTTTATAAATTTTCTGTTTAGACACTAAAACAACTTATGGCACTAAAACTTAATCCTGTGCATTTTATACAGTCTGTTAATAAAGTGTGAGTAAGAACAAGGCTGGCATTTACAGATTGCTGTACATTTTATGACTGTGATTTTCTATTTAATAAAAGACACGATGTCTTATATTATGGCTTACATCTTTATATAGCTGTGTGGAATAAAGATATCACACAGATCAGAAGTTACACTTTAAATTTACGATTCTTACGTAAATCGTAAAGATCGTAAATCTAAAAGTCCTTATTAAATAGTGAAGGGAATGCAATTTTCTCAGTAGCTAAAAGGACATTTGGCCTAACGGAGATTCTATTAAAATTGCTAAATTGATCCCCGGCTATCAAATCGCAAGCGGTTGACATTCGCAGCGGTTGACATTCGAAAACGGTTGTTTTGTTTGACAATAATGTTCACTTTTCGCTTTGATTCTAGGTAATTGAATAGGAAGTAATACTATGTTTTGATCTTTGATTTCCCGTCAGTTGATATATTACGATAGTTTCAGGAAGTATAACCTAGGACCACTGGAACATACCTAAATGATTTTCCTGTGTAGTTTCAGTAATGTGAGCTGTGGTTACAGTGAACACATTTTATAAAAGAAAAGAAATGGCAAATTTTGTCATTTGTATGAAATATTTCCAAACGAGTTTATGACTGGGTGGGCGGGCGGGGGGTACACATCTAAAGTGATGATTAATAAAGCGCGTCCAATATGCCGACCTAAAGTGTAAGGGCAGGATACACCAGCAGTTAAGTCAGGGCGACTGAACTTGGAGAACCCGAATTCGGTTTTTGACTCTGCTTAAAACTATCTTTGTGTTTACGTGGGGTACCTTCAAGTTAAATTTGTGGTTCAGAAAGTCCGAGAATGGTGGTAGGGGAAATAGAGTGAATAGAATAATGGTGGTAGGGGAAATAGAGTGAATAGAATAATGGTGGTAGGGGAAATAGAACCCTGTGTTTGGGTTCTGGCCTAAATATGTTAGCACTGCCCCGGTCGTCCAAACGATATACCTTACACCTCCGGTTAAGTCATACGGTCTGAGTCGAAAGACAGAAAGACCTGAAGTACATAATATTTTCTACTAGCATGATTGTGTTGGACCTTCCCTTTTGTCTTTATAATGCATTCTTGCAACTTGATGTGTCTCATCCTATGGGATTCTGCTTAAATGAGCTGCAGCCCTGTAGGTGAGCATCTGAATGGTTCGAATCTGAAATAGGTCCAGAATAATTTTTTTTGTTGATTATATTTTTTTAAAATTGGAAAATATAATCAACAAAAAATAAAATAAAATATATAAGTAGCAAACACATATTTTTAATTATAGTAATGAATTACAATTGATTGGCGTTAAAATAATAAACATTAAAAGTGCATACTTTTATTATTTCTTAGATGGATGTATTTGATGATATTTCTGAAAATAAAAAAACTGCAGAAATTTAATCTCATAGTTGCATTTTGTGTAAATGCTTCCAGTGTTTTAATTATAGGTTCCGTTTTTCACTAGTCCAAAATTTATTTATGGTTGAAAATATTATCTTATTGGAGCATTTAAGACGAGAAGATATAAACAAAATTCTGCAATATTTGATATATTTTAAAAGAAAATTGTGTTTCAGTAACTTGATTTAATTACTCAATTCATTCTTCATGACATTGCATTGATTCCCCACTGTTCGAGTTTGAAAGTTTTTCATTTTAGAAGAAAATTGTGTTTCAGAAACTTGATTTAATTACTCAATACATTTTTCATGGCACTGCATTGATACTACACTGTTCGAGTTTTCCGTTAGTGATTCAGCTTTGTACGCAAAACCCTCATTGAAAACGCAAAACCCTCATTGTGGGTTCAATATCATTAATGTTTCGTTTTATTGTACTAAGTATAGAAGGGATACACTTCAAATTTTGACCACAATGGAATTACTTGCAGAAGAACGTATTCAAATGAGGTCCTTTCTAGAAATGTGCTATCCCATTGATTTAAATATTCAATGCAGATTTCAGGAAACCATTCCACATATGTTCTAAATAATTTTACTTCATGACCGTATTTTTTTTTAATTATGAAATATTTGTTTTAACATTCATGGTCAGAAATATTTGGTGTTTAGGTTCTGTCAATTTTAATTTCGATTCTATCAAATTTTGAGGAGTTTCACATCTAAGAAGGTTTTGAGATTCTATTTTTCGAATGTGCGTATAAAAAGCTGAAACTTGACAATGAACATAGCCATGCTGGAACAAAAGGATTATGAAAGGTGTTTATAAAATTGTAAAATTTTTCTCTTGTTCCATAAAAGTACTACTTAAGGGGATAAAACAATTTCAAAATTATTTCTAAATATCGAAATAGAGTTAACCATTTTATTTTACTGTAGTATAGTGATTTATGATATTGGATATCCATATTAACACACATTTCTTTAAAATGCTTTACACTAATTGTAAAAATGTAAAAATATGAATAAATTTTCATTAACATATCTTTAATATCAATTGAGAGATATTCCGCACCAGTACAAATGATTATTGCAGATGTGAGAAGCGCAATTTTACGTAATTTTGCACATTCTTTGAATCCTATGGAAGACATAGTTTTCACACAATCCTTAGAGCGCCACTAGAATTACAGTTAATATTGTCGACATATAAAGCCACTGGTTTTTCTTTAGATCGGATTTAAGTGATTTCTATATACAGTCTGTCAAACTAACTGAATTTTTGTATTTCATCTTTCTGCATAAAAGTTTTCGGCGTTTTTAGAAATTCTGACATTTTGCCTTTTTCCGGTGTCAAAAATTGAATAGTTTAATTTTGAATATAGAATACACAATTTATATGTCCCAATTTTTATGAGCCATTTCGAAATATTTATAAAATACTATCCAGCAGCCAAAAAAATATTTTATATTTATAAATGATCTTCAGGATGTTGAATGGCATATATAGTAATATAAAATCACATTTATACATAGCATTTCATTTTTCAACAAAAGTTTCGCTGTGTTTGCTATGTAACGTCAGTCCATTGTACAAGAATTCCATTTTATTTCGAATTGTATTTCAAAATTGTATTGTATGTGGAAAATAAAATTAAATTGAAAATAATTTCCTATTTTATTTTGTGTCATGCTTTACAGAATTCCGAGACGAGAGAGTGGAAAGTTATTTTAAATGTATTTTTACTTTCCTTACAATATGTATTAAAAAATAAATTAAGAAGAATGTATTTTTAGAGATTTCTTTTTGTATAGAAAAATATATTCTAGGAAGTTCCGATATGACTTTACAGGCAACGTGTAATTTGTTTCGTAGAGGATTTCCTGAGGAGAATTCCATCGGATTTAAATTATATGCTAGAAAATCCATGAAATTCAGTACGAGTAACTTATAAATCTCACCAGAACTGTGTGATCACTTTTAAAATTATTGGGCATTATGCTTAAGTGGTCAAAGTAATTCCCATGGATAGCCGTGCTTACTCTTACCATGATCCATTTCTAATTAGCTTGTGGGTTTGGCATTTTATGAAAAATCGGTATCATTGATCCAAATGATTACAATTAGAGCTTGTATTCACTTCATGCTAAAGGGCTTAAAAATCTTTCGATGGATTCCATACTCCTTCCTCCCGATGGGAAATGACGTCACGAACACAAAAGTTGTGTTGCGTCTGTTTTTTGACAACAGTGATTGAAACTATAAAGTCTCGTGATCATTGAGCCACAAATACAGTATTGTGGCAATTAATTGAGAAATGCAGTTTTTTTTATAAAATTCAGTTTTATTCAAGTTTGCTGTGGATACATTTAAAACTAATAAGTGATATGACCTCCCCGAGACTTTATAACATCACAGACACGTTTCGGCATGGAATGTACTAGACTAGCACATGAAGTTTTAATTTCAACGTCTCTGAACCATATGTCAATAACGGCCGAAATTAGCTTGTCCATCGTCGTACAGTCAAATTTGGGAAGCCGTTTTTTGACAATAGCCCACAAATTTTCTATGGGATTCAAGTCTGGTGAATTCCCGGGCCAATCCAGTACGGTAATATTTTTTTTTGAGCAGAAATTTTTGATTCGCTTCGAAGTGTGACATGGCGGGCTGTTTTGTTGGAAAACGCAATCTCCGTTCGGCCACAGTTTAGCCATGGTTGGAAGCACTTTTCGGGTCAATATGACTTCGTAACTGGCACTGTTCATCATTCCCTCTACGGGAACAAGAGATTCTGTCCCCAAAACGCTGAAACAACCCCAAAACATCTTTTTGGGCGGATGCTTGGGAGCTTGATTGATGTGGTGCTGATTGAGAGGTTCTTCTTGGCTCCTTCTCACGAACATAGATCTAAATCCCTGAACCACAAAATGTGTTTGTCAGAAAAGAGAACTTTCTTCCAGTCCTTTTCAGTCCATGTTTTGTATTTTCGTGCCCATTCCAACCTTTTTTTCTTCATGCGAAACGTCAGAAGCTGCTTCTTGTACGGTCGACGTGCTCTCCGTCCGCGTTCTAACAGCCTGTATCGCACTGTTGCAGGTGCAATATCAACACCAGCTGCCACCATGGACTTAGACAGGTCAAAACTGGTTAATCGAGGATTTTTAACACTCATTCGATGTAAAGTTTTGTCGTCACGAGGCGAAGTTGTTCTTTTTCGGCCGCATCTTCCAGAGCGGTTGGTTCCAGCATTTCCTGTTTCCTGAAACCGCTTCCAGATCCTCCCGACACTTGCTGTACTCACTCCACATATTTTACCTATTTCCTCGAACGTCTTAGAAGTGTGTTCTCTAAGCGCAATCACTTTGGCACGTGGTTCCGCGCTGATATCCATGACACTAATGAGCCCTGCAACAACTGAGAAACTACCACTACGGAACACCTGCCACCTGGCGGAGGAATTTGAACACCTGCTACTTACCAGGTGCATACGAACACCTGCTACTTTGATAATAACTGCAATTTGAACTCTGAGCTAATTTGGAGTGCTTCTTCCTAAGCTTACGTGTGATAAAACGAAAAAAATGACATTTCTCAATTAATTGCCACAATACTGTAATCCCTTTTATATATAATTATGTCAAATTTTATCCTATGCTGTCATGTTGAAAAAATATAATATTTTAAGTAAATTTCGAAGTAAAAACTTTCTAGATGTAGATGTTTCGAAGACAAATACAGATATTAAGTCTCGTGAAAATCCAACAATATTTGTTGCAGCTAGCGTGTACATAAGAAACACGACAGCAGACAGGCATCACTCAAAAATAGTCAAAATTTGTTCAGGATATCTTAAAACATATATTGGCATCAAATTCTCTAAATCAAAAATTTTTGAGAAAAAAATATTTTCTCAATACTACGTATGTGAAAGTGAAAATTGTATTGAGAACTTTTTGTTTTTAACCCTGTGTATGAGCAGTGAAACAACGGTAACTAAGTATCCATCCATCGAATAAAATTCATAGGCCTAGGCTGTCGAGGTTTCCAAAATTAATATTATGAACCCATTGCAGCTAACATCATTATTACAGACAACAGAATGTTATTATCTACAATGGGGGAGTAATAATATAAATTGGAAATTTAAGAATGTTTTCTGTTAGGTGCATTCTGAATTATACGCATTCTGGTTAGATTTAGTCGAAAATCGGAACAATAGTAATGAGTAATAAGTATGAGCAATAAGTATGTACTATTTCGGAAGCAACCTTCAAGGCTAAACATAAAAATTAAAGAAAGTATGCTAAAAAATGTTTTTTTAATTTTCCATAAGAAAAATAATGAAACTATTCTGACTGGAAATTAAAAATTCAGAGATCAGACTCTTCCGAGCCGCTCCGTTTAGTTTGATTGGCATAGATGACAATGTAAGAAATATATTTTACTCTTCTTTTATACACCCTACTGAGCCATCGTCCTTCAAATACTAGCAATAAATATTGCATTTATTTCTCACTCTTTGGTTTGGTCTGCTTTGTCAGCGAGTGATAAATTTTAGTATGTTTGATTTTCACATTTCAGTGCCCCGAACAAATACCATGAATTCTCTGAGTGCAAAGACTCTTTGAAGATTAAAACATTCGAGGCGTAGAAAATTTTTCTATTGAACTGGGTGGGTTCATTTCAGAAAATATAAACGGATTGCCAGTTTTGATCATCTGAAGAGAAATACAAGAATATATTCCTGTTTAAGTCTTTAAAAGTTACCCCCTTCACGAAATAAAAATTTTACATGGTTTAAAAATTATCCGTGAAACAGTATTTTGTTTAGAAATGCAATTTGGTTACAAAATGAGTATATTTCCTGTAAAAACAAGACACTTACGCAAGCAAAGCGATAAACCCTAACATGACACAATGCTTAATTATTTCCAACTAGAAGGATAAGGCCTTCATAAGACGGGATAAAGTTGCAGAAGATTATCTCAGATAAGTTATATATAAAGTTATAAAATATTCCCCACAACTACACGGCTCTTTCGCATGCAAGCCATATATTCCTCCCAATCAATATTATTATTTATTATACGACTTCCTTACAGAAAACACATACTATATTATCCTCTAACAGAACGCAGTCTACTCTCCATTAGACCCGTAACAGCCAATTTATCAAGTTTTATGCCTCAAATTTTTTAATTCAAGTTTTCATTTGCTGGTCATATCGTGGAGGTAAAATGGACTCTCACTAACTCCATAGGTGATAAAATTCAACTCAAACTAGGCTGTCTACAAATACATTTTGCTATGGAGTTAGAAGGAAGAGGGAGATAAAACTTCTATGGCCGAAACGTTTGAAAATGCCATAATGCTCTGAGAATTACATCTAGTTGTCACTAGTATTAGTAAAGTGGCTCTGTTATTGCTTGTTGACACAACAGTAAGGCGTAGTATTTAGTATATGTGTTTTTGAATAATTTAAAATTAAAGGTTCCCTTATAATGAGTATAATTAACCAGTATGTTGTAGTAGTTGTAGGATGGAATACAGAATATATGAAGATAAATATAAACTGAAAGATAAAATAAATTTGAATATGTGGGAATATTCTTTATTGTTTCAGTTTTACCTTTTACTTTCCTTATATACATAATGTATAAGGAAAGTAAGGTGACGGGGTCGAAAATTCGAATTCGAGTTTTCGACGGGAGAGCACGTTTCAAGCATCCCTGATCACGAATCGAACATTTTTGAGGTGATGTCTGTGTGTGTGGGTGAAAGTGTGTGTGTGTGTGTGACAGTGTGTGTGTGTGTGTGTGTGTGTGTGTGTGTGTGTCAGTGAGTCTTTGGAGACGATATCTCACGAACGAATGGAGTGATTCGAATAAAATTTGGTAAAAAAATCACAATACCTGAATACTGGAAGCCTATTGTTTTTAACTGCAATCCAATGTTCAGAACTCCCCTAAATTTTCGGGTGAAATTTTGAAAAAATCATCAAAAAATCAAAACCTTTAATATTGTTACGCAAATAGATATTTCTTATGTAATTTTTCCTTAGAAAGCGATTGGCATAAACTTTAGAACACTAGCATGAACCGTTCTCGAGATATTGTACATTTTTCAAACAAATTTATCAAAAAATTCCATAATTTAAAAAAAAATATTAATTGTTGAAAAATATGTTCACTCTTCATATATAATATCATGCGATAAATCGCAATCATAATTCGCGTGGATCTAGCTCCTTCCATTCATGAAAAAAAATATTTTGATTAATACTTTTGTATATAAACGCCAATAGTCATTTATCTGCTATGAGAATAATTTATTTCTCAGTCCATAACGTTTGGCGAGATTTTAGCGACGAATTTGGCGGAATGTCAGCAACTCGACGACTTTTTGAAATGTTGCCAAATTAGCGAAAATCTCGCCAAATGGATAAAAATGGCGCTAAATCAATGAAAATGACGACTAATCGTCGAAAATTCAATATCTGGGAAAGAATATAAGTGTCTACTATAAGAAAAACCTATTCATTTTACTGTAAAAGTAATAAATTCATTGCATTATATAAGGAAAGTCTTGTGTTGCCCACATCAGATTTTTTATATTGCACTAATAATTTATTTTTACAATATTAGCAGTCTAAATAAACAGTTTAGGCCTTTTGCCATAGAAAAGCATACAGTGCAGGGCTATTTAACTTATCCCAGTGACACCTGAATTATTAACTCAAACGATATTGGTGGTTTTTAATATGAAGTTTTAACTCCTTACATTTACCTCTATGCATTTTGCACTAATTGCATTATTTAAAACTCGACATTTAAGATAAAGGAGGAAGAATGCATTTCTGGCTCCATGGTATAAATATTGAAATTCTGACTCTTTAAATTTGGAAGGCATCTCAATATTAACTTTTCTATGCAGCTGATTCGTGGAGGTAAAGAAATGGTATCATCTCTGCTCCTATGAGCTAAATACAATTTTCCGGTTTTGTTTTTTCAGGTATTAGTATATCATGATCAGGCAATTTCATCACGTTGTTGAAGCGCCGTCAACCTGAAATTTAAGCCTTTTATTTCACCTCTATGGGAAACACAAACGGTTTGAGTGTTGTGTTTTATTATATAAAATACATGTAATGAACTAATGTAGTAATCAAACTATTGGTGTATATACTCTTCTATCCGATGAGTTGCTTAAATGATTGTAATAACTTTAATATTTTCAATGATCTCTTCATGTATCTCCTACAGTTTTCAAATTTAAGTATAACTTCTTACATTAACGGCTTCTTCATTCCTCAGTTTTGAATGAATATCAACCTATGCATCGTAACTCTTCTGGTATTTAGAACTCAGCCATTCACTGCACATGTGTGAAGTTCTTTGCAGTCACAATTGTAAGGAACTCTTATCTTAAACCATTTAATTGAGCGTAACCATTCGATGGTCAATCACATTTGAGACATTGCTATAGTCATTGCCCATTTATGTTACGAGCCATTACTCTGTTGCTATAGCAATTAATCTGTAGCAATTGACTCATTGGGCAGTTGTCTTTCCTTTTACATTTGAAGTGGACCCAACACGTGCATTTAAATAGAGAGATAGTATATACTTGTTTGAAGAAAAAAATGTCATGATTTAAGAATAAACACATTCATGGATCGGAAAAAATGCTATATTTAGATTTCCTTCAAACGTTTCATCATTTTACATTAGACTGTGAGCATTGCATATTTCTAAGTAGAAACCAAAATTTATGCTACATAACAGGTATTACAAAACTTATAGGACTTGTATTATTGAACATAACGCACTTTTAGTGTGTTATTTTTAAATGTACAAGTCCTCAAAAATAGCAACTAAGTGAAAAGTGAGAACTCATTATCCATTGGGTTTGTGCCTAACTACGCAAATGGGCAGATATTCTCAAAGGAAGGTGAAGAAATGTTAGAAAAATTACATTATAGATGCTGCTAGAATACATCATGGATATATATGTGAAATGATAAGGAAATTTGCTTATGAATTTGCAATGATTAATCAGAAGAATATGCCTTAGGTCTGGAAAAAATGAACAGCAGAATATTGGCTGTCCAATTTTAGAAATCAGGATCTATAAGGAGTATGAGAATATATAAGGAGTAAGAGAGCTAATTTTTTTTTGTATATTTATGTTCCTTACTCTGAAACAGATATTAAAATTTATCACAGTTTTAAATATGTACAAAAAAGCTTTTAAAAATCACAGTTTTAATTATGTACAAAAAAGCTTTTAAAAAACTAAAAAGAAGTTTTTCAAACGGAATCTCTTCCGTTAATGTTTGCACTGGAATCTCGTTATCTATGTGTATGTAAGGAATGAAAATTAAAAACATATATATCTGTGTGGTGCATTAAAATTATTTTATTATGATTTAGAGAAAATTACAGGATTTCAATTTATTCATTCTACGGGAAGAGTAAAAAAAAATCGAGTGGGTACTTTTAAGTTATCAGCAGATAACTGAATAAGTTTCATAATCTTGTTTCTGGTAGAATATCATTAATTACTCTGAAATACAGAATCTTTTATGAGCAGCACGGATCCAAGTTCTTACTTCGTTACCAACTTTTTGTTCGTGACGTCATTAGCTTCCCTCTGGAGAAAGTCCCCACCACGACTGGGGACACATGGTGAAGTACGTCGTCAATTGAAATATTATGTCAAACCCTTTAAAATGAAGGTTAATACGTTACAATTGTAATCATTTGGATCCATGATACCGATTTTTCAAAATTGTCCTTGTAAAATTTGAAAAACAGTTGCTAAAAAGTGGATTCTGGTATAAGAAAATCAAGTTGCGCCACATTCTAGTTAATTGTTTTTTTTAGGGGGGATGCTGTAATTCATAGTTTAAATCCCTCACTACTCTCGGCATGACAGTACACCATTAAGTCTTTGTTTCACAACCATTTAAAATCTTAACTGCTAAATTTAGAAATTATTATTATAGAAATGTGATATTTTTTCTGGGAATGCTTATAATAGTTTTACAATATTATATTTCATGATTCAAGGCTCTATTGGTAAAACTCGGGATTTTAAATTAAAGTATTCTATATCCTACTTCTGAATCGTCATCTGTTTGAAATTCATAGTTTCGTCAGCGACACGGTTGTCTATGTTCGAGACGCCGTGCCTCGAATAAAATCTGAGCTGCATATTTCTCAACGCCTTTCATAGTGTTTATAGTGGTCAAAAAACAAAATATGAGATAACGAAATAGCTAAGAGTTAATCCAAAATTAAAAAAATAATAATAATGTCGCGATACCAAATTATTCGGGTTCTGAAGTACCTGTGAACCAAATTTTAATGCCCAGTTATTTTGGTACTTCGAAGTAGATTTGGTTGTTGTCATCAACAAAATTGTCCAATGTTAATGTATAATACTAAAACCAAAGATATCGTAGTGTATATCTTATACATAATAATTTCTCCATAAAAGAAGTACAGTAATTGCTCAATGTAAGGAAATTCATGCACTACCTACATCAGATTTTTCAGTTGGATTATTATAACCGTCGCCAAAAATTAAGAAGTATAACCATCAGAAGAATTATTATTTCCATATAAAAATGTATGCGTTTCGTATTTTAACCACAAAAACATCCATTCTTCTAAATGATATGGACAGCACATTCACCAATTTTCACATTTCAATGCTGAACGGCATTTCTTGAAAATGACGTCAAAAATATCTCTTCCCCCAAAAGCATCGTATAAATATGCAATTTGGCATTAAAGCTCTTCTAAATTTGTATGGTTGCGTATTTTTGAAAAATGTGTTATGAATAAAAGTATAATATATATCGTGTGTTAAACGATCATTATTTTGCCATCGATGGGTTTTATGAATTATGTTTACTTTTCGCGCTATTGTAGTAGTAAAATCATATTATTATTGTCATTTAATTTTTGAAGTATGTAAAGTAATAGCACTTTCTAGACCTCTTGAATTTATTTTGAACACTTTCAAGAAAATTAACATCAGTGTGCATTTACATATGTGCATATGTGTATTATATGTGTATTATAAGTGTGTAGGTGCAACGTCGGGTACATTTATTAGTACAAAATACATGTTACCTTTCGATGTTTGCAAACTATCCAGTAAACACCAGAACTGGTATTTCGTGATCAGAGTTTCCTAGTAGTCCTTAAGCACCACAGTAACCTTGTAACTATAGGTCCATGAGTGTGTTACGTTAGGGCTATACGTTAGGGCTATCTACTAAAAAGTGATCATGTCCCATTAAATAAAATTGATTACAGCGCTCGTAGCGGTGAGTTTGATGTCCGGATACCGAAAAAAGGGGGGTACCGATTCGGGGTACCTAATAAAGGGTACCTAATAACACATTTTATGTGATAATTTAAATGTTTCCTAAAATTTTTTAAACAATTTGTGAATTTTAACTTAAAAATGTTTGAAAAAGTAAGTCCTATAGGTTCAATGTATTTCATTTCTTCAATCCGTATTGAATACGAAACTAATTGGATGATATTTATAATTTTCATTTCCAAACATCCCACAGGCCGTCTGAATAACATACTCAAAATTTGTTCTCCAAAGTAATTTTTTCGGCAGTTATTGTGCGAACGGACAGACATATAGAAAGTATGACCAAAGTCATAAACACTTTTCAACAGTGTCGGAAAGTGTCAATAAGTAAGACAGGCATATATTCCATAACTGAACTCTTTTAAGAGTTTGTAGAAAACATTACTATCCCATCCTGGAATTATTATTTCTTTTGTGCTTAAATACATTGCTAAAATTTTTTATACTTTCAATTATTTACACTTTTTTGTTTTTACATATTGATTACTAATAGCAATATTTGTACTTTGTCATACTATAGAATATAGTATAGAGAAAGTATCGTATTGATGAGCATTTTTGATTTCAAGATTTTTATGCCAATATATATGTTAGGACTTCCTGAACACGTTTTGACTACTTTTAGAGTATTGTCCGGCTGTCTGTGGTAAATTTCTTGTATACACGATAATTGCCATTAGTAGTAATGGATTTTCACGGAACTTTTAATCCAACTTTGTTAATTTAAAATGTAGAACTATTTTTATACGAATTTTTTGAAAATTATTAAATTTATATAAAATTTTAACTTTTTTAACATGGTAACATAGGACAAAATTGGCATAATTATGCATAAAAGGGGTTATTTATAGCTCAATGATCACAAAACTTAACAGTTTCAATACTTGTAGTGGAAAATATCCGCGATAAAATTTTGTGTTCGTGACATTATTACCCCTTCGAGTGGGGAACTTGACTCACCCCTCCCCTCGAAGAGGCACATTGTCAAACTTTGAATTAATCGAATAAAAATGCCAAGGTCTTTAAATTGAAGTTTAAAATGCTATATATGTTATCCTTTGGACCAAAAATAATATTTTTGCAAAAATTTTCTTGCAAAATTTGAAAAAAGAAAACAAAAAAACCCAGCATTTTTAAATGAATTCTTGTGTGAGAATGTCGAATTGGACCACACTCCAATTAATTATAATTATTATTATTTATAATTAATATTAAGAAACAATAATAATAATAATATTATTATTATTATTATTATTAATGATAATAGTAATAAAACTGATTAATTTTTTTATTCAAATAAGTGATTATTTCGAATTTATTTACTTAAATTTATTTTTAAGGGAATAGTTTTAATTTTTAATGGAAATAGTTTTATCTTTGAAAGGTAATATTTCATTCCAGCAGTTCTGCTTTAAATTATATGATCTCAACTATCCACGCTACAAGTAAAATAATTTTGAATCATTATCACTGGAATTGCTTTTATGGATAAGATTACACACTGCATTAGTTTTATGATGCCCTTAAATCATTCAGCAGCATGAATAATGACGAGAAGTGGTGAAAAATGCTATTGATTGAGAATACAAACTGCGAGGTACATTTTACGGAAAGAAAAGTTGCCTCAGAAATTTAATCAAGAAGAACTATTTAAATATGAAAAAGTGGAAAAAAAAAATTCTGTAAATTATAAAAATGTTAGTTTAACGCACATTAACACGTATTTCTAAAATCATGAAATATATTTGTAAGTACTATTACAGAGTTATGTAAGAAATTATAAATGTAAAATACTTTAATAAATTTTAAAATAAAATACTTTAAAAGATATCGAAAAAGTAAAAAAAAAATGCTTGAATAGAAATGCTAAATAGAACTCCCTTCAGAATGTATCCAAAATTGCATCAGAATTAAAACTAGATTGTAAAAAAATATGATAAATAATATAATATGCTTTAAAACCATATCTGGCTAAACAAATTGCCAAAAAAAAATAAATAAAAAGAAAGTTGTGATTAAAAAAATGTCCTAAAATCAAATGTCTATGGTTCTAAATATATGTAAGTACAATGAGTAAGCACGTTAATTGAAACTCGTCTCCGTATGTGTAAATTATAGCGTGTTTCTAAAAATGAAATTTATTGCAATTTGTTCATGACCACAACACTTTCAGGAACATCTTTTTCGAAATAGATCTATGTTTTTAACAAAAAAAGAACTGATTTTCTAAAAAAAATTAAATATGATCATCAATATTAAATGATCCAATTTTGGCACTTTTAACCAAAGTTAGATGAATACTTGTATTTGGTTGTTATTACGAGCCGTATCCTATATATTAGAAATGTTTTCTCTTCTACAAGTAACGCAATATTTATCGGAAGAAAAATCCAAGCGAATTACATGAAATTAAACTGTATATGCTTATTTATCACAGTTAAAACAATAAGTCTTTTGAGTTTCGGCGGGATAAGAAAACTGCACATTGTTTTTGTATAGGTCATTTTCTGTAAAAGGGAGTTTTACATGTTTCAGGTGTTTTAATAAAAGTTTGCATGACTTGCGACTAATTTTGGACACTGCTCAGTATTACTATATTGTAGTTCATATTCATCACCCATTAGCTAATTTATATTTCTAACGTTTGAAAATTTAGTTTTTTTATTAAATGTCATTCCCCTGTGTGTCCCAACAACCAAATAATGAAATCACAATTTCATTTACAAGCCTTCATTCCCTAGTTTTTTTTTTAATTTGATGTTTTATATTGAATTAGACAATTTAAAATGAAAGCAGTAATACAAAATCCGCTATGCATAAGAGCAATATCTCAAATTGATTTTTTACAACTGTCCCATAGCTTTTTTGTCATTCACCTGTCTTTAATTATTCTCAGAATAAAAAAGTAAATATTTTTAACGTATATGTGTGCCTAGTTAGTGCAGCAAACTAAATACCAAGTTAGGCTTAAATAAAAATTAAAAAAAACTCAAATGCTCAGAATATAATATCACATGATTTGTCATACTTCTGTCGTCATTAACCTGTCTTCTTGGTAGTCAAATAAATCATATTAAAATAGGTAAATTACATTTGAAAACCACATCCCTTTTCAGAAGATAAAACAAGTAAGAAGTTAGTTCTAAATATAAGATTGAAATTAAAGCAAAACAATTTTTTTAATTTTTTAATGATAACATTAATGTTTTGAATTTTATTTTCGCAAAAAAATGTAACTTTTGTCAGTATTGAAACTACGTTTTGAGCGCCCTTATAATGGTGTATAGTGGCATTCTCGATTATCCATTTTTCATATGAATTACTTGTTTAGTAGGAATTTTCATCTTTGATTCATATTCATATTCATGTTTGCATATTTGGGAAGTTGTATTCTGAATTTCTTGTCCAGTCTCCAGCTTAGACTCACTGGACGGGTTTGGGAGTAACTCCGTGAACGTTCGTACTTCCTCCCTGGTAGAATTTCGACTTGTTCATTCCGGTGCTTCTAGATTAAGCTGTTGAGGTTGATCGTGTATACACGTGGTAGAAGAATGGTTCATGCCGCATGGTAATACAATTTTCTTAATGTATCCTTTTTTGTGTGTATGTGTGTATATGTGTGTATGTGTGTGTATGTATATATATATTATATATAATTATTAATTATATAAATAAAAATGAAAAATAATAAACTAAGTCAAAAACATTAGAAAAATCAAAAAATAGGGAAATAAGATGCATTAACATTAATGTTTTGAATTTTATTTTCGCAAAAAAATGTAACTTTTGTCAGTATTGAAACTACGTTTTGAGCGCCCTTATAATGGTGTATAGTGGCATTCTCGATTATCCATTTTTCATATGAATTACTTGTTTAGTAGGAATTTTCATCTTTGATTCATATTCATATTCATGTTTGCATATTTGGGAAGTTGTATTCTGAATTGCTTGTCCAGTCTCCAGCTTAGACTCACTGGACGGGTTTGGGAGTAACTCCGTGAACGTTCGTACTGCCTCCCTGGTAGAATTTCGACTTGTTCATTCCGGTGCTTCTAGATTAAGCTGTTGAGGTTGATCGTGTATACACGTGGTAGAAGAATGGTTCATGCCGCATGGTAATACAATTTTCTTAATGTATCCTTTTTTGTGTGTATGTGTGTATATGTGTGTATGTGTGTGTATGTATATATATATTATATATAATTATTAATTATATAAATAAAAATGAAAAATAATAAACTAAGTCAAAAACATTAGAAAAATCAAAAAATAGGGAAATAAGATGCATTAACATTAATGTTTTGAATTTTATTTTCGCAAAAAAATGTAACTTTTGTCAGTATTGAAACTACGTTTTGAGCGCCCTTATAATGGTGTATAGTGGCATTCTCGATTATCCATTTTTCATATGAATTGCTTGTTTAGTAGGAATTTTCATCTTTGATTCATATTCATATTCATGTTTGCATATTTGGGAAGTTGTATTCTGAATTGCTTGTCCAGTCTCCAGCTTAGACTCACTGGACGGGTTTGGGAGTAACTCCGTGAACGTTCGTACTGCCTCCCTGGTAGAATTTCGACTTGTTCATTCCGGTGCTTCTAGATTAAGCTGTTGAGGTTGATCGTGTATACACGTGGTAGAAGAATGGTTCATGCCGCATGGTAATACAATTTTCTTAATGTATCCTTTTTTGTGTGTATGTGTGTATATGTGTGTATGTATATATATATTATATATAATTATTAATTATATAAATAAAAATGAAAAATAATAAACTAAGTCAAAAACATTAGAAAAATCAAAAAATAGGGAAATAAGATGCATTAACATTAATGTTTTGAATTTTATTTTCGCAAAAAAATGTAACTTTTGTCAGTATTGAAACTACGTTTTGAGCGCTCTTATAATGGTGTATAGTGGCATTCTCGATTATCCATTTTTCATATGAATTACTTGTTTAGTAGGAATTTTCATCTTTGATTCATATTCATATTCATGTTTGCATATTTGGGAAGTTGTATTCTGAATTGCTTGTCCAGTCTCCAGCTTAGACTCACTGGACGGGTTTGGGAGTAACTCCGTGAACGTTCGTACTGCCTCCCTGGTAGAATTTCGACTTGTTCATTCCGGTGCTTCTAGATTAAGCTGTTGAGGTTGATCGTGTATACACGTGGTAGAAGAATGGTTCATGCCGCATGGTAATATAATTTTCTTAATGTATCCTTTTTTGTGTGTATGTGTGTATATGTGTGTATGTATGTGTATGTATATATATATTATATATAATTATTAATTATATAAATAAAAATGAAAAATAATAAACTAAGTCAAAAACATTAGAAAAATCAAAAAATAGGGAAATAAGATGCATTAACATTAATGTTTTGAATTTTATTTTCGCAAAAAAATGTAACTTTTGTCAGTATTGAAACTACGTTTTGAGCGCCCTTATAATGGTGTATAGTGGCATTCTCGATTATCCATTTTTCATATGAATTACTTGTTTAGTAGGAATTTTCATCTTTGATTCATATTCATATTCATGTTTGCATATTTGGGAAGTTGTATTCTGAATTGCTTGTCCAGTCTCCAGCTTAGACTCACTGGACGGGTTTGGGAGTAACTCCGTGAACGTTCGTACTGCCTCCCTGGTAGAATTTCGACTTGTTCATTCCGGTGCTTCTAGATTAAGCTGTTGAGGTTGATCGTGTATACACGTGGTAGAAGAATGGTTCATGCCGCATGGTAATACAATTTTCTTAATGTATCCTTTTTTCATTTTTTGTTGCCTGTAGTCTGAGTTTAAGTATTTATAGTAATGTACTATTGCTTAATCTGAAACAGGCATTTGTTTGGGTTAATTGGAATTAAATACTCAGACCTGACGATGAATTTAATTCTAATTAATCATCGAATTTGGGATGGTGCTGTTCTTTTCTCTTATCGGCATTATGGCTTTGAATTTGCTTCCATGGTGATGTTAATATTACTTGAATTGTATTTTTTTATTTTTACATAATTCTTATTATTACATTTCAAATATATATATATATATATATATATACATATATATATATATATGTATATATATATATATGTATATATATATATATATATATATATATATATATATATATATATATATACATATATACATATATGCATACTAACAAAGCAGTTGCATATATTAAAATTTATTCCCCTATCATGCTGTATTTACCATTTACTTGTCTTGAAAATAAAAATTTGCATTTTCTATTTAATCCCCAAAATGATCACTGCTACTGTGTTTTCTTTTAGTTTAAACGACCCATGCCGAAAACCGGTTGAAAAATAGAGAAAAAATATGTTGTAGTAAGATGAATCAGCGCGTTTAGAGAAAATGGCCTTTATGATATCAAAATTTGGTAAAGAAGTTTTTTTTCAAGCTTTGCTGTCAAAAAAAAAGTCATCTTTTGAAAATGTCGTTCAAGTTTTATTTATTTGAGCGAGAAATTTACATGTTTACCTATTTCTAATTTTTGTCTAACAAAACTATTCATGGTTGGTAAAACTTTCGCCGTTCTATTGCTTTTACTGAATTTTTGAAATTATTTATTACTCAGAATGTGCCATATAGGGGTTAAATGATTATTTCAAATTCATAAGAAAACAAAAGATTCAAAAATTATTTCCACAATCGTTTTTTTTTTCTTTTCCTATTTTCCGTTTACAACTTTTTATTTTATTTGAAACATCTATTTTTCACGATTATGTATAGATATAGCTTAGAAAATGGAACTTAAATAAGGACTTGGCATGTAATTTTAGAAGGATGCCCCTTCTAGAAGGAGGTAGATTGCTCACTCAGTATTTACATTTCCGGTTATGGTAATATCCATTACAGTTAAAAAATTTACATATTCCATACAACATATATTTCTTACGATCGGTTGTAAAGCTTATATAATGACTGATATGGATTTAGTATCCTAATTTCGCAGGAGATAAGGGTGTTAACTAATTAACTAAGGATTTCCAGTGCAGTTTTTTTCCTCTTCCAATTCGAATAACATCCATGAAATATCTATTGAAACATCTATTTCTCAGGATTGAATATATATAGAGCTTATACAATAGCTGATATGGATTCAACATTGAATTCCAGAAGATGTAGGATTCTTCACTGAAGATTTGGACATAAAATTCAAGAGATATCACTTCCATTTTCCCCAAAAAACGTGTATCGTGTGAAATAAGTATGCAAAAAAGAAAATCGTTTCTTGTGCCCGTCAAAAATTAAATATAAGCACCATATAAAAATTGCTTTATAAATGTTTAGTAGAAAGTACATATTATATATATAAGCAATTTATAATTTATGTTTCTATCATACCGCATATGATTTAAGACATCTTACAATAAAAAATTTAATTCTTTTTAGTGAACTAAATTTCTTGTGATATATTGCAACAGTAACGCGTAAAACCAAGATGTCACTGTTAGAAAATAAAGTAAAAATACAAAATTCATTTCCGTTCATAAATGGATTTTTGGCAGATGTTAGTGACAGTGATGAAATTAAGTGTTCCACTCTATAATGTGACTCTTCTATTCCAGATAAAACTGTGATAAATTTCTTTATACAGTTAAAGTTCATGTTTGTACAGCATCGGATTTTGCAAAAATGAAAGTATGGGAATATTATACACTATACTGTTTTTAAAGATTTTAACATATAACATATATTAAATCAACACTAATTTTATTTTCTCATACGAAGAATAGAGAAAATATTCTTTTCGCGACACTTTTACTTTCCCTGCAATACATGGTAATGTATAGGGAAAGTATTGGATCATGCCGAAAATCACAACTCGAGTTTTCGACGGATCTACACGTTTCGAGACCTCTAGAATACGAAAAACGATTTTTAGCGTGACGTCGCTGTCTGTGTGTCTGTCTGTCTGTCTGTGTGTAATTCTGTCTGTCTGTCTGTGAGTCTGACTGTCTGTGCAATGTATGTATCCACTCTGACTGAAAAACTAATGGACCGATTTTCATAAAATTTGGTAGGTAAATCACTTGTGGGCGAATCTGGTGCTGATTAGTTTTGGGTACGATTGGGGATAAAAGAATCCTCCTTTTTTTGCGAAATGGCCCGCAAAAGCTTGTATCCACTCTAGCTAAAAATCTATTGGACTGAATTTCACAAAATTTGGTAGATAAGTCGCTTGTGGGTCACCCTGGTGCTGATTAGATTTTGGTACGATTCGGAATAACATAACCTGCCTTTTTTTGCAAAATGGCCCGCAAAAATTTTCAAAATTTAAAATAAGAAACTACGTACGCTCAAATATATCCATTAAAAGCTGTTTTATACGTAATTTTTAACGAAGAAAAGAAAAAGCTCAACCTTATAACACTAGGACTAGCCGCTCTCGAGATATTGTAGTTTTTTTCGTATTTCTCTACGCCACCTTTGAAAATAAGTGCAGTTACCAAATGAGAACGAAAATTGAATTAAAAGTGATTTAAATTTAATTAAAATAAAGAGAACGTGGATAAAAGTCTGCAGGGAAAGTCATGTGATGTCCACATCAGATTTTTACTTTCCCTGCAATGCATGGTAATGTATAGGAAAGTATTGGAATCATGTCGAAAATCGCAACTCCAGTTTTCGACAGATCTACACGTTTCGAGACCTCTAGAATACGAAAAAAGCATTTTGGCATGACGTCTGTGTGTGTGTGTCTGTCTGTCTGTGCAGATTTTGTATCCACTCTAACTAAAAAACTAATGGACCGAATTTTACAAAATTTGGTAGGTAAGTCACTTGTGAGCGAGTCTGGTGCTGATTAGTTTTGGGTATGATTTGGGATAAAAGAACCAAAGAACCAGCCTTTTTTTTTTCGAAATGACCCGCAAAAGCTTGTATCCACTCTAACTGAAAAACTAATGGACCGAATTTCACAAAATTCGATAGATGAGTCATTTGTGGGTTACCCTGGTGCTGGTTAGATTTTGGCACGATTAAAAAAAAATAACCTGCCTTTTTTTGCAAAATGGCCCGCAAAAATCGTCAAAATCTAAACTAAAGAACAAGGTATACTCAAATATATCCATTAAATGCTCGTTTAATACGTAATTTTTAACGATGAAAAGAATAAGACCAACCCCATTACATTAGGACTAGCCGTTCTCGAGATATTTTAGTTTTTCGTACTTTCTCTACGCCACCTTTGAAAATAAGTCCGGTTGCCGAATGCGAACGAAAATTGAATTAAAAGTGAAATAAATTTAATTAAAATAAAGAGAACGTGGATATAAGTTTGCAGGGAAAGTCATGTGCTGCCCACATCAGATTTTTTACTTTCCCTGCAATACATGGTAATGTACAGGGAAAGTATCGGAATAATGCCGAAAATTGCAACTCCAGTTTTTGACGGATCTACACGTTTCGAGAACTCTAGAATACGTAAAAACTATTTTTAGCGTGACGTCTGTGTGTCTGGTTGTGTATCGTTTGTCTGTCTGTCTGTCTGTGCAATGTATGTATCCACTCTAACTCAAAAACTTATGGACCGAAATTCATAAAATTTGGTAGATAAGTCACTTGGGTATAACCCTGGTGCTGATTAGTTTTTGGCACCATTCGTTAAAACAGAACCCGATTTTTTTGCGAAATGGCCCGTAAAAATTTCATGTATCCACTCTAGCTAAAATACTAATTGACTAAATTTCACAAAATTTGGTAGATAAGTTACTTGTAGGATACTCTAATATTGATTAGATTTTTGGAATAATCGGAAAAGAACAACCTGCCTTTTATTACGAAATGGACCGCAAAAATTCCAAGTATCCACTCTAGCTAAAATGCTAATTGACCAAATTTCACAAAATTTGGTATATAAGTTACTCGTAATAATCTGGTGCTGAGTAGATTTTGGTATTATTCGAAAAATAACAACCTGCCTCTTTTTGCGAAATGGCCCTCTCTAAAAATTTGCTAAAATCTGAAAAAAAGCTACGTATGTTCAAATACCGGGTGGTCAGAAATAAAACACCCTTACTTTGACCTCTGTATACATCGAACTACTCAGTGTAAAGGCTCCGAAATTGTTAAAACTACTATTCAAGACATGGGGGGAAAGGGATTACGTGAAATAAAAATAGTTACAGAAACACCGATAGGTGGCGCTGTACAATAGAAAATATGCTGAAAAGACACAAAATAATCACAAAAAAAACAAACACATGCGGCTGTGAGGATACTTAAAAAGTCTTGTTTATCGAGGACGTCTGGTAACCTTCGCAGATTTGAAAGACAGTATCACTCTGCAGGTGAGAAGCATCTCAATCAACCAATTACGATCCGCAGTTGAACAAGCTGTCTGTCCACAGACTGCAGATTTTACATCTTGAAGAAGGGAACCATATTGAGCAGCATTCCCTGCATCGATAAGGTCCTTCTGATATGAATGTTTGGTACGTTCGAATAAAATGTGTTGCAAATGTGTATTTTGTGTCTTTTCAGCATATTTTCTGTTGTACAGCGCCACCTATCGGTGTTTCTGGAACTAATTTTTTTTTCGCGTAATCCCTTTCCCCATGTCTTGAATAGTATGTTCAACAATTTTGGAGCCTTTACACTGAGTAGTTCGATCTATAAAGAACTCAGAGTAGAGGTGTTTTAATTCTGACCAACCGGTATATCAATTAAATGCTTGTTTTATACGTAATTTTTGATGAGGAAAAAAATAAGATCAACTGTATTACTCTAGGAATAACCGTTCTCGAGGTATTTAAGATTTTTCGCATTTAATTATGCCGCTTTTGAAAAAATGTCCAATTACCAAACAAAAACAGAAATTGAATTAAAAATGCAAATTTAGTGTTATTTGGCGCAATTAAACTCAATTTAATGAATTATTAAAGAAATAAAGAAAAGATGAATCTGAGTCAACAGGGAAAGTCATGTGCTGCCCACATCAGATTTTTAATTTTGCGATTTTAATGCCGATATATGTTTTCGGACTTCTGAAAACGTTTTGACCACTTTTACGGTGCTGTCCGTCTGATCCTCTGAATCTGTTCCTTGTGCACGCGATAGCTGCCAGAGATATTAATGGATTTTCACACAACTTTATACTGGACTTTGTTATCAAAAATCTAGTACTAAGTAAGCTTTTTTTTAAAATTAACTTGAAAACTTTGAAATGTATTCCAAATTTTATATTTCCTTAACTTGGCAACACCAGACAATATTTCACATGATCATGCATACAAGGGGCTATTTATGACTCAATGAGCAAGAAATTCAATCACTGTAGTGAATTCATAATTTAACATGTAGTGAATTCGTAATTTCAATCACAGTAGTGAAAAGTAGCCGCGATTCAATTTTTGTGTTCATGACGTTATTAGCCCTTTCTTGGAGAGGTCAAGTTATGCCCCCGCGGCAGCATTACCACACTTGGTGTCAACCAAAAAACGATGTAATGCCCTTTTAAAAAATCTGATGCGGAGAGCACATGACTTTCCTTATATAATGCAATAAATTTACTACTTTTATAGCAAAAAATAGCGCATTCTTATAGTAGATACTTACATCCTTTTCAAGATATTGAATTTTCGTCAATTAGTCTTCATTTTCATTGATTTAGCGTCATTTTAAACCATTTGGAGAGATTTTCGTTAATTTGGCGGCATTTAAAAAGTCGCCAAGTTGGCGACATTTTATTCTTATAGCAGATAAATGACTTTTGGCGTTCAAATACAAAAGTATTACTCAAAGTATCTTTGCTCATGAATGGAACGAGATAGATCCACGAAAATGATGTCACCATATTTATCGCATGATATTACATATGAAAAGTGAACATGTTTCTCAACAGTTAATATATTTTTTTAAATATATGGGATGTTTTGATAAATATATTTGAAAAATGTGCAATATCTCAAGAACGGTTCATGCTAGCGTTCTAAAGTTTATGTCAATCGTTTTATAAGGAAGAATTACATAAGAAATGTCTATTTGCGCAACTTTATCAAAGGTTTTGATTTTTTCAAAATATCCCTCAAAAATTTAGAGGGATTCCGAACATTCGATTCCGTTTAAAAACAATAAGCCTCCAGTATTCACGGATTATGATTTTTTGTACCAAATTTCATTCGAATCACTCCATTCGTTCGTGAGATATCGTCTCCACAGACTCACTGACACACACCACACACACACACAGACATCACCGCAAAAATGTTTGATTCGTGATCAGGGATGCTTGAAACGTGCTATCCCGTCGAAAACTCGAATTCGAATTTTTAACCCAGTCACAATACTTTCCTTATACATTATGTATATAAGGAAAGTAGTTAAGGGTAACACGCTATAATTGCAATCATTTGGACAAACGATCCCTATTTAAAAAAAAAAAAAAAACTTGCAAAATTTCTAAAAAAAGAAGATAGAAATTAAAAACTATTTAAAAATGGATTTAAAAGTCTAACTATTTGAAAGTTCAACTATTTAAAAGTCAGACTTTTTAAAAGTCGAATTGAACTACACTTTACGTGTTTCTGGTATAGTAAACTATAGAAGCGTGATATTTTCAAGATATAAAGAATATTTTAAATACTAAATATGGATTAGTTCCGACCGGATATATCCCTTCCCAAAATTCAATTTTGTATCTAGTTTAATTGCTATCTAGTTCAGTGATGCGGAAAATCACGCTCTTCACAAATTTTGATTTTGCGAAATATAAAGTTTATATTATGATATTTCATTTATTTATTTCTTGTTTAATTTTAATAAATAGAAAACGTCTTAACATTTTATAATGAAAAGCAAAATATACAACTTATCTAAATTCCGAGTTTTAACTTGACTATTAATTCCAAAATAAAACTAAAATATTATTTAAAATTTTAATGGAGTATACCATAATATATTTATACAATTGTTCTTGTAAGCACTTTAAATGTGTGAGAGTGCATTAACTGTTACCTTCTTAAAGTCTTTTATATTGTTAGGAATACACAGCTTTGCTTTGTTACCTCCACCCCCCTCTATATATAATTTTTAAGAGTATATAGTTTGTATTGTGATTGGGTCAAACATCCGGTTCTCAGAATTTGACAATATCTCGGGAATACGACAGATTTAGTAAATTGAATGGTATTTGGACACATAAATTGTGTTTAGAAGTTATCAAGTGCCTTTTTCAAAATATTATATTTTATTCTCTTTTTTCCATGTGGAACACTATATCTTTAGCAAATTGAGCAAATGGTATAAAAATTCTCCACATTTTAAAAATTTTACTATGATGAGCTCAAAACCTTTCGAAAAATTTAGCGAATTAAATAATTCTTCTTTTAGCAATCTTTTATTAAGATATAAGAACTCCTATGAGCGTTATTGCATTTCCGTAATATAGCACTTTTTTTCACAAATATAATATTTTCTTCTCCTTGATTGCGCATTTTTATTTTTAATTTTCATGATTTTCAAAATTTTGCTACTCAATCGCGTCTCTAACTTCATTGCAATAATGACCTAATAGTTGACCTAATAGTACTAATGACCTAAAAGTTTTTCCTTTTGCAGAACTCTGCATTTTAAACAACAAACGCTTTTATTGATGTCATTGCATTGTACAAAGTCAATCATTTAATAACATTAGTACATATTATCATACCTGATAGCACATTTTTGCTTATGTTTGTAGATTTATGTGTTGAATAAATATTATAAAATTATATTAAACACATATTTTATTGAATTTAGGGAAATTTCAACATTCTTCACGCATTTAAAGCACATTACCAAGATTTATATAATAAATCTTCCATATGGGTGTCGAAAGTTTTCCATTGGATTCCCTTGCATTCTATCGCATTAATATTGTGCACTTATAATTTATCCAGACATGCGCAGAACCTCGAATTATTACCATTGTTTGCTATGACTCGACATACTTAATAAACGATCCCCCAGCAAAACATAATTACTATACGACCCGTAACAAGAAGTAAATATTTCACTACAGAAGCCCCTAACAAAACGCAAATACGTTATAACCGATTAGACCCAAGTCTTCACAAAACGTAAATGTTCTACGATCGCTCAGAACCCCTAACAAAATGCTTTATGACCTCTTAAAACCACCCTTTAACAGACCTAAGTACTTAACTACCACTTAGATCCCCTTAATAAAATGCCTATACTTTACAACTGTTTGAACTCTCTTAATAAAATATAAATACTGTATGACCGTTATGACCCAATCCCTAGCTCAACGTAAATACTGGTAGATGCAGGGCGGTGCCACTCCGCTGCCACGAACATTTCTGTGACGTCAGATGGAGTGAACTTGCAGTAACGACACAAAGTGCCACAAGATGGCGCGGCAATCGCCGCCTGAGATTATATATATATATCTCGCCTGAGAGTGCCGGCGAAATATTTTATTATTTCGCAAGCTGTTTCAATCTGATCGTTTGTTGCGGTTGTTGTTTCTTACGTATCCTTTTACGTAAACTTTGTTTTGTTTTAAATCAATCCAGTCTTTATTAAGGCTAACTTATCCAGTCTTTATTAAGGCTATTATTTCTACTATCTAAAATCATCGGCTTATTCATTTTGTGAGTTTTGTCGAACAAATTTCGATATGCCGAACAATTGTGCAATTGCAACTTGCCACAATAATAGCAGTTTCACGAGTAAAACGATTTCTTATTATAGATTTCCTAAACAGTCTGAGATTAAAAAAGAATGGGTGCGTATTTGCAAACGCAAAGATTCATTTAATCCAGATGTTTCACGTGTATGTTCAATGCATTTTGCTGAGTCTGATTACGTACGGAATTTAAAAGCAGAATTATTGGGATATAAATCATTAAAGGTAGGTTGGTTTGTGTACAAGTCAATGGAATGGTCATAAAGATCTGTAAACTTGTGCATTTAAATGGGTGTGTACAAGTCAATAGAATGGTCGTAAAGATCTGCAAACTTGTGCATTTAAATGTGTGTATACAAGTCAATGGAATGGTCGTAAAGATCTGTAAACTTGTGCATTTAAATGTGTGTATACAAGTCAATGGAATGGTCGTAAAGATCTGCAAACTTGTACTTTGAATGCATACTTACAAGTCAATGGAATGGGCGTAAAGATCTGTAAACTTGTGCTCTTGAATGCGAGTTGTTGTTGTTGTTGTTGTTGAAACCCAGACCGTCCGACCTACCAGAAAGGTGTAAGGTAACTGTTTGGACGGTCGGGAAGTGCCACCCAATTTAGACCGGAACCCAGTGGGGGAGGCATCCACAGGGACCGTACCCTCCTTCCCCTACCACCAACCTCTCGGAAGGACTTTCGGACCCACATGTTTAACGTGATCGTACTCCGCATGAACACGGCGGCAGTTTCTCTTCTCTTGAATGCGAGTGTAAAAGTTACTGGAATATGTGTGATTTTTTATTTATATATTTCACTGTTATTACTTTGTTATTTTAGTGTGTGTGTGTGTGTGTACCCAATGAAGAAACTAAATGCTTGTTACGAAACTAAACGCATTTACAGAGGGTATTATTTAATATAACATAATATTTTTATGATAAGTATTTATTCTACTTATTGTCAACTTTGAAGTGCTTTAATATATACATAGTTTTATTTAAGTATTTGTGCATACAAACTAATATTGAATTATTTGAACATATACAACACCACTTTGTAGGCTGGCAGCAAGGTTAATTTTCTATTCTAGATTTCTCAAGACATTTGAACAATGATATAATAAAATAAACTTTCTTGTTACTAGTTGATTAACTGATATAAAGTAGGATTATTTCAAATTTTCTACTTTGTTTAGGTTGATTTGCTGGTGTGAAATGTCTTATGTATATCTGAAGATTGAAAATATAAAATTATATTCTGATGAAGATGCTTAACCATAGTAAGATTTACGGAGTGCAAAACCGTTCTTGCGAATGTTGTTATATGCTCCAGGAGCCCGAAGCGGGTGACCACCACCACCACCATAGTAAGTGAAAAATAAATGTAATGATATGATTTGCTTGCTCGTATATTTTTCATCATGAATCAATATACTATAATACATTTAATTTATTATTCTGAAAGTATATCATAGTGAGTGTGTTAAACGATTGGTTTCTATATTTTTATATGTTTACATTGCATTTCAATTTGATATAAATTCTCTTTTTGATCTAAAAAAACTAATAAAATCAAGTGTTTAGCAATAATATAAGTTCTTCACTATAAAAGCATAACTTAAATCATTTACTAGTTCGGCATAAGTACATCCCCCCCTCCCACTAAAAAGATATACAACTCTTAGCGTTTTAATTATTTTTTTGATTTTCAATTATTACTGATAACATAATCGAAAATAACTTTATTTATATGCATTTAGAAAGAAATTACGCGATGTTTATTTGTGTATAATGAAAATTTTAGAATGATTGCTTGTTTAGAAAACTTTCCGAACATATTTCTGTAAATTCGTGTATTTAAAACAAAGTTCATTAATAAAAAAAACATCGCCTCCTGTAATAATAATGACAGGTGTCAAAAAGCGAAACGAAACTTTCAGATGATTTACATTTTTCAGAAAGGGAAATACAGTTTTATTATGTATGTACCCTTCCAAAAAACCCCTATACTGCATATTTAAGTTGTGTTCACGTAAAATTAATGTTATTTGAGTATTTATTTCATATTTTAAATTAAAAAAAAATGATTAAATTAATTTTATTACCACCCTTTAACATTGGAGTCTACCGGGCCGTTCCTGATTTTCGACTCCAAGTGACGTTGCGTCTTTACGTGCTCTCATTGGCTAGAGGTGAAGTGGCGCAACCTTTTAGATATAATGACCTTGGGACGATCACTTAGACCCCCCCTTCGCTTAACAAATTATAAATACTTTACAATCGCTTAGACTCCCTTAGTAAAATGTAAATACTTTATGATCGTTTGACCCAACTCCGTATAATATAACGTAAATACTTTACGGCCGCTTTGATCCCGAGTAAAACGCAAATACTTTGTGACCGCTTTGCCCCCCCCCCCCTATCAAAACTTAAAACTTTTTCAACCATTTGGAAGTCCCTTAACAGAACGTAAATACTTTACAATCGCATAGATCCGCTAATGAAATTTATTTTTCTCAGGAAGGATGAAAACCTCTCTCTATATATATTTTAAACGTAGAATATTAAATAAAAAATTATCACGAAGTGATAGCGATTGTAAAAAGATTCAGATTCGATTTTTAGAGATATTTAATTATCGTTAACTTGCTGATGTTTTCCCTCCAACAGATGCCAAGTTCGCAATATTTATTTCAATTGCCGAATTATCGCCAACTTAGTCAGCAGCTAGGATAGACAGACATATACAGACAAAGGATATTATTACATTCTATTTTTCTTAAATATAAATAATTTAGTTTTAAATACCACTCAAATGTACAAATTTAACTATACAAAGATTTTATTTATGCAACGAAAGTAAAGTTTACTACAATTGTTAAAGGTACATTTATAGTAGTTCAATATACTCGACACTCAAAAATTTTTACCGGTGAAGGTGAAACAGAAATAAATGTAAGAAAGGGTATTTTGCAGTATTCATTTCATAGTAATAGTGATTCTTAATAAAAAGAAAAGACAAATGATTTGTCTCCATAAGGGTGGACATTATTTGACCATTGACGACAAATATGTCAAATATGGAAGAACATTTGCCCTCCAGTTGTTAGTAACTTGCTGAATTCATTTCGTTAGAGTTACATATAAAATAATATTAGTTAAGCAAGTTAATAAAGTTAACTAGTGACTTGTTGCAATAGTTTCGTCATTACAGTTACATATAAAACAAGATTAGTTACACATGTTTATAAAGTTAAGTAGGGTATATATCTTAATGTTAAGATTTGAGGATATATTATACAGTGTCCGAAAAAGTCCCAGAACGCCCACAACAAACAACATTTTACCACCAGCAATTCCTCACAGACTTCAAAACTTTATAGCACGTGAAATATGTTATACTAATTCGGACCCTATATATATATATATATATATATATGTATATATATATATATATATGTATATATATATATATATATGTATATATATATATATATATATTTATATATATATATATATATATATATGTATATATATATATATATATATATATATATATATATGTATATATATATATATATGTATATATATATATATATATATATATATATATATATATATATATATATATATATATATATATATATATATATATATTTATATATATATAAATATAAAGTTGTATACCCAATGTTAAAATAAAAGAAATTCAACCATAAAGAATATATCTATATATATAGATATATAGATATATAGATATATATAGATATATAGATATATAGATATATATAGATATATAGATATATATAGTGTTTGGTACCCTCATGCTGCCTTGCGCAAAAGTTACTAAAACATTTTTATTTCCGATTTTTCCATTTCTATATATTTATATTTTATATATATATATATATATATATATATATATATATATATATTTATATATATATATATATATATTTATATATATATATATATATATATATATATATATATATATATATTTATATATATATATATACATACATATATATATATATATATATATATATATATATATATATATATATATATATATATATATATTTATATATATATAAATATAAAGTTGTATACCCAATGTTAAAATAAAAGAAATTCAACCATAAAGAATATATCTATATATATAGATATATATATATATGCAGGATGCCCGAAAAGTCCGAATTGGTAAAATGTTGTGGGCGTTTGTTCTGGGCGTTAAAGGATTTTTTCGGACACGCGGTATTTTCTGAAATATAAATACGTTATAGCTTTAAGTACCACTAAAATATTCAAATTCTACTATAGAACAATTTTGTTTATACAACGATAATAAAGGTACATTTATTACAACTGTTAAATAATACAATGCTTTGTTTCAATATATGTGTTAAGATTTTTACTGGTGAAGGTGAAACAGAAGGAAATGTAAGAAAGGATGCTTTGCAGTATTCATTTTATTAAATATTGATTCTCAGTAAAAGGAAAAGATAAATTCTTTTGTCTCCATAAGGGTGGATATTATTTGACCATTGTCGAAGAAAAATCCGGGGCTCGAGGGTGCATCATTTCACTGTAAAACTTCGAAAGAATACTTTTGTCAAACCTCCAGGGTAATTGATAAGATATTTCAAGAACAAATTATTTTCACAAAAGGTATTTCTAAAGAAATTTAATTTTTGAGATTATTGGGTTTAAAGTAGGAAATTAAATAACAATATATTAAATCTGTCACGAATTTGCGACAAGAATGTGAAGCATGAAAAGTTTAGAAAGTTTTTTTATTTGTTCATATAATGGGTTTTGGAGTAGGAAATTTTGTTCAAACTCCTGTCGAAAGTAATGTGTAGTATATTAAATTCGTTAATAAAAGCAAGGAAAGGTTATGAAAATAACAACCGGTTTCAGAAGCTAAAATATGTTTGTTATTCGTCGAAAGTGTTGGAGAGGCAGGGCAATCGTATTGGGAAAGACTGTTCAATTTTAATGTCATTTTTTAATTATTTTTTTCAAAATTTCATGTGCACCAAATTTCGTTCTAAACTCTACATTCGACATCGCTCTCGCAGATTCAAGACACACACACTCACATACACACACACAGACGAACTCGAATTCGAATTTTCACAATTAATATCTCTTTATACCGGGTGGTCAGAATTAAAACACCCCTACTCTGAGCTCTCTATACATCGAACTACTCAGTGTAAAGGCTCCAAAATTGTTGAACCTACTATTCAAGACATGGGGAAAGGGATTACGCGAAAAAAAAAATAGTTCCAGAAACTCCGATAGGTGGCGCTGTACAACAGAAAATACGCTGAAAAGACGCAAAATAATCACAAAAAAAACCATATGCGATATGGAATTTTTTCTTTTTAATTTCTTTTCCTGATATGAAAAGAAAGAAAAGAAAAATGTGAAGAAACTTAAACTGTCATTGTAACTGCAATTTCGCACTGTAAGCACAAAAATTTGCATAAACCCTTGGTTTGCAGCTACTATGTTCTGGGCATAAAAGGGGATCAAACTCTATCGATAAGGTCCTTGTGATATGAATGTTTGGTACGTTTGAATAAAATGTGTTACAAATGTGTATTTTATGTCTTTTCAGCATATTTTCTATTGTACAGCGCCACCTATCGGTGTTTCTGGAACTAATTTTTTTTTTCGCGTAATCCCTTTCTCCATGTCTTGAATAGTATGTTTAGCAATTTTTGAGTCTTTACACTTAGTAGTTCGGTCTATAGAGAGGTCAAAGTAAAGGTGTTTTATTTCTGACCACCCGGTATTTGAACATACGTAGCTTTTTTTCAGATTTTTTAAAATTTTTTCAATTTTTTAGGGCCATTTCGCAAAAAGAGGCAGGTTGTTATTTTTCGAATAATACCAAAATCTACTCAGCACCAGATTATTACGAGGAACTTATATACCAAATTTTGTGAAATTTGGCCGATCACGTCTATTGAATGATCCAGACTTAGAAACGTCCGTGTTAACAGACGAACGACGCTACGTCAACTGCCATTCAATTCGGCACGCACAAGAAGCGTATCTGTGAGATCTTTGCCGCGAAATTTGGCAAATATGGGATAAGGCAGCAATTTCTCTTTAACACGGAAAATCGAACGTTAATTTTAAAATTTTCGAACGTTATGGTGCAGAGCACACCTCATGCAGAAAATTTTCGAAAAAACTAATCATTCCAAGGAATTTTATAGAACGATCGACCCGTGTACCAGATTGCAGGTCTCTATCTATTTGCAAAGTGCCTAAAAAGTGTGACAGACCGACAGATGGACACTTGGCATTTAGTATATATAAATGGATGCTTAAATAACAAGATATATAATATGATTAACCGCACCTAACCCATATGAGGCACCGATCTGTATTTTTAAGACACACCGCTATCCTTGGGCAAGAAAGTGATTTCAATTGCACCAGAAGACGCTGACTGGATGAAAGATATCTACTTAACTTCCTGATTCCGTCAAACATGAAGGATAACTTCTTTTGTGATATGTATAAGGTCACAAATATATCACACCAGAAGCAGCCCGCATGCCGACACGCCCGGTTGCATCCGTTGGCACATTAATACCTCCAGACCGGGTTCCGTTGAGCACAGGGCTATTTACTCAAGTACTATTTCAGACCTTTTACTTGAGGGTAGCATATTTGACCGTGTTGCAGCGTTTGAGCCAGTCTGCTAAGAAAACAAAACACTTTCTAGAATCAGTTGTCTTCTATATATCGTTTTGTTCTATGTTTATCTGTTGCTCTAATCTTTAATAGTTATAATTTAAAATTTCTTTGACTGATTCAGTTTCGAACATATCGGGTTCAATAAACATATAGAACTGATCTTACTTAAGACTTTCCTTTATAAATAACATTGTTGCGGGATTTTGATGGTATATTACTATTTGTAACTATTGATTTGATGGTATATTACTATTTGGTACTATTTGCACAACCAGAAATATATATTTCTGGTTGTACAAATAGTTTCATTTTTGAAGAATTTTATTTTGCATATACGCTCAGGTACCCAAATTCTTGGGATATCAGTATGCAAAATCACGATTGGACCTTGCATCGCTTTAAATGGATTAAAGAGTCAAATGGCTCTCAGTGTTGTTTGTTGGACGCTTAAATATCTTGTGAAATGTTAAATAACGTGATAATGGTTACACAATGGGAATTAACGGCTTTGAATAGGGAATGATAGTTGGAGCTCCACGCATAGGAGATAGCATTTCTGAAGTTCTTGAGACTTCACAGATTTTTCACATGACAGTGTCAGGGTTTATTGCAAGAACCTCATGGAAGCCATTCCCTCAACAAGAGACTGGGCAACTCTTTAGACATTGTTAAACTCTTTAGACATTGGTTCTACAGATGTTTATTTAAAATCTTACTGAGACTCCTTTCAAGTTTGTAGAGATTAGTTACAATCTTAATTTAAATGATGTGGAAAGCGAGTTTATGTGACATGTTTATTTAATATTTGGAAATTTAACCTGATTCATCTGGTATTTATTTTAGTTAACTTATTACTATATTCGACATAAATACATTTTCGCACCAGAATTTGTAGTTTGAGTCAGAACAGTCAAAATTTTGAAAAATTGAAAATATAGATTTTTTTACTTACAGCTTAGACTCCTACTGATGTAATGAAACTAACGTAACTTCGCTAAAATCAACATATTATACAAATTAATACATAGTGTCGATCGGTTGCTGAAGCAAGAAAACAATTTCTTCGCCAAGAAACATAAGAAACACAATCATCACTCGTGAGAGCTTAATCGCAACTGGCGTTAAAAGAGCAAACGCAAGTGAAGCAAATAAAAAGGATTGCAAAACAAAGGGGAAGGAAAAGCTTGTAAAAAACCAAGGAGGAAGGAACTAAAGGTAGGGAGGTGTGAATGAAGGATAAAATACCAAATAGGATAGTGGACGTCCAAACGTTTGTTTACTTCCCTCTTTGGTACTTCCCTCTTACTTTCCTCTTTTTCTGTTCATTCATAGTGCCCTACTTGTTGTTCCTTCTTCTTTGGTTACTTACCTGTTTTTCTTTCTTTTGCCGTTGGCAACACTCTTTTTCTGCCTCAGACACTTTTGTTGTTCTAACATCAGTCGCCTCTCAAGCCCTCACGAATGAAGGTTGTGCTTCTTATGCGTCCTGACGGAGGAGTGTGTTTCTTGCCTTGAAAATCGGTCTATACTATAAATTGTGTGTTGTGTTGCTTTTAACGAAGTACTTTGGTTTTATATATTTCTTTGCTTGGTTTCAAAATATCAATCGTAATACAAGGTCTGATTCAGATTCTATGTTTTATTCTCATCAGAAATATAACGACGAAGCTTAAATATATTATTGAATTACATGCAGGGTGTCCCAAAAAGGAATCCCAATGAGGATATAGAGAAAAGGAAAATATTTATAATGCCTCTTCATCTAAATGTATGTTCATTTCAATTGTGTAGCAAGTTAATAATTTAGCTATTTAAAAATATATTCATTATTATCATTTATAAATATTCCAGCTTTAATTATAAAATTGAAAATATATTCTGGAATTTTATACATATTACATTTGCAAAAGTGAGAAAAATAGTTTTATTTATTTATTTATTTATTTATTTATTTCTCAGTGATACAAAACCGAACAATTCTAATCACAATGTTCACATTAAAGGAATAAAAATAAAATTAAGTTATTTGAAAGATCAAGAAACAATATTTTTAATATGGTTATTAAAATTAAACTCCGAATAAAAAAAAAGAAATACTCAAGTCCCTGCAACTATTCACACGATTCAACAACTCAGAATTAATACAGTACTGATAAATAATTTTAGAATGATTATGAGTGAAACTGGCATTTTTGCGTTTAACAATATTTAACTTTATTGTTTTCAGATCAGAGATGGAATTGATTAAAATCAAATTGAAACTTGAGGTAATCATCAATAGAATTAATGCTCCTATAAAGTCATCAGAGAAAAGAAGCCACCGCAAAAACTGAAGCACCCTGGGAATATCCTAACGAAAAGAAGAAATAACAGGGGTCCACGGTTAGATCCCTGAATAATTTGGCGTCATTTTCGTAACTTCAGCTGCATTTTTCCCAGTTTTCATCATCCAACATCAGTCCAACAATTTCGTCAACTTGGCATAGCGTTAAAAATATCACCAAGTTGGATATATTTTGCCAAATAAGTCACCAACTATAAATATTTCATAATATACTTACTACTGTTGTTTTTTATGTAATATTTTAGATACATTTATTTGGAAAACGTGCAATATCTCGAGAGCGGTTTAATCTAGCCTTTTCAAGTTTGAGTCACTCGTTTTAGAAATATAAAATACGTATAAAGTAATTATTTATTTAACAATATTGAATGTCCTGATTTTCTCAAATGTCCTGATTTGCAGGGAAGGAGGGGGGAGGGGGAGTTTTTCCAAATTTTTGGTCACGTTTAAAATCAATAGTTTTCTAGTATTCACGTATTGCAATAATCGTACTGAATTAAGTGCTAAACGTCCCTTTCAATCTGAGATATCGTATCTACAAACTTACGGACACATACACACTAACACCCCCCACACTCACACACATACACACACACACTAACATACATACACACAGATATATAACCTCATAACTATTCGATTCAAAACGGAACGAGTCCAATTACAATGGTCACATCAATGAAATAAAAATAAAACTAAAAAATTTATAAGCTTAAGAAACAATATTTTGAATATGAACATTAAAATTGAACTCCGAAAAAAAAACATATCCATGTCGTTGCAACCATCCACACGAGTCAGCAACTCAAAATAAATACAATACTGATACACGATTTTAGAAGGACTATGAGTGAAACTTGCATTTTTCCGTTTAGCAATATGTAACTTAACTGTTTTCAAATCAGAGCTATAATTTATTAAAATTAAATTGTAATTTGAGGCATTCACCAATAGAAATAATGCACCTATAAAGTCATCAGCAAAAGGGAGACACCCAGAAAATTAAAGCACCTTGGAAGTATCACTAACAAAAAGAAGAAATAACAAGGATCCAAAATTAGATCCCTCAACAATTTGGCGTCATTTTCGTAACTTTAGCTCTATATTTTCGAGTTTTCGTCAATTGGCATTGCGTTAAAAAACTCACTAAGTGGGACATATTTCGCAAAATTAGTCACCAAATGCTAAATATTTCATCATATACATACTATTGTTTATTTTTTCATGTAATAGTTTAGATACATTTATTTGAAACACCTGCAATATCTCGAGAACTGTTTACGCTAGCCTTTTCTGGTTTACAACATTCGTTTAAGAAAAAAATTACGTATACAATGATTATTTATGTAAAAATATTAAATGTCTAGATTTTTTCAAAAATGTATTCTAAAATTTGCGGAGTGGTACGCTTCCAAATGGTTGATTGCGTTCAAAATCAATAGGCTTCCAGTATTCACAGATTGCAATAATCGTACTAAATTACGCTTCAAAAGCCCCTTTCAATTTGATATGTCGCATCCACAGACTTATAGACACACGCACACTAACACAGACGCACACACACACAATCACATACATACACACACATGCATCACCTCAAAACCCTTCTGTTCTTGTTCAGGGATACTTGAAACGGACACTTCAGACAAATAAACGCAATCAAAATTTCATTATAATCAATTATAAAACAAGTATTCCGGCACTTCTGAGATTGTTAAATATTTAATATCTGGAGAGCAGCTAAAACTTAAACATATTTTACTTCACACTTATGAACACATTCATTTAGAGGCATTATTATTTATTTTAAAAGTTCACTAAAACCATTTTTTGTGCTAATTTTACTATATCTTCTGTCGGTTTCATACCAATAGATGTATAATCAAACGGCACAGCGACAGACAATAAGTTTCGCAATTGAGAGCAGATGCTAATATTATATTATTTATATTTAACAGACCCAGATTAAGTGAAAAAAGAAAAATATATACTTTTAAAAATGTTTATACAACTTATTAAGTCTTTCCTACTAGTGGATCCAAGTACATAATTGCTTTGCAATAAATCTCAATTTATTTTCAACTCAAAACAATTACTTAAGCTCATCTTAATGAATATAACAATGCTATATATTTTATAACATTTTTTTATTTTAAATTTAAATATATCTTACAGGATTCCGATACTCTTGTTCTCCAAGTTCTGAATAGTATAACGCATTTAATAAGTGCATCCTCTACGTCTAATGTATGGATCGCAGCGCATTAGCTAACTGCAGTCTAATGAGCAAACTTTCTCTAATGTCTTAGCTCAGAACACCTCTTTTATACATTTAATTTTCCCCAAACTATCTATTATAGTATGTTCTCTAAATTATATTAAATGAAACAATCCATTTTAAATCCATAAGTTTTTCCTAAGAAGTAAAATCAAACGCAAATAGAGGAAAGGATAATGTTACCTTTGAATATACATTATTCTGGAATAATAGCTTTTGGGTTGGTTCGTTAAAATCTGAATATGCCCGCAGATGTAGTGGACTTAAAGTAAAACAAATATGGCATGGCATTGTATATCAGTTTTCAAGTAATCACTTATGCTAATTGAAATTGGGATTTGGGTGACATTTGTAGACAATATTTGTTGCAATTTTGAACTGGGAGTTATAATTAAATTCTGCATTCACACTAACCAATGAATAGTTTTCAATATAAAATGACAGATATGTTTATTGTAAAATGTTGAAGTGCTTTACAAACAGAAACAATAACATAGAAATCTATATTTTGTATATTAAAATATACAGCATGCTTTTGAAAAATTATTTTAAATTTATATGTGAAGCTATATAATGCTATACCATTTCTAGAGCTATAAAATAGTACTTAACAGACGAAAACTCAAAAAACAGTTCCTGTTAAGAATATTGAATTGGTGAATACGTCGGATTATCACAAACACCAAGTTTCATATAAATAAGTTAGAAGTCGTTTTTCAGCAGTGTAAATTAAAACATTTTATGTCACTTTCAATTGAAATTTGAAAGCACTTTAAACCGTAACTACGCTATATTAAGAAGTAAATTCCCATTTTTAAAAAACAAAGAATCAGATAATTCCGTAATATTTCGAAAAAGCTTTAATGCTAATTGTATAGTATAATAGAATACTAAAGTTGCAAGCAACGTATAAATAATCTAACACAATTATTCTCTTTCGTTCTAGTATTATTTCACATAACTATGTATTTATGAATTATAAATGAAAACCCACATATCCTCAGTATTATTAATTATTGTTTTGTACATGTCTTGTCAACGTGACCTGACCTTTATATTTTCTGTACCGTTGTGTATATGACAGAATTATTTCTGTGGGGTCATGTTTTATGTAACAATCAGTCTCCCATGTTTTTCCCCGAGGGGTTGAATTAATAGTAATTCACGTTTACGGTCACAATATATAGCGAGGAATGTACTAAGATCTTGACATATTTCTGTTCTTTATTAAGGTTTGCCTGGAAGTAATTATTGTGTTTTCTTTATACGCATAGAAAATCCTAAAGTGCAAAATGCATGCTTAAGTTCTTTAGTAAGAAATTGTGCTGAAATTCTTTAGTAATTTCAAATTATTTAGTAAATAAAAAGCATACTTGAATTCTTTTGACTCGTAAGTATTTCATATTAGTGTATTGTACAACCTAAGCACTATTTATATTAATTTCAATTTATTTTTAACTCGAAAATTTTATTCTAGCTCATCTCATTGAATATAATGATGCGGAATATTTACTACATTTTTGACTTTAAATATTTTATATGGAAATTCGAAACCCGTGATCTTTAAGACATGAATGGTATTACGAATTGAATAAATGCATTATCTGCATGTAATATGAGGATAGATGAGCATTACCTAACTCTTGTGTAATGAGCAAACTTTCTTTAATATCTTACCTCAGACGACACATTTTATACATTTAATTTCCTCCAAACTATCTATTAGAACCTGTTTCCTAAATTATATTAAAGCAGACAGACCCTTTTAAATCTAGAAGTTATTCCCTAGAAGTAAAAGCAAGCATAAGTATAGGATAGGATAATGTCATATTTGAGTATACACTATACTGAAAAAATAACGTTTAGGTTATTCGCTGAAAATTGAATATACCTGTAATTGTAATGGTCTAAAATAAGACAAATATATTATTGTATCTCAGTTTTCTTATATGCGCTTATGCTAACTGGAAGTGGGATTTGAGGTTTTATTACACAGAGCAATTTTAATTGCCGATTTTCGGCATTCCACCCGTCAATTCTACTTTAGAACCCAGCTCACGATAGCTGCCAGAACTTTGTCATGCCATTCCATATCCGGTGTTCACCGTAGATCTGCATTCATAGCCATCTATCTGTAAAGGTGTAGTGGTGCGACGTCATATTTTGTTTTCCTCTGATGGGATTGAGCTCAAGATTTGGTCGAATTTTCTTGCCGTGTACGAAAATATTGCTGCAACTCTGAGGCAAGTTATCTTCTCATTGAAATGTGTGTATTTCTGAAGGTAATAGGATTTATTACATATAGAAATGAATTGCTATATGTAATAGGAGTTTTTGATGGTTTCCGTGGGAAAAATATTTGTTGAAATTTGGTACCGGGTGGTTATAATTAGATTGTACATATTATTATATGTGGTTACTAAGGCGTATTATTAAGATTGAACAGTTGTGTTGATTGGGAAGTAGTAACGGCATTTAAAAACTGTAATAAAAACATTGACTTATTTTTTTAAATTTTTAGTTTAACATCATATGATCTACGAAAAAACTTAACCTAGTTATAGGTTTTTTCATATTATGCAGCTATACATAAACTGTTGTAACGATATGAGCATTCGATCTTGATTCTTCTTGATCTAACTTTATAGGAACATATATAAACAAACAAACGCAGGTGCAAACACATTTTCTTTAAAGTGTTCGAAATGTATTTGGGCTGTTTTCAAAAGTACTTATCTGTTACAGATGCGACTTAGTTGATGTCTATGGACAGCATACTTATTTAAATCCTATTCTGGGTGATTATAGTTTAATTAATTTATTCTGAATGGTCTCTAAGAACCAATATACTGAAATACCTAATACTTGTGTTTATTGAAATATAGGTTGCTATATATACATTGTAAACAAACGTTCAATGATTTTCAATTTCGATTAAAAAATTTTCACTGACCTACTACATTCAACTTAATAACTTAAATTTAAATGAAGGAAAAGTGCGTTACGCATATAAATCAATCAAATGTTGCAAATTCAATATTTTATTATTAATTATCGTCCAAGTCATTTCCAAGCGAATAATATCAATTGATTGTTCTTATCTTCGGTGCAGCGAAACCTGATATCCCTCCCAGATTTTCCAGATGCAAATTATAAAAATTATTGGTGTTATAAAATTATTTACTGAATAATTTTTATACCCCAGACATACGGAATAATTTTGAGAAATTGATTTCAAGCAAGTAGTAGCTGTGTAGACAGCAACGTATTGTTTCACCATTACTTTTAAACTACAGAAATATCTACAATAAAAATTCAAATGACTTGTTTGTGTTTCTAATTTCAGTAACTATGATTATTATGAATGCCAAGTTTAATTCAACTATGTTACAACCTGTTTTTGAATTGAGCAAATTTATAATTTTTACAACTTATTTTGCATTTTTTTTCTATCAAGCTTCGAACAATATCTACGCTGCACTGTAAAACAAAGTACTTTTCTAAAAAAGAAATAATTGCAGACTAATCCAATATGAATGGAGATTATACAATGTTGTGAACCAAAAAAATCCCAAGCACCCCAATTACTTTTTGGGGACATAAGCATGAGCATGCGCGTTAGGTATGTCGATTGTAAAGTAGCCATCCACGATTAAATAAAAGTGGTGGCAGTGTCCCCTAGCACAGATTTAAAAATAAATGAAGTAACGAACTCGGCACTAAACCGAGTTAGGCGAATAACGCCAATTACAAAGTTGTTGCATATAGTCTAATGAATAGGAATCGGTAGTAAAACTGTTACAGGCGGCATTTAGTATTTGACATAATATGTTTATTGAAGAATTGCTAAAATAAACATCAATTATAGGCACGAATATCTAATGAACAGCATGCTCAAATTTCCATTAGTCAGTAACAATGCACATTTGGTTTGGAAAAAATACATGAAAGTTCTGACCGTTACAAACTCGCTGGCGCGACCCACTAGAAAGGTATAAGGTAACTATTTGGACGGCCAGAAAGTGCCACCCAATTTAGAACGGAACCCAGTGGGGGAGACATCCACAGTGACCGTACCTTCTTTCCCCTACCACCAACCTCTCGGAAGGACTTACGGATCCACATGTTTAACGTGATCGTACTCCGCGTGAACGCGGCGGCAGTTTTGGCAGTGGCGGGAATCGAACCCGGGCCTACCGAGTGCAATTCCCACGGGGTAACCACTGGGCTACCGCACCCTTAAAGACAATCTCCATAACATTCTTTTTATTCACCGAATTTAGACCGGAACCCAGTGGGGGAGGCATCCACAGGGACCGTACCCCCCTTCCCCTACCACCAACCTCTCGGAAAGGCTTACGGACCCACATGTTTAACGTGATCGTACTCCGCGTGAACACGGCGGCAGTTTTGACAATGGCGGGAATCGAACCCGGGCCTACCGAGTGCAATTTCCGCGTTTAAAATGTAACGTAATATCGCCGCGACAATCTCCATAACTTTTTTTTATTTAGTTTTTATTTCAATGTTTAAGTTTTTTCATGGTGGTCCCAACCACCACCCGATGTAAACAATACATCGCCACAATTCAATCCAGCATAATGAGCCAAAAACCGTATAAAAAGTAAACACTAATTCGGTTTTTAATTCTCCATAGGCCAAGAACCGTACAAATCAGAATTCATTCATTTAAATTTTATAATGACCATATGCTAAGCTCTTAATTCCATCATCGCCCTTCCATTGTTTCATCATTTAAAATATCCATAAAATTAAAATATCCGTTTAAAATATCCATAAATTAAAATATTCATTTAAAATATCCATAAATTAAAATATCCATTTAAAAAATCCATATCGTTCCATTATTTAAAATATAAATATAATAATTTCACCCGTTGTATAATACATCACCACAATTCAATCCACCATAATTCAATCTTTTAAATTTTATAATGACCATATGCTAAGCTCTTAATTCCATCATTTAACATATCATGTAATTTTTTAACCCGATGCACAAACTCCATGGAAACGGCATCACGTCCCCGGCTGCGTCATTAATTCATTACTTCTAAAATCATTACTTCTTTTAAATCAGAATCGGGCTGCTATTTATAATTATTTCTTGACCAGATTGGGCTTGTAATAATGCCTGATGTTTGAGCTTTCTAAAAATGTAAATTATTAGTCGAAATTCTCGGAACTTTTTACGATGCGAGATTTTGAAAACAACAGTTCGTTTTTTGAGCCAAAAGTGACTTTTGTTTTAAAATCTTTAAAAAATAATAGAATTTATCCCTGAGATTTCAAATGAATATATTTTTACTCGCAATTGTCTGCTCTTTCCGACCGTGTGATTTTTTTTTTCTACGACTTCTGGATTGTGGAGAAAAAAGGGGAAAAATGTGAATGAGCGTCGAAATTGCATAAAACAATAAATAACAAAAAAAAAGTAATTCAAATTTTAAAAATCAGTTTTGACGTGTCCCTTTCCCACCCTCCACCCCGGGTCTCCGACTGCCAAATTTCGTAGCTCTCCGACGAGCGGTCGCTGAACCTATAGTGTATAAGACACACAGACAGACACACAGACAGACATTGCCTTTTATTATATAGATATATTTTAACAAGCATTGTTGTTGTTACCGTGTAACTGACCTTGATATTATCACTATTTGGCAATTATTCTTTCCAGTCTCGATACGAGTTTTGTTCCTTCATAGTATTTATTCCTACTAATTAGGCAGCGCCCTTCAATATTATAATTGGCTGTTTGTCTATTTCGCTTTGTTGCCATGTTCGAAATCTAAATCTTTTAAATGCTATTCTAGGGACTGTGAAAACAATTTAATTGTATCAAACATGGTCACTTTTCTGCAGATATACCTAACGACTACATTTATGGACTTTTCTTTACAAAGCGTTTAGCTGTTTAAAGAATTTTTTATCAAATCTGAATACTACCATTTTTGGAAAACAAAACTTTCGATAATTCCATTCAAATCCGAATACACTTAATGATAATTTGGCAGTAGTGCAGCGTTATACTAATACTATAATACTAATATAAATTATATATAAATTATACTAATATTTTACTAATATAAATTATATACAAATTATACTAATATAAATTATATATAAGTAATATGTAAAAACTATACTAATATCAATTATACAACATTTAAATAATCTAACTAATATTTTCCTCTTTTCTTTTCGTATTATTTCATGTAACTATATATTTATGAATTATAAATGAAAATACACATATCCTCGGTGTTTCATCAGCTATGTTCTAGCACGTGTCTTGTTGGCATGTCTTTTATGTTTTCTCTATTTTATACTGTCGTGATATACGATGGCATTACTTCTGTTAGGTCATGTTTTATGTAACAATCAGCCTCCAATGTTTTTTCCTCGGGGGACTGAATTCATAGTAATTTATGTTTCTGGGCGCAGTATATAATGAGAGACATACTTAGATACTGGTTTGTTTCTGTCTTTCATCAAAGTTTGCATGGAAGTAATAATTACATTTTATTTGCATTAATATTTGTATTTTCTTTGTACACATAAAATGCCTTAGAGGAAGAAAAGTATTTTTAATTTATCAAAATGTGATTCATTTTTTAGAGATTGTACGTTTAATATTTAGCATATTTTATTACAGCCCATTTCATTAAATTTCTATTTACGAAAACACTCAAACTGCGATTAAAACATTTGAAATATGAGGAGCTAGGCGATTGCTACATATTATAAAAAGAATATCCTATTTATATATGTGTATTTTAATAAGTTTCTGTGCGCAACTGATTAGTTTAGGATGTGACTTGAAATTGTTCTTTACAAATTATATTCATTTCTAAAACGTATGCATTGGAGGCATTTTGTTGACTTTAATACATGCTTTTTATTGCCATTAACAGACAATATGCAGTTCAAACTATTATAAAACTTCATACAGGTGAGTACAACCATACAAACAAAAAATAGTGCAGCGGAAAATTGTTGGATGAGAAGTAGAGATATAACTTCAGTTTTCCTGTATTTGTTGAATTAGGGATACCGTTTACCTAAATATTCGATTTGCATAATAAATAGGAAACGTCTTCCCTCTTACAAGAAATTATTGTTCGGACTTGACCGGATATTCCTGTTGTGTCTTAGAGTGCGCCAATCTCATGTGTTGTTTCTTATACGGCGTGGCTGGACTGTGCTTCATGTCGCTTTCTAATTGGCTCTCTCTTAATCCAGATCTTGGGCATATAATCAAACCCCTATGTATCTTCCTTAGCGCTCATTCCACTTTTGACATCATGAGGGTTTCGTCCAGAAAAGAGCATCAGGCGCGAAGCGCCTTTAATTTCCAATTTCCAGGTGTGGTTCTTATCTTCATACTGTGACATTATTTCATTTGCCCATAGTTGGAGGTTCGAGGTTTTTGATTTACTGCTTTTATTATTTGACCTAGCTCCTAGTGTGGCAGTTTGTTGCACATTTAGAGTTTGGGTAATTATGGGGAGGTGATGCAGATCTAAGGATTTCCTAGCAATTTGACAGTTTTAGATTTAAGAAGAAGACACTGATCGCGGTTTTTATTTAATTTCAACTATTTGAGGTGGGACTTACCTAATTCCGATTTTCAATATTAAGTACCGCGCGGGGTCTCTTACGTGATTTGGCCTTGCGATGATCATAGTCATGCAGATTGAATCCCACTTTTGGACTTCGGGTTTGCTGGTTCTCTTGCACTGCCGCAGGTGATCTGACGTATCCTCGAAGCAGCTGTATGCTCCATTATCATTTTATTTGTGCTTATAAACGTATCTAGTTTTTCGTAAATATATATATATATATATATATATCTGTGTGTGTGTCTTTTAATACTTTTATTAGAGGGCTTTCATATTTTTTTCCCAAAATATTGCATTCAATCCCCAAAAAAACATTTTACTCACATTTCATTTTTTATAAATGTTTAATATCTCCGTTAAGCGCCAACTACGTATTTTGTGGCATAGCTTTTCCAAAAGATACAAAATGAAATGCTTCATGTGTCTTGAAAGATAAATGAAATGGCACTGAATGAGAACGTCAGACTTTCATTGATATAAATAGCTGTAGCAATGACTGCAAATCTAGCCCGTTGTTTGTCCCCTAATATGAAATAAAAAAGTCGGATGAGACCAACATATAACTTTCACTTCTAGAAGATTTCTATTTGTTTGTTATTATGTGCATTGGAATCTGCTTTGTAGTTAAAATTGAATCGATAGTTTTTCCTCTAATAAAATTTTAATTTGTCAAATTGGCGCTGTTTTAATTGATACTATATTTGCTATCAATGTATTAAAATAATGGAGAACGTGATAGCACGGGGATGATTTATTGCGTCTTAAAATGGCTTTTGTTTTCTTGTAAAGATACAGCAACTAACGATTTGATATATTTAACAATAGATCGCGCTCTCATTGAGATACCAGTACCCGTTGATCAGTTGTGCGCGCTTTAACACGGAAAAGTGCCGATGACTGCTCTGACGAAAAGAAAACTTAGTATGCTTCTCATTTCTTTTTACTTTCCTTATATACATAGTGTATAAGGAAAGTATTGTGACAGGGTCGAAAATTCGAATTCGAGTTTTCGACGGGAGACCACGTTTCAAGCATCCTTGATCACGAATCAAACATTTTGGAAGTGGAGTCTGTGTGTGTGTGTGTGTGTGAAAGTATGTGTGTGTGTGTGTGTGTGTGAAAGTATGTGTGTGTGTGTGTGTGTGAGTGTCAGTGAGTCTGTCTAGATGATAACTGACGAACGAGTGGACCGATTCGAACGAAATTTGGTACAAAAATCACAATCCTTAAACACTGGAAGCCTATTGTTTTATACGCAATCGAATGTTGAGAACCCCCCTAAATTTTCGAGTGAAATTTTGAAAAATCGTTAAGAAATCAAAACCGCTAATAAAGTCACGCAAATAGACATTTCTTATGTAATTTTTCATTAGAAAACGATTGACATAAATTTTAGAACGCTAACATAAACCGTTTTTGAGATATTGCACATTTTAAAAAAATGGCAAAAAAGTCATATAAAATAAAATAAAAATATATTTTCTTTTGAGAAACATGTTCACTTTTCATATGTAATACCATGCGATAAATTGGGTGACATCATTCCCGTGGAACTAGTTCGTTCCATTCATGAAAAAGATACTTTGAGTAATACTTTTGTATTTGACTGCCAATAGTCATTTATCTGCTGTAAGAATAACTTATTTCTCCATCCATAACGCTTGGCGAGATTTTGGCGATAAATTTGACGGAATGTCGTCAACTTGGCGACATTTTTAATTGTTGCCAAATTAACAATAATCTCGTCAAATGGATAAAAATGACGCTAAATCAATGAAAATGACGACTAATTGAAAAAATTTCAATATATTTGAAAGAATATAAGTATCTACTATAAGAATAATAAGATTAACTATAAGAATAATAAGATTTTTTTTAACTGTAAAAGTAGTAAATTCATTGCATTATATAAGGAAAGTCATGTGTAGCCCACATCAGATTTTTTAATCTGTTTAGAAACTGGAAACTTTAGTATTACCAGATAGCAATACCCTAGCGTTTTCAAAGTTAAGATATCTCTCTCATTACAGATACCAGCATTCGTGGACGGATCACTATACAAGATTATAAGGCCTCTGTTACACGATTATACTCGGTGCTACTAGTAGCAGCGACTAACATGCTACAACTATTAGTCGCTACTAGTACGTCACATTTTCAGATTTAGAGGCATTCGTTATGTGGGTCTAAGTAAATTTGTGCAGTCGTTAGTAAGTCATTAAGTGTATTCTATTTTCAGAAAATCCACTGTCAGGGGAAATAGAGCGACAAAATCATTCATCGGGCAGGGGCCGAAGATGATTATGCCAAATATTGATCCCAGGCGCCGACGGTTTGAAGCTCAGACCATGAATAGGCAAAGTCTGTGCCCACGTTACCGGCAAGAGTCCGGTCTATGGAATACCGCTACCCGGATTTGTGCACCTTCTTAGTGTAGGAGGGTCAGAGGCTAAAGAGCCAACACCCGTCCATCTCAAAGTGACAACTTCCGCTCTCCCCCATACGGGTGGATCAGAAAAGCTTAAATTTTCGACATTTATTGTATCTACCACTAGATTGTTTTCCTAGATGAGGAAATTTTTCATTTAGATAACTATTTTTGATGCTAAGTGCCCTGCATTTTTAAACTGAATAAAACTTATTTTAAAGAAAGTGCAACTTGATTTTCTAGTGAGTGTTATTTTCCCTGTCATTCAAAAACTAAAATACTAGTTGTTTATAAAAAAATCTGATGTGGGCAACACATGACTTTCCTTATATAATGTAATGAATTTACTACTTTTACAGTAAAAAAAATAGGTTTTTCTTATAGTAGATACTAATATCCTTTCCAAGATATTGAATTTTCGACAATTAGTCGTCATTTTCATTGATTTAGCGTCATTTTTATCCATTTGGCGAGATTTTCGTTAATTTGGCAACATTTTAAAAAGTCGCCAAGTTGGCGACATTCCGCCAAATTCGTCGCCAAAATCTCGCCAAGCGTTATGGACGAAGAAATAAGTTATTCTTACACCAGATAAATGACTATTGGCGTTAAATGCAAAAGGATTACTCAAAGTATCTTTTTTCATGAATGGAACGAGCTAGATCCACGAAAATGATGTCAACCAATTTATCGCATGGTATTACATATGAAAAGTGAACATGTTTCTCAATAGGAAATATTTTTTTTCATTTTATATGACTTTTTAATAATATTTTTGAAAAATGCGCAATATCTCGAGAACGGTTCATGTTAGCGTTCTAAAATTTATGTCAATCGTTTTCTAATGAAAAATTACATAAGAAATGTCTATTTGTGTAACTTTATTAGCGGTTTTGATTTTTTGACGATTTTTTCAAAATTTCACTCGAAAATTTAGGGGAGTTCTGAACATTCGATTGCGTAAAAAAACAATAGGATTCCAGTGTTTACGGATTGAGTTTTTGTACCAAATTTGGTTCGAATCGATCCATTCGTTCGTCAGTTATCGTCTCCACAGACTCACTGACACGCACACACACACACACACACACACACATACTTTCACACACACACACACACAGACATCACTTCAAAAATGTTTGATTCGTGATCAGGGATGCTTAAAACGTGCTCCCCCGTCGAAAACTCGATTTCGAATTTTCGATCCCGTCACAATATTTTCTTTATACATTATGTATATAAGGAAAGTAATAATGAAATAATGTAGGTACTTGCCACGGGCTGTAATTTGGAGAGAATTTCATGGCACACTTCTAAAATCATGACTCGGTATTAATAATGTTAAACATAACCCTATTCCAAATCTCATTTCTCATATTCAAGAAAAAAAATCTGATATGGGCAGCACCTGACCTTCCTTATATAATGCAATGAATTTACTACTTTTGCAGTAAAAAAAATATATTATTTTTATAGTAGTTATTTATATTCTTTTCAAGATATTGAATTTTCGTCATTGAGTCGTCATTTTCCATGTCGTCATCATCAATGAGTTGTCATTGTTTAGCGTCATTTTTTAACCATTTGCGAGTTTTTCGTTAATTTAGCAACATTTAAAAAACTCGCCAATTTGCGACATTCCACCAAATTCGTCGCGAAAATCTTGCCAAGCGATATGGACTAAGAAATAAGTTATTCTTACAGCAGATAAATGACTATTGGCGTTTAAATACAAAAGTATTACTCAAAGTATCTTTTTTCATGAATGGAACGAGCTAGATCCACGAGAATGATGTCAACAAATTTATCGCATGGTATTACACATGAAACGTGAATATGTTCCTCAATTAAAAATATATATTTTTTATTTTACATGTCTTTTTGATAATTTTGTTGAAAATTGTGCAGTATCTCGAGAACGGTTTATGTTAGCATTCTAAAATTCATGTCAATCACTTTCTAATGACAAATTACATAAGGAATGTCTATTTACGTAACTTTATTACCGGATTTGAATTTTTGACTATTTTTTCAATATTTCACTCGAAAATTTAGGGGGGCTCTGAACATTCGATTGCGTATAAAAACAATAGGCTTCCAGTGTTTTCAGATTGTGATTTTTGAACCAAATTTCGTTCGAATCGGTAAATTCGTTCGTCAGTTATCATCTCCACGGAATCACTGACACACACACACACATACATCACTTCAAAAATGTTTGACTCGTGATCAGGGATGCTTGAAACGTGCTCTCCCCGTTGAAAACTCATTCGAATTTTCGACCCCGTCACTATACTTTCCTTATACATTACTGTATATAAGGAAAGTAATAAAATCAATAAAGCTGTCTAAGAAAGTTTTATTTATATTTTGAAAATTCCCTAATGAAGGATAGGATCTGGAGAAATACTATGTTTAATTAACATTCAGATCCTCTGAATATTGAAACTTCAGTACATAAAGACGCTTTTTTATTTCTAAATATTCCACTTTTAAAGAATGTTCAGGAAGATGACAATGTGTAGGAAACTATTGTTTAGTGCGAATTAAACTGACTATGAAAGTCTAAATTAGAACTTGGCCATGTTTTGAATGCAAATAAATGTTTAAACGACAGAACGAACTGTCATTTAAGCATTTTACTCCTGGTGGATGTTCATTTTTTGTCTGGACAGCATGTTCCAAATAAGACAGGTCGCGGTACTCAAAATAACGAATCACAAATTTTAAGTAAATCAATTACTATGTTAGTTTTATGGGGTACAAATCTCTCTGTATATACTTGCGTTGATGATTTTGTTGTTATTTTCTCATATTAATGCTGTCATTCTAAATATATCCCAAATGTCCAGTGTGTAATATGAACACAAATGCATATTTTACTGTACATATTCTTAAAATTCTTAATTTTACAAACTTTTGTTTAATAACCATGATGCAAACTAATTTAAATAGAATAGATATGTACTAACTGTAAATCACCTACTAGATATCAATACTGATAAAAATATATTTGAATAGTTAGTTACTAAGGAACTTGAGTAATACAAACATCTAAATATGTACCAAGAATTCATAAAAATGTCAAGGAAACGTAAGACATTTTAAAAGACAGAATTCCATAGTTTACATTTCGCGCCATTTTGAAGATTGCACCATGATAGCAAAATGAGCCACACAAAATATAAACAAGAATTTAATTAAGAAACATTAATAAGAAAGATCAATCACGCATAAAGCATTGATAATGAAACACTTTCCAACTTCAATGCAATTTCGTTTAAAAATCTCTAAAATGTGATACATTCCTCGGTAATATTTTAAAAATTATCACAATACTAAATTAATTTATTGTATTTGAAAACTTAAAAGTTCATCGAAAAAAATGAACTTCATTCAAATGACGTCAATTAAATATAAATCGCCTGGCTCCTCGGTAATGTTTTTAACATTATCTTAATACTTAATACTACAATAATTTATTATATTTGAAAACTTCATCAAAAACAACTGAAATTTATTCAAATGACGCCATCGAAATATAACACGCCTGGCTCTCTCTATAAAAGCAGCATTTCATTCATAAACATTACCCATTCATTTCATTCAACACAATACTATAATAATTTATTTTATTTAAAAACTTAAGACCATGGAATTACAAGTAATTAAACTCTATGCTTAAAACTTCGAAAAAAATCGCCGAAATCGAAAAAAATAGTCCTTCTCTCTGTAATATCAATAAATATTTCATTCATATCATCTATGTAGACTCCATGAGCTAAGTAATTTTGCGTTAAAGAAGTGCAGCAATTTTTATATAACTCATTGTACATATTTTGCTGTTCACATTTTACATAAGTGAAAAATGGGCTTCGTTGTAGAAATAATCAAATTTGGATGAGCATTTAAACTCAAATGTATTGTAATTGCGTTGTTTCAGTATGTAGATGCACAGAATTTAAGGAAAAACAAAGCGTTTTTAGGACGGATGCAACACTTAATATGAATTAAAATGAATTTTAAAATCACGATTTTGACACAAGATGAATGTCATATTTTATTTTGAAGTGGGTCACGTGATCTCTTCATATAATGGTCACGTGATCGCTTCAGATAAAAGGTGTAATTATTATTTTAATTTTTATTTCATAAACTACTGAACATATTTTGCAGGGTTTTTATATATATTTTATGGGATATTATGAATATTTCTTAAAATTTTCGAAGCAATTTGTGAATTTTAAATCTGCTTAAAAATGTTTGAAAAATTAGGTCCCATGGGGTTCGATGTATTTCATTTTTTCAACTCGGGTTCAATCCAAAACTAATTGGGTGATATTATACATTTATATTCCCATAGGTCCCACAGACCGTCTGAACAACATACTAAAATTTCATTTTGATAAAGTCATTTTTACGGCAGTTATCGTGCTAACGGATAGACAGACAGACAGACATAATGAATGAACAAAGTCATAAACACTTTTCAACTTTGTTGTAAAGTGTTAAAAAGCAATATATAGTGGTATATATTTTGAAAAATATTAGTCTTTAATATGAAACATGATATCACTTTTATATGTATAATGTTATAACGGATAAAATTTATTTAAACACACATGGAAATGTTCTAAATTTTAAAACTTTAAATATCATCTGAATTTTCTGGCTAAATATGTAACAAATATCCCTATAAAGGAAGAGATTATTTAGGTTTTATCCACAATTCACCATTTAATTCACATATTAGCTTTTGATTTTCTGTTCCATGACTTTAAAATGGAATTTCACTTTCAATTACATGTAGCAGGTCAAGGAGACAAATAATATTAATTAAATTTTGAAATATTGATAAATAAGGATAATATCCATTGCCATAAGATGTATTTGTAAAATTTTAATATAAAACATGCAGATTTACATAGAAGCTTCTATGCTTAGAATTACATCACATGCTTATTAATCGTAATCGAAGCCGCCTTTACAACATAAGGACCATGGTTTTATTAACACTTTGCAACATAGTTAAAAAGGGTTTATGACTTTGCTCATTTTGTCTGGCTGTCTGTCCGTCCGTTAGCACGATAACTGTCGTAAAAATGATTTTATCAAAATGAAATTTTAGTATGTTGTTCAGACGGTCTGTGGGACCTATGGGAATGTAAATGTATAACATCACCCAATTAGTTTTGGATTGAACCTCGGTTGAAAAAATGAAATACATTGAACCCTATGAGGCCTAATTTTTCTAACATTTTTTAAGCGAATTTAAAATTCCCAAATTGCTTCGAAAGTTTTAAGAAATATTCATAATATCCCATAAAATATATATAAAAACCCTGCAAAATATGTTCAGTAGTTTATGAAATAAAAATTAAAATAATAATTACACCTTTTATATGAAGCGATCACGTGACAATTATATGAAGAGATCACGTGACCCACTTCAAAATAAAATATGACATCCATCTTGTGTCAAAATCGTGATTCATATTTAGTGTTGTATCCATGGAGGTAGTATTATATGGAGAGAGCTTAAGGGTTGTAATCATCGTCAAAGATAAAGGCAGGTGTTGTACGGACGAATTCCCCGAGAACGCTTTTCTCCCCACTGTGACCCTATACATTTCAATGGCAATTTCACACCGAAAGCCTACTCGAGAAATATAAATGGTAAAATAATGGTTATGTACTGTTGTAATTACGGCTGCAAGTAAAAGCATGTACAAGGAGGGATTTACTCTTTTCATGGATAAGATTTGTTTTCATTATACATCTTACAAATATAGTTAAAAAGTAATTGTGCCAGATTTTAGCTTGGTGCATTACATTTGGCAATTAATTTCATTGCTTTTAATGCTGTATAATTAGAAGTTTTGCTTTAATTTTGGTGTTTGTGATATTGCAAAAGACTTATAATGTCATTCTAACACTTTAAAAAAACATTTGGAGTACTTAGCTGATAGTTATAGTTATTTTCGGTATCCTCGTATGTTTTCTCTTCGAAGCAGAACTTGGCGACGGTTGGCGACTCGGCAGTTTGGGTGGCTAGGGAAGAAAAATGGGAGTTTTAATGAGAGTAAAGACGTGTCGTAAGATAAAATTTTACGTTCATAATAAAATATGATAATAGTTTACATTCATTGAAAATGTCAGCTAGATTTTACATAACTTTTCGCTGCATTTTATATAAAGATATATGATATATGAGCATGATCTCATTTCTAGTTCAGAGTAAATCGTACTTAACAAGTATTACTAGTTAGCATGGACGCCCATAGGGGATGACAAGGAGACACTTCAAAATCACAAAGGCGGACATCAAACTAGTCGACGTTGTTAATCTTATCCTTGAATCCTTCTGGATAAATTCTGTAGGTGCCGATGCTGGTTAGAATTAATTTCATATAAGCATCTCGATTAAAAAGATATATTTTCCCCCGTTCACAAATTAAAAATCAAAGGATGTATTACCAAACTCCCAGTGTTTTCAAGAAGTATTTTGGTATTACACTCTTGTTTAGTTTGGCGCCGTAGCCCAGTGGTTAGCTCGCGGGAATTGCACTCGGTAGGCCTGGGTTCGATTCCCTCCGCTGCTGAAACTGCCACCGCGTTCACGCGGAGTACGATCACGTTAAACATGTGGGTCAGTAAGTCCTTCGGAGAGGTTGGTGGTAGGGGAAGGAGGGTACGGTCCCTGTGGATGCTTCCCCACTGGGTTCTGGTCTAAATTGAGTGGCTTTTTCCGGCCGTCCAAACAGTTACCGTACACCTTTCTGGTAGGTCGGACGGTCTGGGTCTCAACAACAACTCTTATTTAGTTCTCGAGAAAGAAATATGCTTTGCCCAAAGAAGTATTTCAATCACCGACTTCTTGAACATGTGTTAGCAATCTTAACTCTAAAAGAACCTCGCATTCTCCTCATCATAATTTAAGTAATAGGCTTCTTGATCTAGAAACAGCTCTACCAATATAAATATTTTTACTTACACCATACATTTTTACTTACATACTTTACATTACAAATGTAGAAGTATTTAATAAAAAATTAACTCTATTTAAAAGTCATTAAAACTTAATTCTGCACATAGCTTTATAATTTTGGTTCAAATGCTTCAGTTGTTTTTAAAATTTTTAGAAATAATTTTGGATAGATTGATTTGCAACTTTTCTATAAGTTTTTAGTATTTAATATGTACAACATTTGATGTTTTTATGCCACATAGAGTTAGCCCACTGTAATTGTGCTTACGGGGTCTATGGTGTGTCGGTTTAATTAATTCTGGATGCAAATTTTGCAATATGTATTTAAAGCATTTTTCAAACGAATTATTAGCAACCAAATCTCTGAAACTATTATAATTAAAAGCAATTTTTATATTTTGTGCCATAATATTTTATAATCCTATTTATTTCCTATATATACTTTATAGAAAACATTTTAAAACAATTTCCAAATTCTATATCGATTAAACATGCAAAAACCTTCCGAACACGTTTTGACAATTTAAGAATCGTGGCTATTTCAATAGAGCCCCTATTTATGAATTTAGACATAATTTTGTATTTTATTCTGAAATGTCATTTAATAAATAAAAAATATATAAATGAAGTCAAATATTTCATTGCAAATATTACATTGTTTTATATTTGACAGTACGTTAAATTAGATGCAAAAATGACTCAGGCGTATTACGCCTCAAAGCATATATGGATACTGCTAACACAACTTTCAAAGATAAAAGTGGAGAATTCTACATTTTACGCAAGCATGCATACAATTTTTTCATATACTTTTTAATTATTTTTAAATATATTATGCATATTCTTCGATTTGTATATTTGTAAACTATTTCATATCATATTTTATTTGCAATTGCTTTGTAGTTCAATTTGTTTTACGAAATTGACTTTATTAACAAAATTATTCTTTAGTAATAAAATGTTTTGGTAATAAAATATTCTAATCCTATTTCGTATTTTTCTTCATACATATTCTTTAAAATCCTGTAACGTATAACACGTATAACAACTTCCCGTTCCCCCTCATCCTCTAGAAGTTAAAAAAAACAAACAGAAGGTACCGGACACAGTTTAGGCGATAAATCGCCAAATCATGAATGGCCTTCTCCTCCTCAACCACTAGCACCTGCTCTATGAGTGACCATGTTTCTAATATGGAGCAGATTGGACTAAGCTCTCTCCATATATATTAACTCGTTGGTTGTATCCGTTCTAAAACCGCTTTATTTTTGCTTACATTCTGTGCATCTACATACTAAAACAACACAATTACAATATATAAGAGATTAAATGATCATCAAACTTTGATTGTTTCTACATCGAAGCCCAATTTTCACTTATGGAGAATGTAAATACCAAGAGATGTAGAGTGAGCTGTATAAGAATTGCTGCATTTCTTTAACGTAAAATTATTTAGCACATGGAGTCTGCAATATAGTTGGTGTGAATGAACATTCATTGATTTTACGCAGATACTCAGACGATTTTTTCGATGAAGTTTCAAGCATAGAGTTAAATTACTTGTACCTCCATGGTTTTAAGTTTTCAAATAAAATAAATTATTATAGTATTGGGATGAATTAAAGGAATGGAAAAATGTTTATGAATGAAATGCTGCTTTTATAGAGAGAGCCAGGCAATTTATATTGCTATGATCATTTGAATAAAGTTCATTTGTTTTCGATGAAGTTTTCAAATATAATGAATTACTGTAGTATTATGATAATTTTAAAAATATAACCGAGGAATGTATCGCATTTTAGAGATGTTTAAACCAGGCAATTTATATTTCACTGCCACCATTTGAATAAAGTTATTTTTTTTCGATGAAGTTTTAAGTTTTCAAATATAATAAATTAATGTAGTATTGTGATAATTTTAAAAATATTACCGAGGAATGTATCGCATTTTAGAGATGTTTATATAAATTTGCATTGAAGTTGGAAAGTGTTTCATAATCAAGGCTTTATGCATGAATGATCTTTCTTGACTTATATTTAGGAGGTGTTGGTCAGGCCACCTTCAAATATATAAGGAAACGTAATTGTCTCATTTGGTTTATTGGATAGAATACAGTTTAGCTCAATGGTGAATGGGTTGTTGATTTCCTGCTGAAAATATTTTTTTTTGCAACTTTTCCCTAGCGACTTACCTTTGAAGGTTCTGTACAGAGAATAACCGAAATCTGTATAATGCAAAAGCTGAATTGTATTCAGGAGTCTGCGAATTGTTTTAGTACCTTAAATCTACGGGGTGTTACTGTAATAGGGCTCTTACTACCTTGCATAAAGATGCAGAGGATTGTGACAGATGCACATTCCAGACGTTGCACATCAGTCTAATTCCTATCGAACGGTACTTCCCAATGTACTTAAAACATAGAAAGAAATATGATACTCTCAGTATCTCAATAGAAAGGGACTTGACTGAACAAGAGAAAATTGATTGTCCAAGTGCCCACTTAGGCATGAGTTCACTACAATTTTACTTAAGCTTTGAATAATTCGTATATTTCTCAATGATCTGTCCACATTTACCACACGTGTGTTCACATTCTCAGTACACTTTCACATTTTCATTTTAATCAAGAATATAAACATTAAAAGGAAGTTATTTAGAACTAATAAATGAGTAGTTGCAACCCCGTTTTATTTTCCCAAAAATTTTAAATATAGTTTATGGAGAATATTTCGTCTAACCAGATTTACAACAGCTATATTTATTTATATACAAATATATAATGCACAAATTGTGTGGCAAAAATAGATTACTGCATGAATAAATGTATTCTTAAATGAAGAAATATAATATGCTCATTTTCCATAATTGCTGATTCCTTGTGTTTGTTAGCATGTAGAAACGCTTTTACATCCAAATTACAAAGCACTTACAATTTCCTGAGTTTGAATGTATATGTAATTACCTTAAAGAGTGCTTATTTTATAATATATATACTTATGAAAAAATTAGTACCTTTGTTCGCATCATATTGAGTTATTTGTCCTTCATTCTAACAACGATTATCTGTAATCAAAGGTATCGAAGATTGTGAATCTTCGGAAGCAATAAATATGTAATTTTAAAATCAACTTATACTTGTAGCAGTTGGTTTTAATATTTGCAAATTTATATGCAGTAATTGAATTTATAGAAGACAATAGTTGAATTCTAAGACAATTCTACTAATTGTAATATTATGATAATAATTAAAACACTATCAAATTGCTGTCCCACTGAAACATTTTATATATAGAGAAACGATATTAATTACTAATTTTTTAAGATATATATGGATATTACAAATAACTTTTAATGGTAGAAAGTGAATATCCCCATATATTTTACACCACCAGTTTGTAGCCCTTTAGCCACATTCTAGATGTTTTAATGTTTCAAACACTTTCCAATATAGTTGTAATGTGTTTATGACTTTGTTTATTCTATCTGTCTGTCAGTCTGTCCGTACCCACGATAACTGCCGTAAAAATGATTTTATCTAAATGCAATTTAAGTATGTTGTTGAGACGGTCTGTGGAACATATGGGAATGTAAAAGAATAATACCACCCAATTAGTTTTGGATTTTACGCCTCTTGAAAAAATGAAATACATTGAACCCTATGGTACCTAAGTTTTCAAACATTTTTTAAACATAGTTAAAATACACAAATTGCTTTGAAAATTATAGGAAATATTCAAATTGCCACATAAAATGTGTTAAAAAAGAACTTTATTAAAGTATGTTAAGCAGGGCCCTCGCTATGGGGGGGGGGGATAGGGGGGAGTCTCCCCCCCGAATGTCGAGAAATCCCTGTACAGCTGGCAAAATCAAGATCCAAGTTGGCAGACTTGGTACATTTTAGATAAAATTTATTTAAAATTAGTATCATCCCTGGCAGGCATCAAGGTATTACTGTTGTACTTTCTCTTCCTCCTCACTAACACATCATCTTTTAAACCATGATATTATGATGGATGATATTATATCATGATATACACTCCAGAGATCCATATAAATGGAATATGGATAAAACAAGTTTTACTGTGTTTAACTTATTTTTCATAGACACGTATTCGTCTTTGCTTCTGTCAAGACCACCTTTCCACAGCATTTTCCAAGTTGATTTCGTTTCCCAAGTCTGCTTCGCACTTCAAAAGCATCAAGCTGTTTAGCCTCATGTCTGTCATTGATGTTCTGAAGGAATCTTTTACAATCTTTAGCTGACTGAAGGCTCTTTCATTTGTGCTGACTCCATAACGGGCTGTATAGTCAATTGGCACATTTTGAAAGCCAGCTTTAATGCATTTTTGAATTCAACCACGACGTTCTTCAATGTTTCCATTGATAGTATATGTCTCTCCTTGCATATGTTAAAGAAGACTTCTAACTCACTTTGTAGAGTATGCATATCAGGCCTAGTAGCTGGAGGGAACATCATGACAGCCTCTTTAATTGCTTCGATTGTCAGATTATCCTTGTTCAAGGGAAATTAGAAAATTGAATGAATTGGAGAAATAGTTGTCTCATAGCAACCTCGTTGTTTTTAAGGCCTCTATATAGTGTATCAAGGACAGCATTGAACTCTTTTCTATAGAATTGTTTTAGGTCTATGTTTACTTCATTTTCAGCATACTCTTCAATCCTTCTCGGCCTCATTCGTCTTCTATGGTGCAGTTGAAAGTCATGTTCAGGATCAACTTTAATGTTTCCAGCAAATGTTTCCGCACTTGTGATCAAGTTGTCCATTTCTGTGGTGCTAATGTTAATCTCCTCCAAAATGTTTACTGTGTTTTCGACAACTGTAATACAATCAATCAAATTCAGATCAGGGCTTTCCAAAGTTTCTGTCAAAATCTTCATCTTATATATAATGTTTTTCATAAAAAACAAGCTAACAATGAAATCAAATAATTTCATCTTTTTGCATTACCCGTGGGCTTTTGTTTTTGTAGCACAGTCTATTTCCTGTTGTGTAGAAATTTCTTCTAATACAGATAGGATAGGTTCAAGTGATGTGTTTACAGCTTTCATAGCCTCTGCTCTGGCTAACCACCTAGTCCTAGATATATTTCTCAAAAGAAGGGCATTCTCCACTTCTTTGATCTTATTCCTCAACTGTCTGAAACGTTTAGTACTTGAATTGAAGAAAACATACAATGCTTCAACTGTGTCGAATAAGTCTCTAATAATAATGCTGATACTGCAGCTGTGTTCTACGGCTGTGTTCGTCCTGTGATCTTGGCATGGAATGTGTGGTATATGATGCCCTATGATTTCTGAGATTTTCTTTTGTGCTCCAGTAAACTGTCCTAACATTGAACTTGAAAAATCAAATAACTGAAAAGCCAATGAGGATGTGTCAATTTCTTTCATTCTTAAAGTCTCATACATTTGCTTTGCCATTCCAATACCTGTTTTTTTCAGTACATTCAGAAACATCTAGCAAGCGTTTTCTTGGTTTGCAGTTTTCATCGACAGTACGGATAACAATCGAAAGCATATCATTTTGTGAACTGTCAAGTGTGTGGTATCAGCCATCACTGAGAAAAAATCACAGCTCTTAATCTCCTTAACAATTTTTCTTTCTATTTCTTCAGCAGCAAGAGATATAAGCTCATTTTGTGACTCAGGACTCATGTAACTCACGTGGTACGGCCGTAATTCTCTTTCAACAAACCACGTTTTCAAGATGTGGTTATACTTTAGATCAGCGATATTATTTATACAAAATTACCATCATTTGGTCCTGATCCTTGAAATGCTATCCCTTGAAGTCCTAAGGTCCTGCATGTGTCGAGCAAGATTCTCACTACTTCTCTGTTCTGAAACTGTACTCTTTCATTTTCTATCAGAGCTAATCTCTTAGTGTGATCAAGAAGCACTTCAATGTGTCGCTCCTTTATTAAACAGTCACAATAATTGTGGAGTGCTGATCTGTGTTCAATGGATTAAAAGTGAGTTTGTAACTTTCCTAGCTTTTGCTTTCCGGCACTTCTCATTTTCCCCCAATTTCTTACTCCAATCTTCGACCATGCATCTTCACTCTTCTCTTGGCCTACTCCATGAGGAAACAGAAAGCACACAAAGCAGTATGCACAATCTTTAATTGTACTGTATTCTAAGTACTAAAATTCTTTATAGCAATGGGGATTCAATCTGTCTTTACTATCACTTGGAAAGAATGCCAAAATTGGTTGATGAGGCCCTAATTTGATCAAATAGTTTTTCTGATTATCTATCAAATCTGCGGGTCTTAGACCAGGATCATGGATCACTAAAGGATCACTGAAACCTGATCTCTCTTCAACAACAATATTTCCAACATCTTTGTTTTTAAAAATATTTCTCTATCTTCCAAAATTTGTTCAATCGACAAGATCGACCAGTCCACAAATTTAAACCCCTACAAATTGAACCAGCAGCTTTCTTCCTAACGGTATTGTCTGTTCGCAAGAGCGGATTCAAAAAGCTCCGTTGGTAGGGCAAAATTTTTTCTCTCTTGGCAATTTTATGATATAGTATTATGCAAAAAAATTTTAAGATATTTGAGTATTGAGAGACATTATAGGTACATTAATCATACCGATATATCGATGAATGAATAATCGATACAAAATGTGTTATCGGCGCAAAAAAAAAAAAAACTCCCTAGACTTTACTTAAGTTGGTAAAAATCAATACTTGACTTGGCAATTTTATCGGCTCTCCCCCCCGTAAGGATAAGTCTTAGCGAGGGCCCTGATGTTAAGTAGTTCTTAAATAAAAATTGAAATAATTACACCCATAGTATATGAAGAGATCACGTGGTTCCTTGTAAAATTAAATATGTTATAATATTTTTTTCGCTTAGTGAAAATCGTGATTTCTAAGGAACGCTTATATTTATATTTAGTGTTACATCCCTCCTAAAACCACTTTTTGCATATTACTGTGTATCTAAACTACGTGCCTAAGCAATTTTGATGTTAAATGATCACTAAAATTGATTATTTCTACAACGAAGCCTTATTTTAACTTATGCTGAATATAAAACAAATCAAGCGATTACGATATTAGTTGTATAAGAATTGCTGATATTTTCCCCGCAAAATTATTTAGCTCTGGAATCTGGAATATAAGTAATATGAATGAAATATTCATTTATTTTACATAGAGAAGCAGGCGATTGACTAGCATTGCCTGTTTTGATGCAGTTTTAAGTTTCTAAGTAAAATCAATTATTGTTGTACTGCGATAATTTAAAAAACACCACCGCTGAATGTATCGCATTTTAAATATGTTTAAATAAAATTGCATTTCAGTTCTAAAATGTTTCATAGTCAATGCTTTATGCATGATTAATCGCTCTTGTTTAGTTAGTTGTCATAAATAAATATAGCAAACTCGCTTTAAGAGATATGTTTTTTGTGAGACCAGTTGGCACAATTTGCAGATTTTGATGCCTGCGCCGAAACAAAGGCGCAGCCATATGGTCGCCAATTTTGACAGTCGTGGCCCGGAAAGTTATGATCCTAATAAATACACGTCACACAAATTGCAGATTTGATTGGGGCATAAATATATCTTAGTAAGAATTAAACCCAGCTTCATTCTATACTGAAAGACCAATGAAACATTGTTACGACCTCACACTGAGGAACAGCCAATAAAGGCGAAAGGGCGTATTTTCACCCTAGGCACAAGAAATTCAGTGCTGTGGGGAAAGAAGGTCAACGAAGATTATTTAGAGAGAGTCAGTATTCAAGTTATTCAGCCGGTTTTAGTGTCAATATTGAGAATATCATGAGGCAATTTACGAGGTCGTATTAAGACGTATGTAGAAGTTGTTATCAAACAGTTGCAGTTAGCAGAATGTAAATAGTTAACAGTTAAGTTATCAATTATCAGAATGTGGCAGACAATAGAAATTATGAGATTTGAAGGGGTGTATCAAAAAGTTGACATCTAATTCCAAATGTCAGAAGGAGAATAGGGATGTTGGTGGCATCCATACAGATCAACAAACCATCAAACCGTGGCCAAATTACAAGGGTATGTGCCGATCATTATGCATATTAGGTCAATGTTTGCTCGTTGGAATAAGATTAATAGAACTGGTCTCACACGGGGGCTTTCTCTTTAAATAATTTTATCATAAATTTATGAAATTTTAATTATAATAATAATAGAAGTGTTAATAAATGCTAATTTGTTTTAAAATTTAAACATTTGGATTTTAATGAGTAGTGTATTTGATTTAATGGTTATGGTAAGGGATTAGTGCAAAGAAGTAATGTGGTTTTGCGGCTATGATAACATGTACCAATTTAAATCTACGACCACTTGATTTAAGAGTAATTAATTTAACTCACTACATTCTTAAAGATAGCATCACGCTCCTATTGTAAATAACACCAATCATGGATCTGTTTCAGGTTTTTTAACTCTCGTCAATTTATAATAGTCAATACCTGTAATAGTAGCAGAAAACCCTTGAACTACAGTTTTGAATATTTCTATGGAAAGGTGACAAAATAAATCTAGTTTCGCATCCTATTTCAAGTGTACTCTTATATTGATCACCATGTATGTTAAAGATAAGGAAATCTTTTATTGTTTTTAACACTTTACAACAAAGTTGAAAAGTGCTTATGACTTTGTTCATTCTGTCTGTCTGTCTGTCTGCCTGTCTGTATGTCTGTCGGTCCGTTAGCACGATAACTGCCGTAAAAATGTTTTTATCAGAATGAAATGTTAGTATGTTGTTCAGACGGTCTGTGGGACCTAAGGGAATATAAATGAATAATATCAACCAATTAGTTTTGGATTGAACCCGGATTGAAAAAATGAAATACACTAACCCAATGGGACCTAATTTTTCAAGCATTTTTTAAGCGGATTTAAAATTCACAAATTACTTCGAAAATCTTAGGGAATATTCAAATTATCCCATAAAATATATAAAAATATATATTCAGTAGTTTTTTAAATAAAAATTAAAATAATAATTACACCTTTTATATGAAGCGATCACGAGACAGACTTCAAAATAAAAATATGCCATCCCTCTTGTGTCAAAATCGCGATTTTTAAAGTTCTTTCTAATTCATATTTAGTATTGTATCCGTCCTAAAACCACTTTATTTTTGCTTAAATTATGTGCATCTACATACTGAAATAACGCAATTTCAATATATTTGAGTTTAAAGAATCATCCAACTTTGATTATTTCTACAACGAAGCCTATTTTTCACTTACGGAAAATGTAAATACCAAAAGATGTTGAATGGGTTGTACAAGAATTTCTGCATTTCTTTAACGCAAAATTATTTAGCTCATGGAGTCTGCAAAATAGCTGATATGAATGAAATATCAATTGATTTTACAGAGAGAAGGACGATTTTTTCGATGAAGTTTTAAGCATAGAATTTAATTACTTGTATCTCCATGGTCTTATGTTTTTAAATAAAATAAATTATTATAGTATTGTGATGAATGAATTGAATGGAAATATATTTATGATGAAGTGCTGCTTTTATAGAGAGAGCCAGGCTTGTTGTATTTCGATGACGTCATTTGAATAAATTTCATTTGTTTTTGATGAAGTTTTCAAATGTAGTAAATTATTGTAGTATTATGACAATTTTAAAAATATTATCGAGGAATGTATTGCATTTTAGAGTTGCTTAAACCAGGCAATTTATATTTCAATGCCGTCATTTGAATGAAGTTCATTTTTTTCAATCAAGTTTTAAGTATTCAAATATAATAAATGAATGAAGTATTGTGATAATTTTAAAAATATTACCGAGGAATGTATCGCATTTTAGAGATGTTTAAATAAAATTGCATTGAAGTTGGAAAGTGTTTCATAATCAATGCTTTATGCATGATTGATCTTTCCTGTTAAAGCATACCTGAGTATTTTCTAAAATGTAACTGTGAGACTAAAATGCAACTGTATCAGTGAATTAAAACACTAAAACGACAGTGTTGAATAGTTTCAAATAATAGACCAGACGAAACGGCATCAACATTGAGAGTGAAATGAACGTGTGTTTATGACCAAAAAAATTTATTATTAAGGCTGAAACTTATTCACAGAAGGGAGATAGAATGACAAAAACCAGCCCAGGACCCAATCAAAGAAAAGTCTTTGTCCCAGCGTTACTTATGAAGGGCATAAGTAACCTTGCTGCACCTTCTGAAAAGCAAACAAAATAAAGAAGGCGGGGTTTCCCGGAGACATGTTTAAAAAATGCTACGAACAAAAAAACAGCACTTGAGCTGATGCTGAAAATTTGAGATGAATGGAGAGAAAAGTGCAGTAAATTAGTACTCATGTGTGACTGCTATGATCAAGCCAACGCCATGACAGTGCAAGAATGATAAGGTTTTCAAAAGGTGGTACTCCCGCACCTACTCTCTTCCCTCGTCATTGTGTGTGACCGCACGGGCGACTTTTTATCAAGCCACGGTGATACGTGTTTATTTTTTTTCAATGCCTGATACCATCCGACAGGAGTGTTTCCACTTTAGGTGTTCTAGCTCTGCTGGAATTTGTTTTTGCATGCTTTGTCGCAGTTTGTCCTTAGGCTTCTTGAGACCACATACTGTTTTTGTTATTAAAGAAGAAATATATAACGCTGTAGAAATAACTGTAATTACATAACTGGCATATACCTGCTTTCTTCAAGGACGTTTTGTAAGTTATTTACCCCCACCACCACCATTTTATTTAGTGCTATCACATTATGGTGCCTTAGAGCAGTTTTTTCATCACATGAATATAATTGTAGCAGTTTTTATAAAATTTTTTTTTAGATAAAACTGATATTTAAGAAATTCATAAATTCGGAATGTTTATCTTGTGTTAAAATATCTTGAATTAAGAATGAATTCAGTCCAGTTTGAACAATTTGCTTAAATTGGCAGAAATACGTCCTGATACGGTGTGTGCGTTACATTAACTATCTACCATACATTGCGATGTATGTGGGGAAATATTCCAATTGGATTAAACATTGGAATTTCAGTTTTCGATTAGTATACTTGTTTTGGAGCTGCAGAATGTGAATCGATTGTTTTTGTCAGTGCATCTGTGTATATGGGTCTCTCTGCTTGTACAATATATGCATCGACTCAAACTAAAACATTACATCATATAATATTATAAATTTTGTAAGTCACTTATATGTTATGCTGTGGATGATTAAATTCTAGAACGACTGGAAGAAATTGTAATTCCAGAATTTGTACTTTTACGTATAAGGAAATTGTGACAAGATAATATGTGCTGTATGACTAAAATATATCGACAAAAAATCCTAAAATTGACAAAATACGATAATGTCGCCAGACTATCACCATGAGCGACATTACAAAGTAATATTATATGCAACAATCTGATGTTCAGGTGAATCCTCAACTGGAAGGACGTGATGTTACGTAAACCGTCATCCAAATCAACCAGAAGATGAAGACGGAGTAACTATTCCCCAGCTGAAACGTGAGGACGTCCAAAACTGCTCAATGAATTATTACATTTCCTTATATTATGCTACTTGCCTGAACAATAAAAATCTTCTCTTGGAGCTATGTTAAATCATTGACAGTGGCTCCCTTTGCGTATATTTAAATTTTATGTCCTCCAAAAAACTGGATCAAAAATAATCGCCACGCAGCTGAGATGCAGCTGCCAACTAAAATGAGAGTAATGGACGAGTTTCTTTAAATTACATACCCATTTGCTACATTTAATAATTTACTAAAGGCATCTACCTAGTTACTAAATTTGTTGAATGAGCTTAAGAATTTGGAATTATTAAATCCAAAATGTAATTAGTATCGACAATTTCAATCTGAGCGTGACGATTATTAGGTTTAACGTTTGAATCTGCCGAGTGAATTAACTGCTAATTATATGTACATGATATATAAGGTAATTATTAATATATTATTATGGAAACATCGTGATATCCCCTTTAATTCATGATATCCCCATTATTTAATTATACTTTACAGTAGCTTACCTAAGTAGTTCTAATGTAGCAGATAACGGGCTGATTTAGCGGATTTAGAACTAAATTTTCAAACGAATAGAACTTTCCTAAAATAATTTGCACCATGTAATAGTGCATTTTTTAACGCCATGCTCTCTCATTTTAGCACGATAAAAATTAAACAGACTTATTTTAATAAATGTACAGAGTCATGTTCAATGATAAGAACTTGCAATTACGTCCCTGCAATTCAACGGTGAGCGTCGGCTGATCAGTTAGAAGATCCATTGTCCGATTTCCGGTTGGGGCAACAAGGTTCTTTACAAATGTCCCGTGCAGATCGGCGAACATTAAAAATAAATATTAAATATGCTTAGATGCATTAATTAAATCTTGTTTTGTATGTAATTTTTTTTGCAAACTAATAAAACCAACCTCGTTACACAAGCATAAAGCATTAGCCAATATTTCAGCTTTTAGAAATTTTTGTGACTTGGCGCCATTTTAAAATTTGCTATGTCGGCAAATGAAAAGGAAATGAGACATGATTGGAAATAAGTGTGTTATTTTATGCGATAGAATTCAAATTAATGTATATTGACAGCAAGAAAGCTAAAGTTCAAAAATAATAATTTGAGTATAGAGAAAATCATGTGCTTCCTAAATCAGATTTTTTTTTGATTTGCCATTGTTCTTTTTTCTGCTAGATTAACATTACAAGTTGAAGTATAGAATTTTAACAGAGTTACTAAAATTTCTTTAAACTCGAACTATGTATTATATAAAAATGAAAAATTAGCTGTTCTATTAATGAGTAATAGAAATTAGAGTGGTTTTCCAGTGCATAGCTATCTTTTATTATAGTTACTATTTTTTGCAGTTATGTGAAATTAAAATTTAAGATATGTAACATGAGTTATTAATACAATATAATACAGTTTATCTAGTGAATATTTATGAACAGGGTGTATATGGTAAATATATAGTAATCCTGTTCAGAGAGTTCTACAGTGATACAATACAAGACAGTCTTGCGATTCTTTTACTGATAACTGTAAGTTGAGCCTCACGCAACTTAGTCTCCATTTCAAAGTGTGATACAAATTGTGATACAAACAGTCTTGAGATTTCTTTACTGATAACTGCAAGTTGGGCCCTATGCAACTTAATCTCCATTTCAATGTTTGATACAGTGGTAGTAAAAAGTGTTACAAATTGTAAAAGTAGCAAGCGACAGAATGGCACCAGACATTACAGAAGAAGAAGCCAATTTTACTGATAACTGTAAGTTGAGTCATATGAAACTTAATCTCCATTTCAAAGTTTGATACAGTCGTAGTAAGAAGTCTTACAAATTGTAAAAGTAGCAAGTGCCAGAATGGCACCAGACATTACAGAAGAAGACGCCAATGTTTATTATGGGCCGGATATGCATTTATGATCAAGGGAATTAATGATTACCTCATGCGACACGTGAATTTCGACGACTCAGACAAGTCTGCGGGGCTATTGGAGATTCTATAATAGAACTATGGACGGAACCTCAGAGACCTGTGAGCCAATGGGCAAACAGATGGCTGATAACCAATGGAGACCAGGAGGGAGCTCACAGAGTAAATCCGTGCAACAAAATGGAGATAGTTAGCTAACATGAAAATGAAGTCGGCCAGTTCACTTTGTTAGCTGAATAAACATGATGACCAGTGCAGTGCAGTTTTGAAGTTATTGTGCATTCTGAAAGATGCAGGTTAAAGTCATGTCTGCAAATCAGTTCAGTTATGAATCGAGGGCAGTGAAGTTCAGTTAAACTTGCCAGTAATTCTGGACAAAGAACCTATGTCAAATACAGTCAACAAAAGTGAAAAAGGTAACATTTTATTTATATTATAATTGAGGAAATAATATATGTCTCACTATATGTAAGTTAAAATTCTCCACTGCATCAAGCCCGTCATATTTAAGCAGAATACTCTGTAATAATGTTGGTAACTGATGATTTGTGAATATAGAATATTAATGGTGAATTTAATCTTGCGACTTTAACATAAATGATATTTTAATAAAAATTGAATTTAAAAAGCTGTCTCTTCTTTGTCCTAAGTTGAAATTTTATTTTCAGACAAAACCGGGCAACACAAAATAATTGGTGGGTTATCATAACGGCAATGTATTATTTAATAATCAGAACCACTCTCAAAGCTTTAAATTATTTATTTAATCACCTCACTGAAACTTGAAGTTGGCTGCCTGGTACGACTGAATTTATCGAACTTAATACAGCTTCGATAAATTACGGCATAAAACAAGTTTTCGTATTTCCTGTTTAGCTATCAGCTATTTCAAGCTAAAAAGCGTATAATAAGAATAAAATTTATCCAAAGATTCTGTTATTTAAAATAAAATTCCGATTCTAGCGCTTACTTCCTAACATTTTGCAAATGCATGGAAGTTCTCTCATTGATAAAAGAGCTTTATTTTTCGAACTGCCCTATGAAAACGATGTTAAATTTGTAGTAGTGCTTGGCAAATTAACTCAAGGAAACATGAGTATTTAACAATCATAACCCAAAATTGCGTCTCTAGTTCATTTACCACATTCTTACAAATCACATATATTTTTGCGCATTTTAAGGCCATCAGCGAGAAATTTACTCCGGTGTGGATATAGTAAAATCGTATCCTTATGTTTGCAGGCTATTCCTATTGGAGTATCAAGCATATACTATATTTCTGACGAAGCCATTGAATCGAGATAATACATCTACGATCCTTTGTCACAAATTAGCCACTCTAATTGCCTATTGTATTAGTCAACTAAGTAGTGAAATACATTTGAGTAACACATCCGGCCATTGCATCTCCAAACTTCCTGGTGAATGTCACAACTGAATTAATAGGCATATTAAAATTGTCAAATGAAAATATTATGTATTTTTATTAAATATTATTTGATTGTATTTTGAATTCAAAAAGACGTAACTAGGTTTACTTTCAACGCAATTATCTAGAACTGCCACTAATATATTTTATACTGTGGATCAGTTTGTACATAGAGCTAAGTGTTTAATATATTTTACAATCCACATTACATAAGTGGTTGCGTACAGTTCAAACTGCTTCTAAAGTATTAAAAATATTACCGCCTTATGTGAGGTAACATATGACACAAAATATAGTGCCGAACGGTTTCGAAGGTAGAAACTATCTTTCTTCGTCAGGACCAACAGGAACCGTCGTCTGATCAAAAACTAATACTGATGTTTGAACAGAAAACGTGACTGAAGAAGAGAATGGTGGCTACCAACTCCTAGAAGAGAAGAAAGAGGTAAAAACATGGAGGAATGAACAGTTAGTAGTACCCTAGGAATGAATGGTAAAATACCAAAGAGCTGGTTTGAATGAATCAAACTGTGGCGATGCTATGAACGCGTCGAAAGCAACTAAAGACGCTCTGTGTATTCAGTACTTCAGTTCTGGTAATCATGCTAAGACGAAGTTGTTATACATAATATTTGTCGCATGTATTCGCGCCACGTTTATGAAACATTTTTTTCAATAAATTGCTGATTCACTGTGTATCTATAGACATTACAACAGCTGCAAAACTGATAAGATGATTTTTTAATTTAATAGGACATTTCTGGTCTTAGATTATGTTCACTGAATCAGTGTTTTAAATCTTTTACTGGTCGTTTACTTCCCTTATGGTATTTTATTGTTCATTCACAGTGTCCTCTTACTGGCTCTTTCGTCCATTGTTTTCTACCTCTTTATTCCCGTCCCACCGTTTGCAACCCATTTATCCTGATTCAGTCACGTTCGCTATTCTAAGGTCAGTTACCGTTCTTGCTCTGACTAATGATGATTGCGCTTTCTAAGAATATTTATCCTGACGAAGAAATCTGTTTCTTGCCTTCGTAAAAAACGGTAGACGCTATTATTTTTGTATAATATGTTGCTTTAAGCAAGTGTAAGCAAGTTTTTACTTACACTTGCTTAAATTTGCTTTAAACAACTTGACTTGCTTTAAAAACAACTTACTTAAATTTGTTTTTAAACTTGCTTTTAGCAAGTGTAAGCAAGTTTTTTCTTACAGTTGCTTAAAGCAAATTTTTGTGTAGTATGTTGCAAGTTGAATGCCTGGCAGACTAAATGTCTGACGAAAATATTGGGGATATTTTAGTCCTATGTTATTACTAACACAGAATTCTACAAGAGTACTGGACAGAAAGTAGTCGAGATGGAAATGAAAAACTGTAGATGGAAATAGACTGGACGTGTCTTAAGAATGCCACATTATAACATCTTTGCTGTGGCATTCACTTGCTCGCCAGAAGGAAAAAGATCTCGGGGTCGACACCATGGTAACTAGGAGGAGACTAATTGAACAAAAGAGAAATCTACTGGGATGAGCATTGTGCAAGCTGGTCAGAAGCAAGGACTGCAGCACATGAACTTTAGCGGCATGTTTAACCAGAGTGGCGGCGCAAGCTGAAGGCCTTATGTGCCACTTGGTACGATGAGTGATGATGATGATGTTGCTTTAAACTAAATTTTATATTTTTATAATTTACAGATTACTGACTGAAAACCTGCTCAATATTTAAGATAATCTGTGTAGTATATTATGTCTTTGCAATTATTTTCCCGAAAAATTTAAGGAAAATTTGTCGTTTTCGCTTAGGAAATGTAATGTCTGGAGAGCGCTTCGTTTTTGTATTGTGAATGACTGCTGCCTATGAAGCATTTAAGGCGGCCTATAAGGAATTCTCTAACACATCGTAATACCACGTGGCCTTTAGGAATTCGGGAAGTTACCCGCAGTGTATCTCCGGCTAGTAACAACTTCCTCGAATCAGCTTACCACCAATAAGCCCAAGGGTATGAAAAATAAAGGGGGAGTCAGCAGAGCAAGGCAAGAAATAAGAAGAAAGCTGTAAGTGATTTGATGAAAAGTGGGTGAACCGGTGTGGTTGTTCGGGAGTAAAATGTTGATGGTGTGCATAAACGAGAAGCCTTAAAACTAAGATGAAGGTAAACCCCACAGATATTGCTGGTCAAGATGACAATACGTACGGCATGTACAATAAGTGCACCTTTAGCTCTCTTGGGGAAGAATTAGTTTATAGTAAATGTGAGACCTGAATACATTTAGCCTGTGTATGATGTGAAAATTTCTGATTTCTGATAGGTTTTACAAAGGGCTCAGACTGGTTGACGATAATTTACAGCAGCCCTGACCCAAGAGATCAGGACAGCAATAACTAAGGGGGCTTCACTGATAGGTGCGGTCGGGCCGGAACAGTTGCTAGAGATTGAATATGAAGCCATGTGTTTGGTTAAAGGTTTAACCAATGAGCAAATGTTATCGCATTGACTTGAGGTCAACCAATGAGATACGGTAGGCTTCCCTAGACCTCAGGCAAAAAGTGGTGGCAACAGGCAGAAATTTGGATAAATGAGATAAATTATAAAGTTTTACAGAGATGCATAGAGAAAGTGCATCAAATAGTAGAGAATATTCAATAAGTTACTCTGATAGTGCAATCAAAAAAGACGATTTGCACCAAGGATCTCATACAGTGCAGCCAGAATAGATGAGATACACTATATGATCAAAAGTATCCGGACACTTTGGAAGCTAGACTGTTTTTCGAATTTCTTAACAAATACTTGATGAAGTGTTCTGTAACTTTGGCGATATGAAAAACATGCTTGAATACACACTTTCCAGTAAAGTTTCGGTGACTTGTGCATTTAGGGAACCACCAAGGTATTGAAAAAGGGGAAAAATATATTTGATCACTCTATATTATAAAAAGCTGAAAATGATTTGTAAAACAAAAACATTTCGTACACAATTTTCGTAAAACAAAAACATATATTCATGAAGATATAAACGTTTCTTTAAAAAACAAAACAAATTTTGTTACATGTTTTTGCTTACAATATTCGTAGGTTTCAATCAAATTTCACGAAACTTACAGAACATTTGCCAATGTCGAAAAAAACATTATACTTCAATTGAAAATTAAAGCATTGAATATACTATGATATATAATCATTTGAAGAAACTAAGTTTTTACTGCTCAGGTGCGAAACATAGCAATATTTTTCTTTCATGATTTTGCTGTGAATACTGTTGGGCAACTTCTATAAAAAATCCACTGGAATATTGTAAAAATTCACAAAGATATCGACGATATAGTGATCAGTTTTTCTCTGACTCTCTGAAAGTACCTGGATGATAAGGGGTTTCCACAAATTGACATTTTATAAATTTATCGGACACTCATGTTTTGAAAATGAACTAGTTCAATTTTTTGCAAATAATGATCACCACGTAGAGGGGTGTCAGGAGACTTTTGATCATTATTTGCATGTGTTGATGTCGCTGATTGCAGATGTCTTGATTGCAAAAAATGTGGGTTATATATCGGAAGCATGATATTGTACACACTATTACGATTATAAGGTCAAATTAATGTAATTTTTCATATGTAAAGGTATGTTAAAATCATATATTTCACCAACTATTTAATTATAATTATTTAATGTAATATAAAGATCTAAATAATTAATTTTTCATCACAGGAAATGCAATGATTTACGAGATAAGAAAACAACTAAAAATATATTTCTTAAATTCCCAAACACAAACATTTGATCAATATTGGAAGAGCTGCAATGGCCACATAGGCTAAAAATGTTTCCTCTCTGACATTTAGATCCATGAGAATCAGGTTTCATCTCTGGGTATGTGTGGAAAACTCTGTGTAGATATACATGCCAGTAATTGTTCATAATCTACTTTGAACTTTAGGCTCTGATCAAAGTAGTTCTGAAGTGTATAGTAGAAGCAGTAGTTAAGCAGTAAAGAGCCAAAACAAATCAGTTCAATTCACAGTGCTGTAAATACTAATTGAAGACAATTTTATTGATGAATTATTTACTGTGCAAGAACATATTCTGTGCTCGCTGCCGGGCAACTGTATTTTTAATTCATACAGGGAATGTGATATATATATATATATATATATATATATATATATATATATATATATATATATATTTTTTACAGTATGCAATAATATAATTTTCATTTAAAACTTCTAATTCTACCTGTTTAATATCAACATTTATTTAATGGACCAGCTTGCGAAACTATTTAGTTTATGCTTTTATCACAATAGTTCATATCATTTTAAAACATAACTTAATGAAACCTTTAAACGCAATCGGGTCTTCTTGTGAAAAAAGACACTATTTCGATAAACAATGTAAGACGATTTTTTTTTTAAATTCGGAGAACTTCTTCCATGTAAATTCACTCGGAATTCAAAATCAGATAAAACGGTTTAAGCATCTTTCGCAAGATCGCTGTGGATTCATTGCTACATTTTGTCGTATATCGAATGCCCTTTAGTTACATTTTGTTTCTTTTACTGATCATTTATTCTACATTCTTTAAGAGAACTAACGTTTGAGAAGTATTCATGAAGATAAAACTCTATCTGCAATAGAATGCAAAGCAGAATATGTCGTCAAACAAATAAAGAAAAGGGAATAAAGTACAATAAAAACTTTTTTATAAACTTCGATTCCGAATTTAATGCTTGTAGTTATCATTTTAATTACTTTGTTACTTTTGAATCTTATAAAAAGTAAGCACTATCGAACATTAGTACTAATATTCTGGGAAATGGAAGATTTTAATGTATAACTTTCCTTATATACATAGTACACTACGGGACAGTTAAAATGGGACACCAAGAAGGAAAATACGCAAATTAAAGGGTAGACTCAGCCCACCGAGTTATGTAAATGATGCGAAATGCGCAGCTATACCGTCTACGTTGAGTGAGATTTAAGGGAAAGAACCTGAAGAATCGGCAATAGTCTCGCCGATCTGTCTGCGAGAGAAATCAATTTGTAATTTTTTTGTCTCAGTGGTAACGTGCGGCAACAGAGAATGCCGGGACAACGCCAACCGAGGCAGTTCCAGCAGACGGATGATTTCACGATGGTTATGGAGATCGAACTCAGAAGGGCAGGTTGGTCCATACATCATATCTTAGCGGACAACCACCTACACGTGTCTAGTTAAGCAGTAGATATTTCGTTAATGAATTATTTATTGTGCAGGAATGCATTCTGCTCGCTGCTGGGTATTGCTAATTCATACAGGGAATGCGGTTATATATATATTTTACAGTATACATTAATATAATTTTCATTTAAAACTTCAAAGTCTACCTGCTTAATATCAACATTTATCTAAGGGACCAACTTGCAAACCTTTTTAGTTTATGCTTTATTTTTCATATCATTTTAATATATAACACAATGAAACCTTTAAACTTAATCGAGTTTTCCTGTGATAAATACACTATTCCAATAAACAATGAAGATTTTTTACTTTCCTTATATACATAATGTATAAGGAAAGTATTGTGACGGGGTCGAAAATTCTATTTCGAGTTTTCGACGGGAGAGCACGTTTCAAGCATCTCTGATCACGAATCAAACATTTTTGAGGTGATGTCTGTCTGTGTGTGTGTGTCAGTGAGACTGTGGAGACGATATCTCACAAAGGAATGGAGCGATTCGAAGGAAATTTGGTACAAAAATCACAATCTGTGAATACTGGAAGCCTATTATTTTTAAACGGAATCAAATCTTCAGCTAAGTTTTCGAGTGAAATTTTGAAAAAAATCATCTCAAAATCAAAACCTTTAATATAGTTACGAAAATAGATATGTCTTATGCAATTTTTCCTTATAAAACGATTGACATAAACTTTAGAACACTAGCATGAACCGTTCTGGAGATATTGCACATTTTTCAAATTTATTTATCAAAAAATCCTATAAATTAAAAAAATATATATTAACTCTTGAGAAACATGTTCACTTTTCATATGTAATATCATGCAATAAATTTGGTGATATCATTTTCGTAGATCTAGCTCTTTCCATTCATGAGAGAAGATACTTTGAGTAACACTTTTGTATTTGAACGCCAATAGTCATTTATCTGCTATAAGAATAACTTATTTCTTCTTCCATAACACTTGGTGAGATTTTGGCGACGAATTTTTATTAATTTGACGAATTTTTTAAATGCCGTCAAATTAACAAAAATCTCGCCAAATGGTTAAAAATGACGTTAAATGAACGAAAATGACGACTCATCGACGAAAATTCAATATTTTGAAAATAATATAAGTATCTACTATAAGAATAAGCTAATTTTTTGCTGTAAAACTAGTCAATTCATTGCAGTATATAAAGAAAGTCATGTGCTGCTCACATCAGATTTTTTTTTATAAAATTCTACTATGTACGAGTAATGTAAATTCAATCATGCTTCAAAATCTAATAAAATGGTTTGGGCGGCTTTTGCACGATCTCTCTGGATTCATTGTTGCATTATGTCGTGCATCACATATACTTTAGTTACATTTCTTTAATTTACTGTTCATTTATTCTACATTCTTTAAGAGAACTAAATTTTAAAGAAGTATTCATGAAGATAAAACGCTATCTGCAATAGAATGCAGAGCAGAAAATATAGTCAAACAGATAGAGATAAGGGGGTAAAGTATATTAAAAACTTTTTAATAAACATCGGTTGCGACTTACATGCTTGTATTTCTTTTTTAAATTACTTTGTCAGCTTTGAATCTTATAGAAGTAAGTACTATTGAGCCTCTATACATACTAATTACCAAGTGTCCGTCTGTTTTTCTATTTGTCTGTCTGTCTGTCACGCTTTTTAGGCACTTCCCCAATAAATAGAAACTTGCAATCTGGTACATGGGTCAATCGTTCGAAAAAAAAACCCTGAAAAAATCGTATTTTTCGAAAATATTCTGAAGAAAAGATGTTCCTCACCAAAACGTTCGAAAAGTGAAATGATAGAAAATCATACTTTGCGATAAGATAGAGACTTCAAATTTGGTGTATGGGTAAATCGTTCAAAAGGAAGAAATTGTGCAAATTTAGATTTCCCGTATTTTCTACTTAAGAAGGTGTTGCACACCAAAATATTCGATTTGCGGAAAAAATGAGAAACGGTTCCTTTAAAGTTTGAAAGAGGGTTGAAATTAGGTATATAGGCTAATCATGTGATGAAAACACCCTATTTGATGAAAACCACAATATATTTTCCCAAAACGTTCGTTTATGGGGGGTGCTCCAGAGAAAATCGTTCGAAAGGTGAATTGATAAAAAATGTTTCGGGATGAGATAGACATTTCCTATTTGGTGTATGGGTAGACAGTTTGGAAGTAAGAAAATGTACAATTTAAGTTTTGCAATACTTTCTATTTTAGGGGACGTCGCACACCAAAGTTTTCTATTTTCGGAATAGACGCCCCCTTTTAAAACGTGATACAGGCTTGATATTTATTATATGGGCGAATCATTTAATAGAAAACCCAAGAACAATATATTTTTTCACAAATGTATGTTTAAGAGGATGTGTACTCCACACAAAAGCATTCGATGGAGTGAAACAGTTTTCCAACATTTGCTTTTGTAGGGGTTGTCGCTCACTAAAATATTCGATTTGACGAACAAATGAAAAACGCCGCCTTTACAATGTGATAGAGGCTTGAAATTTTATATAGGCTAATCATGTAATAAAAAACCCAAGATGAATACGGTTTTTCAAAAATGTTCATTTAAGGGGTGCTACACAGAAAAACGTTCGAAAGGTGAAGTGATATAAAACATGCTTTGCAATAGGAAAAATACTTCAAATTTGTTGTACTGATAGATAGTTTGGAAAGCACTTTCAGATTTTCAATATTTGCTACTTTAGGGGGTGCCGCACACCAGTATGTTAGATTGTGCTCGAATCACTTCATTAGTTCGTGAGATATCGTCTCCACAGACTCGCTGACACACACACACACACACACACACACACACACACACACACACACACACACACACAATCTACATTTACTGACAGCTACAGGTCAAAGCCCGCTAGGCTATGTTAATTGCAGGGCTGATCATTAATACTCTGCCTACAACTTGAAACTGCAGTTCGCCATTGGTACGTTCAACTCACACTATTTTATCGTTACTGGAATGAAGTAGGTAATAGAACGTATTTGAAAATATAAACATCATTGTTTATATTTTCAATTTTTTACCGTACGTTATTGTTATGCAATATTATATTTGGTGCTAGTATTTATTTATTTGGTGCTATTGATGTGCCATCCTAAATGCTTTTGATATATTGTTTGATGTTATGAAACCATAATACAAACTGAAGGTACTGCTCGTGATTGTTGTTTGTAAAAGGTTTGCTAGTAAATCCAATAAATTTCAGTACATATCTTGTTTGCCCTATAATTCATTTAAAAACATTGACTTTTTCTAATTGTTTAGATAAATCGATGACGTTTCCTCAGCTGAAGGCAAAAAAAGGTTTTTGTATGTTAACTATTTAAGAGGCTAATCAAAATCACTAAAAACGCAACATATATAAAAGAAAAGAACATTCAAAACTAACGAAATATTTAAGTGTAGTGGAGGCTAATTTAATCGACAACAGCACAGTAAATTGATTTTCCACACGTTTCGATCCAAAGAATTTCCTGTTACAAAAAGGAAAACACTGTCGGTTTAAAAGGGCATAAAACACAGTTCATTTTTACAATGAAAAATGACTTTGGGCCACGAACAATGTAAAACTTTTTAAAATTCGGAAAACTTCCATTATGTAAATTCAATCAGACTTCAAAATCTGATAAAAAGGTCTGAATGTCTTTCTAAAGTCGCTATACATTGACTCTTGCAGTTTTTAGTGCGTCACAACCCCCTTTTTTTGTACATTTGTTTTCTTTTACTAACCATTTATCTTCCTGTTTTTAAATAAGAAAGTAACTTTTTAGAAAGTATTCGTGAAGATAAAACGTTGTTGGCAAAGGATTCAGAATAAAAAGCAGGATACATATTAAAACAAAATAGCAACTCAAATAAATGCATTAAAACTTTTCACAAAATATGAATGATGCTTTTTGTGTTTGCATTAATCTCCAGTTAATTTGGGTCCATGCCAATAGCAAAATTTAAAGAACAATAGGAATGAATTTAAAGTGATTAAGAGGTTTTTATCGTGTATTTTATTGACATGGAGATATTTTAATTTAAATTTGAATTCCGAAATTAATTTGATTTCTTTTTAACATATGTGTTAATAGTATATTTAATATTATTTTAATGTATTCATTAATATATTTAATATTATTTTAATATATTTATTAATATATTTAATATTATTTTAATATATTTATTAATATATTTATTATTATATTTATATATTTTCATTCACTTTATATATAGAAGAAAATATAATCGTCTAAACAGTTTATGGATAGATTGTCCAATGCTTTACTGAGACCAGACGTTGTAGTCCTTCTTGTTGACAAAAATGTTACCATGCTATCGTTTTTTTTTAATTTTTGTATCCCTTATTTCTCAGGAATTGCTGTAAATTAAAGCTTATATGATAAATGTTTAAGTTGAGGGTTCACCAAGGATTTCCAGTTTCAATTCTATTTTATTTCCAGTTCAAACTATTTAATTTTACTTGAAATTTTTATGGCTCAAAATAGACTACTGAGAAAACTTAGATAATAACTGATATGGATTCAGCATCAAATTCTGGAACAAGTAAAGTGAGTTACTAAGGATTTCTACTCTCAGTTCCTTTTCCATTTGCAGGTCAAAACATTTCCTTGGAACATCTAGTTCTCAAAATCGGCGCTATACATATAGATTAAATGAATAAGTAGAAAATACATTATGCAAAGGATAAGTTGCAGAAATCTGTCCTTCATGGCTCAAGTTTTCTATAGAGATTAGATGATAAATGATATGCATTAAGTATCAAATTCTAGGTGGGTTAATGTAGGTGCACTAATGATTTCCACTTCTTGCCCTCGTTAAGTTTTCTGAGCTTTCGAATTTTCCGAAACTTTGAATAAGTGTACAAAATAAGTGCGCCGAAGTATATAAAAATTGAATACTCGCTTCAACAAATATGCAGTTTACACACCCTTTGAAATCCTATGAAGGCCCTTTTATAAAATTTTTGTTGAGGCACTAAAACAACTTATGGCACTTAAGCAACTTCATCCTGTGCACTTTATACAGTCTATTATAAAGGCATGATTAAAAACAAATCCCTTATTTAAAGACTGCTCTACTTTTTATGACAGTGGTTTTCTATTGAATAAAAGCTGCGATGTTACACTAATTGTGGTGAACAAAAAATAAACATTTAATTGGAGTTTAATTACTTTATAAATATAATTATACTTTGTGGATCAAATTATTAACCTTATTTAACAGTGATTGTGAATTAAATAGTTCGTACATTCTTATCGTGGCCGCAATAACCCAACATTACCTCTTTGTACGAGTTCTTAAACATAATCATTAATTAAAACACCATTAAATTCCGCATTTTTAACTTCTAAAACAAATTATTATTTATTCACATATATTATTTGTTGCGATTAAAGTTACATTAATTTTAAGAAACGCTTAAGGAGGAGAAAGAGCACCGTGTGAGACCAGGTCTTAGAATATTATTCCAAAATCAACAATTGAACTTAAATATAAGCAGATTGGCATATATCCCTGTTTGTCGGGTTTGTTGATCAGCATCCTTGCAATATTGACAGCTTCTTTTTCTGACATTTGAAGTCAGCTTTCTCTTTTCTAACACATTCTCAATACTCCAAATAACAACTACGCTGTTTGAAAACCATAACTGCTCTCTCTTGCTTCTTCTTCTTCTACCCAGATCGTCCGACCTGCCAAAAAGGTAAAAGTTATATGTTTGAACGCCCGGGAAGTGCCATCCGATTTAGACAGGAACCCAGTGGGCGAGGCATCCGCAGTGATCGTACTCTCTCTCGCTTCTGGACAATCATTCTGTTTATGAACACCACTGCTTGAATTTTATGACCGTTCGCTCACACTTCTCTGCAATCATACTTTTTTTCACTTCTCTTGGACCATTATTATAATACCAACGCTTCTTCACCACCATTGCCTGCATATTCATTGAATTATCTCCTTGTTGTCGCATTATTTTGCCTGCGGTCCAGAAACATCCTCCTTTCTCTCATTGGTTGCTCCTCAGTGCGATGTAGCATCATTGCATCATTAGTTACTTGAATTACCAATGAAGCTTTCTTTAAATCTTGGCCCTAGTGAAGTGAATTATGTGACGTGAATTTATTCGGTGTTAGTCATAAAACGGCGCCTACAAGTCTTCGCTTTATTTTGCTGTAAATAGCCGTAAATATAAAAATTGCATAAATGCCTACTGGTCTTATGCTAATCCTTATAAAACTGTGAGGAATAGAGATATCATGCAGATCAGAAGTTACACTTGAAATTTACGATCCTTACGCGCAAATCGTAAAGATCGTAAATCTTAAAGTCCTTATTAAATAATGTAGGAAATACAATTTTCTCAGAAGTTAAATGGACATTCGGTCTACTGGAGATTCTATTAAAATCGCTAAATTAATCCCCGGCTAACAAATCGCAAACGGTTGATATTCGCAACGTTTGAGATTAGAAAACGGTTGATTCGTTTGACAATATTAAACACGGTTCGCGTTGATTCTAGGTAATTGACTTGAAGTAACAGTATGTTTTAATTTTTGGTTTCCCGTAGGCTGATATATTACCATAGTTGAGAGAAGTATAACTACTGGAACATACCTAAATGGTTTTTCTGTGTAGTCTTGGTAATGGGTGCCATGGTTATATTGAACACATCTTCTGGAAGAAAAGAAATGACAAATTTTGTCATTTGTTACAAAATATTTCCAAATGAGTTTGTGACTGGAGGGAGGGGTACATACTAAAAAATTCTGATAAAAAAGATCCCATTGTGATCCCATGTGCCGACCTAAAGTGCTCGGGCAGGATAGTCCAGTGGTTAGGTCACGGCGACTGAACTTGGAGGACTCGAGTTCGAATCTCATCTCTGCCCGAAACTATCTTTGTGTTTAACTGGAGAACCCGTAAGTTAAATTTGAGAGTCCGGAACTTTGAAGTTGGTGGCTGGGAAAATAGAGTATGGTCCCTGTGTTTCTCACTCTCACTGGGTTCCGGCTTAAATGTGTTGACACTTCCCCGGCTGTCCAAACAGTATACCTTACACCTTCGGTTGGGTCAGACGGTATGCGTCAGAAGACAGAAAGACCTAAAGACTTAAAGTGTATAATAATGTTTTCTACTAGCCCAATTGTGTTGGACTTTTCCTTTTGTCTTGATAATACATTCTTAAAACTTGATGTGTCTCATCCAATGGACTTCTGCTTACAGGAGCTGCAGCTAAGGACGTGTCCAGAAATTTCATTTCGTAGGGAGGGTGGTCCAAAGTATAGTGAACTTTCAATCCAAAAAAAGTTTGAAAAAACTATTTAAATTTAACTAAAACTTGACTAAATTGATACTGCATCGCAGTTAAACGAGAAAACACGAGAGTATAAGCAAGGTCGTATCCAGAAATTTCATTTCGGGGGGGAGGGCGTACCCATCGGCCCCCCTCTATGAATAAGTCATTGGCTGTAGCCCTGCAACCCAGCTCTTACCCCAGGGTGCGTATCTGTATGGTTTAAGTCTGAAATAGGTTCGGAATAACTTAAAAAGGTTAGAAAATATAATTAACAAAACATAAAATAAAGTATATAAGTTGCAAACATATAATTTAATTATGGTAATGAATTACAATTGATTGGTATTAAAATAATAAACATTAAAGATGTATACTTTTAATATTTCTCAGATGAATGCATTTGATGATATTTCTGAAAATCAAAAAACGTTAGACAAATAATCTCGTAGTTGCATTTCACGTAAATTCTTCTAGTGTTTCAATTTTAAATTCCGTCTTAAAATTGAAGCACTAGAAGCAAAAATTATTTATGGTTGAATACATTCTCTTACTTGGAGAATTTGAGACGAGAAGACATGTACAGAATTCTTCATTTGATGCATTTTTAAATGAAAATTGTTTTTCAGTAACTTGATTTAATTACTCAATCCATTTTTCATGACACGTCGTCACTGGATTGATGATCCACTGTTCGAGTTTCCCGTTATCGATGCAGCTTTGTGCGCAAAAACCCTCATCGAATAGTCCAATACCATTAATGTTTATTGTTAATGTCTTATTGTACTAAAAATAAAAGATCAAACTTTGACCTTTTATTCAAGGTCAATCCTATTTTTGCAAGGTCAATTTTTACAAGGTCAAACCTATTTTTGCAAGGTACCTATTTTTCCAAGGTCAAACGTTGACCTCGCAAAAGCACGTATTCAAATTAGGTAAGTTCTAGAAATGTGCTATCCCATTTATTTAAGTACATAATGTAGGTTTGATGAATTGAGCGCACATCTTTTCTAAATAATTTATTTTCATGACTGTAATATTTTTTCTAATTATAAAATATCAGTTTTAACATTCATAGACAGAAATATTTGATGTTTACGTTCTGTCAATTTTAATTTCGATTCTTTCAAATTTTGAGGAGTTTCACATCTAGATACATTTTGAGATTGTATTTTTCGAATGTACTTATGAAAAGTTGAAACTTGACAATGAACAAAACACAGCCATGATGCAATAGAAGGATTATTAAATAATTTTAACATCAGAGACAACCAAAAATAGGTTTAAAAGTACTTTAATAAAATTTTCTTTCCTCGCCGTACACAATTACACGGCCAAAGTGCTTTTGGTCATCACTATGGTCTTCGTCAGTGGCGAAGTGAAAATAAGGTACAAACAAGTGCTTACATATAGGCAATAACATTCAGGCAAAATTTACATATCATCAATTTACGTTTTTACGTTTGTTACATTTTTTAAAAACAAGGCATTTAAAATTCAATCAATTATAAAACACAAATTACACTAAAGTTAAATGGTCATAACCAAAATGAATGTCGTCGAAACACAAATTACAGCTAGGGCTAAATTTTCAAAAAATCATATAAAGGTTTGACACGTAGGGAATCGAGAACGAGTCACCAAGTATAACTAAGGGTCTCAACTGGATCAAAATTACAAATAGACTCACGGTAAAGACAAATAAAGAGAGATTCATGAAGTAAAATATTACGGGGGTTATTGAAACTTATTAATAGAGAAGTGTTATCAAACATAGGATAAAAATTATAGTTAATAACATACTGGGAAAGAGCCGTAGACAGTTTATAATTTTTAACACAGCGAGCATGTTCAACTAAATGAATACCGAGAGTACGTTTAGTACTGCCAATATAGAATTTAAAGTTATTTTCCGGAGATAAAAAGGGGACAACGTACACCCCAGTCCGGCACTTAAAGTTATTATTATCCTTATATTTATCCGAACGGATACAATTAAATAACGTAGTAACGGTCTAATGAGAGGGCTCAAATTTATGGCAAAAATGAATAAGAGGATGAAAAATCGCTGGGTGATGCGAAAAACTAGATTTATACGGCAAAAGATCAGAAACAGGAATCAGATTAGTTTCCAGATGAATAAAATTACGGCGAATATGGGAAATGATTTTATAAATAAACTCGAAAGAATAAGCGGCCTCAGGACCAAGGATAAAGAAAAAGTTAATTTCAGAAACTAATGCCGAAATAGATAAACAAACGTTAAAGGCATGATTAAAATAAATATTAAAAGCGGCTTCTTTAGAAGAAATTGGATGAGAGGAGTTAGAGGAATACATGAATTAGTGAAAGTAGGTTTACGAAAAATAGAAATATGAAAACCAAGAGAGTTACGGAAAACAAGAACATCCAGGAAAGGTAAAGAAAAATTAGACTTATGTTCAACAGAAAAACTAATAGAGGGGTAAAAATCATTAACTTTATCCAAAAGATCAAGGATGTCGCCTAAGTTATGATTACAAATAATAAACACATCATCCATATAACGACAACAAAGATTAGGTTTAAGGGATAAAAAAGGCAGAATGTTGTTTTTGAGCTCCTGTAACACAGTCTGAACTAAAATGCCAGATAAGGGAATACCCATAGGGGCACTCGTATTTTGAAAATAGATGTTATCACGAAAACCAAAGTAATTAGTCTCTGTGACAATGTTCAATACAGAATTTATTGCGTCGATAGTGGGAATAGGAAGGGACATCGAGAAAAGGAGATTTTATTAAAGGATTTTTAAATTTATTTTTGGTTAATAAAATTAAGGACAGAAGGTCTTTAAAACGAAAGGCCATTTATTAAAACATCTTAAAAGACGTACAAACATTTTGAAACCGCCAGGGCGCTTTTGGAAAACTGTACTGAAAATTTCATTAATTTACTATTTAAAGCTAAATTTAACCCTAATAGTACTCTCCATAGTTTTGATGTCATTTCTCAGTTCCCTAGTATCCCCGTTGACATTGCTATTGATATTATTGCCAAAAAACTTCTGAATCACAAATTTAAAAATCCCACTATAGACGCAATCATTTCTGCTTTGAATATTGTTGCGGAGACAAATTACTTTGCTTTCCATGACGCTATCTACTTGCAGACTTTTGGCGCCCCTATGGATAGCCCTTTATCTGGTATTTTGGCCGAGGTCGTTTTGCAGGAGCTCGAGAATGAGGTTTTGCCTTTTTTAACGATTAAACCCATTCTTTGGGGCTGTTACGTGGATGATGTTTTTATTACTTGTGATTGTGATTTAAATGATCGCTTTCACCTTTTACTTAAAGTTAATGATTTTTGCCCTTCGATTAATTTTACTGTTGAACATGAATCCAATTGTTCTTTGCATTTTCTTGATGTTCTGGTCACCCGTTCAGATTTTGGTTTTCATACTTCCGTTTTCCGTAGATCTACTTTTACTAACTCCTGCATCCCCGATAATTCTTTTCATACTGTATTCTCTAAAATAGCCTCTTTTAACGCTTATTTTAATCGCGCATTTAATGTTTGCTGTTATCCCTACATTGACTATCCCTATTTGATTTCTACATTGACTATCCCTACATTGTTATCCCTACATTGACTGATGAAATTAATTTTATTTTTAATCTTGACCATGAGGCTGCTTATTCATTTGAGTATTTATAAGATTTCCGCCAATTTTCGCCTTAAATTTACTCAGTTTGATACTAAACTTGTTTCTATTAAAGATCGTTTAGCCCATAAATCTAGTGTTCCTTATCCTAAAATTTTCCGTCCTTTTATTCAATTCTGTCATGAATTTGGTTTCAAACCTTCTCTCTCTAACATTACCACTTTATGTAATCATATTCGTTCTGACAAACTTGGGAATATTGATGACTTTAAAAGCTTTGCTGGGGTGTACGTAGTTCCCCTGTTATTTCCTGATGGTGACTATGAATTTTACTTTGGTAGTATAAAACGTACTGTTCGCATCCGTTTAGCAGAACACGCTCGCGATGTCAAATGTTCTAAACTTTCTACGACTCTTGCTCAATATGTGGTTAATGATAAATTTCTGCCCATTTTTGAAAAAACTTTCCTTTTAGTTCGTTATAATAATCCGCGTAATATTCTCCTTTATGAATCCCTCTTTATTTATATTTACCGTGAGTCAATTTGTAATTTTGATCCCGTTCAAATTTGAAGTTGTGCTTGGACTCTCATTCTCGACTCTAAGCAATTCAAATCTCTTAATAGTTATTTATGACGGAATTCTCATGAAAAATACACTTGACGATTCTTCCGAAATTATGCTTTTCCTGTAACTAAATAATGTATTGATAGTACTTTTCTTGTAATATTTTTACAATTTGAAAGCGTTTAATGTAATTCTTGTATTTTCCGTGTATATTTCTTAGATTACTTTGTATCAATAGTATGTTCATTTACCATTTTATATTTTTATGCAAATGTGCTGTATAGCTGGTCTCTATATATGAACATTCCATGTTTTACCATTCATGTAGCCGCTGGTGAAGGGTGTATTAATGCCCGAAAGCCCTCTGGCGGTTTCAAAAAGCTTTGTACGCCTTTTAAGATGTTTTAATAAATGACCTTTCGTTTTAAAGACGTTTTGACCTTAATTTTATTTGTTGAATGCAGACGTGATACAATTATTTTTGATTATTTTTGGTTGTCTTTGATTTTAAAGTTTAATTAATTGACATATATCCATAATATTTTATTCTAAAAAAATGTTTATAAAATTATAAGACATTTCTCTTGTTAAAAAAAGCACTACTTAAGAGAATAAAACAATTTCAAAATCATTTCTTAATATGAAAATATAATTAACCATTTTGTTTTACTGTAATTTAGTAATTTATGATATTGGGTATCGATATTATCACAAATTTCTTTAAAATGCTTTATGTAATTTTCCATATTCTTTGAATCTTATGTGGAAGACATTGTTTTCACTAATCCTTTGAGTACCAATGAAATTACAATTAGTATTACCGACATATAAAGCCACTGGTTTTTCTTTAGATCGGATTTAAGTGATTTCTAGATACGATCTGTCAAACTAATTGCATTTTTATATTTAATCTTTATGCATAAAAGTTTTCGGCGTGTTCAGGAATTCTGACATTTTCAATTTATCCGGTGTCAAAAATTGAATAGTTTAAATTTGAATAGAGATAGAACACACAATTTTTATTTCTCAATTTTTATGACCCATTCCGGAATATTTATAAAATTCTATTCAGCAGTCTAAAAGAATATTTTATATTTATAAATGGTCTTCGGGATATTGAAAGGTATATATAGTAATATAAAATCAGTTTTATACATATCATATCATTTTCCAACAAAAGGTTTGTTGTATTTGACATGTGACGTCAGTCCATTATAGATGCATTCTATTTTGCGTTGCATTTAAAAAAATTAAATTGAAAATAATATCCAATTTTATATCCAGGCATGCTTTACAGAATTCGAGACAGAGAGTGGTAAGATATTTTAAATTAATTTTTACTTTCCTTACAATACGTATCGAAAATAAATTGATAATAATGTATTTTAATCGTTCTATTTTTACTTTCCTTCTATACATAATGTATAAGGAAAGTATTGTGACCGGGTCGATAATTCGAATTCGAGTTTTCGACGGGAGAGCAAGTTTCAAGCATCCCTGATCACGAATCGAGCATTTTTGAAGTGACGTCTGTGTGTCTGTGTGTGTGTGTGTGTGTGAAAGTATATGTGTGAGTGTGTGTGTGAAAGTATGTGTGTGTGTGTGTATCAGTGAGTCTGTGCAGACGATATCTCACGAACGAATGAAGCGATTCAAATGAAATTTGGAACAAAAATTACAATTCGTGAATACTGGAAGCCTGTTGTTTTAAAAACATAATCGACTGTCCAGAATCCCCCTAAATTTTCGAGTGAAATTTTGTAAAAATTATCAAAAAATCAAAACCTTTAATGAAGTTGCGCAAATATACATTCCTTATGTAATTTTTCCTTAGAAAACGATTGACTTAAACTTTAGAAAGCTAGCATGAATCGTTCTCGATATATTGCACATTTGTCAAATAAATTTATCAAGAAATCCCATAAATTAAAAAGAAATGTTAACTGTTAAGAAAAATGTTCACTTTTCATATGTAATATCATGCGATAAATTTGGTGACATCATTCTCGTGGATCTAACTCTTTCCATTCACGAGAAAAGATACTTTGAGTAATACTTTTGTATTTGAACGCCAATAGTCATTTATCCGCCGCAAGAATAACTTATTTCTCCGTCCATAACACTTGGCGAGATTTTGACGACGAATTTACCGTAATGTCGCCAACTTTGCGACAGACATTTTTAAATTTTGTCAAATTAATGAAAATCTCGTCAAATGGATAGAAATGCCGCTAAATCAATGAAGATACGACTACTTGAAGAAAATTCATTATCTTGGGAAAAATATGAGTATCTACTATAAGAATAACATTTTTCAACTGTGAAAGTAGTAAATTCATTGCATTAGATAAGGAAAGTCATGTACTGCCCATATCAGACTTTTTTTTGTGTAGAAGAATATGTTCTAGAAAGTCCCGATATGATCCTACTGTCAATGTGTAATTTATTTTGTAGAGGATTTAATAAGGAAAATTTCATCGGATTTGAGTTATATGCTGAAAGAACATAAAATTCAGTACGGGTAACTTATCAGTATTACCAGAACTGTGCGAGCACTTTTAAAATTATTTAACATTATGCTAAGGTGGTCAAAGTGATTCTCACAGATAGCCTTACTTTGCTATAAATTTACATGCTTTGGGCATTCGATAACAATTAAAAATCTAACAGGGGTGTGGCTCAACTCGTACCATGATCCATATTTAAGTAGCTTGTGTGCTTGATTTATTTTAAAAATCCGTACCATTGATTCAAATGATTAAAATTAGAGCGTATTACACACTTTGAAAGTCTTAAAACATTTTTTGATTGGTACCTCCCACTCCACCCCATCTTTCGAGCGGTAATAACGTCACGGGCACAGAAGTTGTATTGCTGCTATTTTTGACAACAATGATTGAAACTATAAAGTCTGGTGATCACTGATCCTTAAATAATCCCTTTTATGCATGATTATGCTGAATTTTGCCCTATTCCGTCATGTTGAAAAAATATAAAATTTTAAATAAATTTCGAAGTTTTCGCTCGATTTTAAAATCATTATAGTACTAGATTTTTCGATAACAAAAATATATATTAAGAAACTCGACCACAGACATCAGAAAGACAGACAAACACCAGTCATAAATCGTCAAAATGTATTCAGGAAGTCTTAAAACATATGGCATTAAATTCTCGAAATCAAATTTTTCGTGAAAACAATACTTTTTCAAGACTGCGTATGAGAGAGTGAAAATCGTATTGAGAAATTTTTATTTTTAACCTTCTGCATTAGCAATATATGAAGGAACGGTAACTAAGCATCTACCAATCGAATTAAAGTCATAGACCTAGGCTGTCGAGGTTTTCAAAATAAATATTATGAACCCATTGCTGATAACAGAATTCTGTTATTTATAGTGGGAGACTAATAAATAGGGAATTTAAGAACGTTTGCTGTTAGGTGCATTATGAATTATACGCACACTGGTTAGATTTAGTCGAAAATCGGAACAATAGTACTGAGTAATAGGTATGAGCAATAGGTATGTACTATTTTGGAAATAACGTTCAAAGTCAAACATAAAAATTAAAGGAACTATGCTTACAATTTCTATTTTATTTTTTAATTTTGCATAAGGAAAAAATAAAACTATTTTGACGGGAAATTTAGAATTTAGAAATCAGACCCTTCCGAGCCGCTCCGTTTAGTTTTATTGGCATAGATGACAATATAAAAAAAATATTTTCCTCTTTACTATACACCTTACTGAGCCATCGTCATTCAAATTCAAGCAAAATATATTGCATTTATTTTTCACTCTTTGGTTTGGTCTGCTTTGTCAGCGAGTGATAAATCTCAGTATGTTTGATGTTCACACTCCAGTGCTCTTAACAAATACCATGAATTCAAAAATATATATAGTACAAAATATTTCCTCCCAACTACACCGATCTTTCGCATACAAGCCATATATTCCTCCCAATCAATATTATTATTTATTATACGACATCCTGCCAGAACACACATACTATATTATACTCTAACGCAGTCGTGCACAACCAGCGGCCCGCGGGCCGCATGCGGCCCTCAGCTTAATTGTGTGCGGCCCGCTGCCAACCTCAGCTTGGCGAACACATAAAAAAAATTCCAAAACTTTTGCAAAAAGAAAAAGAAAAGAAAAACTGCACCATAAACTATTATAAAAAATTTATATCACATTTTCTATATCACATTTTCTTTAAGACTAGTAGAAAATCTGCAAAATGAGTTCAGTCGTCGATTTCAAGATATCAAAAAACTTGAGAAATCGTTAGAAGTGTTTGCAATACCATTCGCGACAAATATTGAAACATCGCAAAACAATTTTCAGATGGAGCTTATCGAAATTTAGAGTAACTCCGAATTGAAAGCTAAATTTTCCGAAGTCTCTTTGCAAGAATTTTACAGAAATTCCTTGCCTTGTGAAATGGAAAAATAGAAAATTCACGGTCGGAAAACGATAACATTATTCGGGAGCACCTACTTATGTGAACAATCATTTTCATTAATGAAATAAGTGAAATCAGAAGGTCGTTCTCGTCTAACTGATGAACACTTGGAGGGAAACCTATGGATCGCTATATCCAACACTGAACCAGACATTGAAAGAATAATGGAAAACAATATCAAATTTCCCACTAGCTCTACGAAAAAATAAAAGGATTTTGGCGATGTCTGTACGTTTTTGAAGCAAGTGAGCTGTTTTGTTCATTTCTGTATTTGTTTCTAATTTTCACTTTTAATTTTTTGTTTCGGAATTTACTAAAAATATATTGCTGGGTTGTACCCCCCCCCTCCCAATTGCGGCCCGCCGTCGCTTAGTCTATGTGAAATTGGCCCGCAGATGCTAAAAGGTTGTGCACCCCTGCTCTAACGTAACGCAATTAATCTACGCTCCATTAGGCCCCGTAACTGCTAATTTATCAAATTTTTTTGCCTCAAACTTTTTACTTCAAATTTTCAATTATTGGTCATATCACGGAGGTAAAATGGACTATCTCTCCATGTGGCATACAATTCAACTCAAACTAGGTTATCTACCATGGAGTCATTCTAACTCCATGTTATCTGCAAATACATTCTGCCATGGAGTTAAAAAGAAGGACATAAAACTTCTATGGACGAAACGTTTGAAAATTCCATAATGCTCTGAGAATTACATATAGTTGTCACTAGTGTTAGTAAAGTGGCTGTTATTGCTAGCTGGCACAACAGAAAGGTGTAGTATTTAGTATATGAGTTTTGATTATTTTTAAATTAAAGGTTCCCTTATTATAAGTATAATTAAACAGTATTTTTTCATAGTTGTAGGATGGAATACAGAATGTATGGAGATTATAAAATTGAAAAATAAAATAACTTTGAATACGTAGGAATATTATTTATTGTTTCAGTTTTCTTTGCATTGCGCTAATAATTTGTTTTTACAAAATTAGCAGTTTAAACACGACTTTCGAGATAAAAGAGGAAGAATTTCTATTTGGTTCCATGGTATGAATATTGAAATTCTGACTCTTTAAACAAACTCTTCAAACATTGGTATATATGCTGGTCTATTCATTGAGCTGCTTAGATGATTATGAAAACTTTAATATTTGCAGTGATATCTTCATTTGTCTCCTACAATTTTCAAATCGAAGAATAAATTCTTACATGGATGGCTTCTTCATGCCTCCTTTTTAAAATACAGATTGGCAACCTATCCATCGTATCATTATCACTCATCGTGTCTAGTGGCACATAAGGCTTCAGCTTGCGTTGTCACCCTGGTCGATCCTGTGACTCAGTCCTTGCTTCTGTCCAGATCGCCCATCTCATCAAATTCCTTTCTTGTTCTACCATTCTCCTCCAAGTTAGCTTGGGTCGACACCGAGATCTTTTACCTTCAGATGCCCAAGTAAGTGCCACAGCAGGGATGTTATGCTGCGGCATTCTTAAGACATGTCCATTCCATTTCCATCTTCGATTTTTTTATTTCTATTTCAATTTCTTCCTGTCCAGTACTCTTGCAGAATTTTCCTCAGACATTTAGTCTGCCAGGGATTCAACTTGCTGCATTAGCCCCTTGTTAATTTCCATGTTTCGGCTGCATACAGTAAAACGCTTTTCACTAGGGAATTAAAATTTTTCTTTGGTTTTTTTTAATTAATGTTAATGGCTCTCCATACTTTATTTAGTTATCTAAAACAATTCTGAGATTTTGCAATTCTTGTTTTGATTTCTTCATCTGTTCCACCGTCCTTGCTCACCAGTACACCAAGGTAAATAAAGCTATTTACATGTTCAATCGATTCATCATCTAGTTTTACATTTTCAGAAGTTTTTTCATGAATTCTCAGGACTTTTGTTTTAATTTTATTGATTCGTAAACCAATAGTTTTAGCACACTTTTTAAGGCCATAAGTTTTCTGCTGTAGATTTATGAATTGTAATGCTCTGAGACATTTGTAGTGTTCTGGAATTTAAACCTCAGTCATCACCGCACATGTGTGAATTTTTTTGTAGTCACAATTCTAAGGAACTTTTGTCTTATACCATTTAACTGAACATAACTAACTGATGAATCGTCAATAACAGTTGAAACATTGCTATAGCCGTTTCCCATTTATGTTAGGAGCCATTACTCTGTTGCTATAGCAAGTGATCTATACCAATTGAGTCATTGGGCAGTTGTATTTCCTATTACATTTGAAGTGGACCCTACATGTGTAGTTAAATAACGAAATAGTAAAAATATTTTAATAACGCAATAGTAAATCATCTGAAGACAAAAATGACATGATTTAAGAGTAAACACATTCATGCATCGGAAAATATGCTATGTTTAGATTTCATTCAAACGTTTCACCCTTTTGGCTCAGACTGTGAACAATGAATATTTCTAAGTAGAAACCAAAATTTATGCTACAAAACTTTTTTTCTTTCAGACATTCATATATTTATAAAATTTTATTCCGTAGTCAAAATAATATTTTGTCTTTACAAATGTTTTTCGAGTTGTTGAATGGTGTACAACAACAGAAAATCAGTTTGATACATAATATATCATTATCCAACAAAGGTTTCGTAGTGTTTGACATTTTATGTCACTGCTTTGGACGTATATTCCTTTTTCCATGTTGTTTTGAAAATAATACAAAATCCAAAGAATTTGTTATTCTATTTTAAAAGATGTTTTTCTCTGGCAGATGTCACCGAGAAAACTTCTTTTGAAATTTTTGATTTTTTTATTCTTAACTTTAAGAATGTATCTTTATAACGCATGTTTTTAAAAATATTTATTAAATGATAAAGGAAACTTTAGCACGAATACAATAATGGCATATTTTAGCACAAATAAAATAATAGCATATAGCTGTTTTGAGCATACGTTGGGTCCCATTCCGCAGTGTTACAGAACCCCCAAATCTCAAGTTTTATAAACGAAATTGCTCCTGTTGTGTTTTGGTGAATGTTAATCTTGTATGTTGCTTCTGTTTTCCAATTGGTTGGCTTGTTCTTTCATCCTATTGGCTCAGGTGAACTCCTAATCCAGGACTTGGGTCTATAAATCCCTCTGTTTTTTCTATTTGTATCATATGTCTGTATGTCAGTTTAACAACAAAATGTCTGAACCCAGTTACATATCTGATTTTGACCCATTCGGCTATTGGACCTCGGGTTTGTTGGTTCTTTTTCTCTGGAGAAGGGGATTCAGAGATTCCTTGGAACATCTCTTTGCTGCATTATCATTTTATTTGTGCTTACATACGGTGCTCAAGTTTTCCTCATCAGTTGCATAAAGTGTTCTTTATAAGTCATAAATATTCAATGATTATATTTAACTTCATCGTAAAATAACCATAAGGAAATCTAAAATAAATTTTTGGCCGTCACGCTTGGAAACACATTTACCGCAGTTTTTTTATAGGAAATATTGTCACGTTTACGATAATTCAATATGTCTAAAAATTTCATTCCATTTTATTACTATTTTTATGTGAATTAGTACTTAGTTTTAAGTGAATATTCGTAATTCAAAATATTACGTTTCAGAGTTTGTGGAACATATACAGTCGGCCAAAATACAATCCAAACAGATCTCATTATTCCTGTTCCTAGAATCGTACAGTCAAACCAAAATTATCATTAGACACTAAATAATATCTGCTATAAATAAATGTAAATATAATTTGCATAAGGGGCTGTCTTCATATTGAGTCACTCGTTATTTCCGAAAATTAAAATAGCAATGCCATTTTTTCGTCATAAGATTTCTTATGTCAACAATATGCCAATATTGTAACAATTGTTTGCAATTTTGACCATAAATAAGGGTAGTGAAGAGTAAGGCACAATGTGTCTAGAGGCATAGTGGAACACCTCCTTTAAATTTTCTTGCCTTTTTTTCACAATGCTTCATATTTTGGCACATATATGACAACACAATCTTGATGTAATATATCCAAAAGTAATGTTCTCACCTAATTTTTAAGCCATGTTACAATTGTAGGTGGTTTATAGATGGCAAAGTAAAAAGTTTTAGTTGTACAGATTTTCTTTACTTCATTAAAGACTTATAACTTCAGAGAAAGAAGTGTCTGAGTACATTATAAAGGAAATGATTTTTAATTATATCATATCTGACTACATTCAATAAATTTATTTTATTTGGATTTGTTGATGAACTTCCATATGGGGTACAATGGACCACAATACCTGCGGGAAAATGGACCATAATACCTGGGGGGACAATGGATTAAGATCCATTGTACCCCATATTCTTAAATAAGTTGGACATCAGTTCATTTTAGTAAATACTAATGCATTATTTGTCTCTAATGAATGAATTTATGCGTTATTTATAATCGAGTTTACACACCTCAAGTGTTATAACTCAATTTTTAAATATTGCAAATAAAAATGGAACTAATGAATTAATTAAGTACAAGAAAATAAATGTTAAAGATTTGATAACATGATGCCTTACATGTGATATTTTAAATCTATAATTAATAAAACATAATTAAAAAATAATAATATTTTTATCTTAATTATATATTTCTAGTACTATATCTTGGTATATTGAATGTTATCAGTGTAGAGTGAGTGAAATCAACTATCTCACAGAATAATAATTATAACTGCTTTTAACACTTTACAACAAAGTTGAAAAGTGTTTATGACTTTGTTCATTCTGTCTGTCTGTCTGTCTGTTAGGACGAAAACTGCCGTAAAAATGACTTAATCAAAATGAAATTTTAGTATGTTGTTCAGACGGTCTGTAGGAGCTATGGGAATATAAATGAATAATACCACCCAATTAGTTTTGGATTGAACCCGGGTTAAAAAATTGAAATACATTGAAATACATTACACACATACATGAGACCTAATTTTTCAAACCTTTTTAAGCGGATTTAAAATTCACAAATTTCTTCAAAAATTTTAGGTAATATTCAAATTGCTCCATAAAATATATAAAAAAAATTCAGCGACATATATTCAGTAGTTTTTAAAATAAATATTAAAATAATAATTACACCTCTTATATGAAGCGATCACGTGACCATGATATGGATAGATCACGTGACCCACTTCAAAATGATATATGGCATCCATCTTGTCTCAAAATCGTAATTTTCAAAGTTCTTTTTAATTCATATTGAGCGTTGTGCCCGTCCTAAAACCACTTTATTTTTGCTTAAATTCTGTTCATCTACATACTGAAATAACGCAATTACAATATATTTGAGTTTAAATGCTCATTCAAATTTGATTATTTCTACAACGAAGCCTATTTTTCACTTATGTAAAATGTAAACAGAAAAATATGTAGAATTAGTTGTATTAGAATTGCTGTATTTCTTTAACATAAAATTTAGCTCATCGAGTCTGCATAGCTGATATGAATGAAATATTCATTGATTTTACAAAAAGAAGGACGATTTTTTTCGATGAAGTTTTGAGCATAAAGTTTAATTACTTGTAGCTCCATGGTCTTAATTTTTAAATAAAATAAATTATTATAGTATTGTGATGCATGGAATGAATGAGAAAACGTTATGAATTAAATGCTGCTTTTATAGAGAGAGACAGACGTGTTATTTTTTCAATGACGTCATTTGAATGAATTTCAGTTCTTTTCGATGAAGTTTTCAAATATAATAAATTATCGTAGTATTATAATAATTCTAAAATTATTACCGAGGAATGTATCACATTTTAGAGATGTTTAAACCGGACAATTTATATTTCAATGCCTTCATTTGAATGAAATTCATTTTTTTTATGAAGGTTTAACTTTTCAAATATAATAAATTAATGTAGTATTGTGATAAGTTTTAAAATATTACTGAGAAATGTATTGCATTTTAGACATGTTTAAATAAAATTGCATTGAAGTTGGAAAGTGTTTCATTTTCAATGCTTTAAGCATGATTGATCTTTTTTGTTAAATATTTGAGCTAGGGCCATATCCTGGAAAATGTATGGAAATGTGCATGTATAATATATATTCCAGAAACTTTATTGAAATATGGCAGTACTATCATGATTAAGCCATAGCTCGGGTAGAAGAGGCAAAATTTAGATAGACAAGAAAGATCAATTATGCCAACTGAAAGGCAATTGTATTTAAACATCTTTAAAATGCTATACATTCAGCGCTGATATATTTAAAATTTAAAAGAACTTTAAAAATAGCAATTTTTACACTGGGAAAAATTGATGGATGCCCCATTTTATTTTGAAGTGGGTCAAGTTATCTCTATATTATATGGGTGTAATTATTATTTTAAGTTTTATTTTAGAAACTACCGAATATGTTTTGCTGAAATTTTTTTTATATATTTTATGGTATAATTTGAATACTTCCTAAAGTGTTCGAAGTATTTTGTGAATTTTAACTTTGCTTAAAAAAATGTTTGAAGAATTAGGTCCCATAGGGTTCAATTTATTGCATTTTTTCAACCCGGGTCCCATCCAAAACTAATTGGGCGATATTATTCATTTACATTCCAATATGTCGCACAGATCGTCTTAGCAACTTACTAAACTTTCATTTGGATTCTGTCATTTTTAAGACAGTTATCGTGCGAACGAACACGCAGACAAAGAGAATGAACAAGAATTAAACGCTTTTCATCTATGTTGTAAAGTGTTAAAAACGAATGAATCATTGATCATTTATAAAAAATAAAATAATTAAAAAAAAACTAGTTCAGTATCATAGTGTTATTATAAATACGAATTTATTTTTAAAATATCTTAATACATTTTTGTTAGGAATGCCACACAGCAAACTCCGGGAAACTGGTAAAGGTACGCAAAATAAAGTCATGAAACAGTCAGAAAAAGTGTTATTGATGATAATCGATCTATTCGTTAAATCTGTAAAGAGACAGGTATTACAAAACTTATAGAACTTGTATTTTTAAACATAACGCACATTTAGCGTGTTATGTTCAAAAGTACAAATTCTTAAAAATAGTAACTAAGTAAAAAGTGAGAACACATTATTCATTTGGTCTGTGTCTAACTATTCAAATAGGCAGGTATTCTCAAAGGAAGATGAAAAAATGTTGGAAAATGAAATTGTAGATGCTGCTAGAATACGTCATGGACATATATTTAAAATGATAACAAAATTCATTTATGAATTTACATTGATTAATCAAAAGAATATGGTTTAATTTTGGAAAAAAATCAACACAATATTGGCTGTTTAATTTTAGAAATCGGAATCTTGAAATTTTGCTTAGACAGCCAAACCCAACAACTTTTAATCGTCATGAGCTATCAACAAGCAATTAAAAAAAAATAATCGTAAAAATATAATCTGACAAACTATAGATCATTTGAAGAAATTATGTCCTTACTAAATGCTTTTTCACGTTAGTCAATAAGTTTAGGATGAAAAGGATCATCAAAAATGCCGAACTGATGTACCAGTTTAAAACATCCTAGAAGAAGACGCCATGCAGTAAGGAGAGAAAATATTAAAACAAAAAGGAGCCACTTCAGTTAGAGCCAGATATATTATTCAAAAAGAGTTAATTACTGTTTCAAAGGAAGACAACAACAATATCGAAGCTCCACAATCTGGTACAAAGAAAATATAGTAAAATATCATGTAAATATATTTGAAAGTTCTAATGATTTTGACAGCATTATGTCTATTTATAGTGAAACAGAATACATTGAAACTGAAAATATTTTACAACATGATTCTAATATTTAAAGACAGAAGAAAATGTTATGGTGATTATATTCTTATGAAATTTCTTATAAAAAATATTATAATGGTTTAATCATTGAAATAATTTATATAAATCATGATCTTGTGCGATTAATGCGATAAAAGTCTAATTGAGATGTCATTGTTTTTCTGAAAAAGTTGATGCATCTATCATAAATATTCAATAAATTGTAATATGTCTTCCACAACCTAGGATATCACAGTATCAAGTAGATTCTCAGTTGCACAGAAATATTTTGGTATGTCATTTGCAATTTTAATCTTCATTAATTATTATTAATTATTGCTTTATGAATTAAATATATTTAATTCACTCCTCTTCTCAATCCCTTATTTTGTACATTATTATTTTCTTCTAACATTTATTGAATAACTTGAAAAAACCGAAATCTAATTGTTGTGTTTACATACTAAATAAATTGTTTTTGATGTAGATAGGAATTTTTTTTCCATATTTCTTAGAAAATTTAGCCATGATCCATAGTGCTCCATGGTGTAGACTATTGTATCCCAACCCCGGGGTACAACGGTCCACTTTCTCACTTGTCATTTAAAACATTCTACAGAAATACGTAAGTGCAATTATTGGTTTCAAGTATATCATAAACCAGAATGAATAGACAATATGTATACTCATTTTAAATGATAATTTTGTTCATCGCTTAGAAGAAAAACGATATATGAAAGTGGTCCACTGTACCCCACACTCCCCTATATACGAAAAAAAAACATATGGCGTCGGCCTCCATATTTATTGTAGTAAATGAGGGTCACGCATAAACTGCATCAACCATCAGTATGTCAACATTAAATGAGGTTTCAGAAAATTTAGCGTCCTTGGAGTCGCTGACAAATTTTCCTCATGAAGTTGAATGAAAATCATCGGCATCTTATACGAATGATCTAAAAATGTATTTTCAATTGCTACTTTCACTTACGACTGATATAACTAGATATGTTATAATATATCTTTGACTATTGGCTTTTATTTTTACAACAAGCAAATGCGTACCGCATTAAAAAATTAAACTACATCAACATATTTTCCTCTTTTTTATCGTTTATCTTTTATTTTTATCGATTATTTCCCTTTTTTATCGTATTAAAGGGGCTTTAACGCCATCAAAAAAATTATCATCACATTATTGACATATACCTGCTTTATTCAAGGAAGTTTGGGAAACTTCCTTGAGGCATCTATTGAATGTATGGTTCCCATACATGATGAAATATAAATAAAGTTTGTTATATGAACAATTGATTGGGCTCTAAAGTTTGAATACTGAACAATACGATAACTTGTCTATCTCCAGAAATTGACAGTTTAAGATTGAACAATTTATTAGCGGGTACATGAGTTTCTGGAAAATAACACACCCAGTCGTCTGAACCAGAAGTATATCATGGCCAATTTAAAAGGCAGAGGTCAACGAATACTTAAAAATACCATAGACAGCCATTTCACGAGCGAACCAAAGAGGTATGTTTTCTCGAAGTACTATTGCATTGATGTACCCACAAATATTATTTTACTCAAGCGAAAAATAATATGCTTACATTTCTTTTACATTTAGAGATATTTGCACTTAAGAACTGCTTTTTTAACATTTGACCTTTTATATCTCGTTGCCAAAAAATGTTATATTTTTAAATGAAATAAAATACACAATCGCAATTGTATAATATACTTCGCCATTCAAATAACTCAAAAAATTCTATTTTGCAGTCAGAAAATATTCTATATTTACGAAAGATCCTTCATATTATTGAACGGTCTGCTAAAACAGAAAACATTTTTATACACTGCATATCTGTTTCAACAAAAAGTTTGTCTAGTTGACATGGGATGTCAAACCGTTGTAAAAGCGTTTTTTTTCACATTGCATATGGAGGGGAGGAGATAATGTTGAATCGAAAGGATATGTTATTCAATTCAAAAGATAGTTAACAATGGCAGATTTCTGGAACGAAATACAAACAATTTGTTTCTCCTTTCTGTTCCAATTTCAAAGAATGTATACCAAAGAACATACGAGTGACGTTGTAAAACAGTTCAGTTAAACGGTGACGGTAGACTGATGGAATTATGTAGATATTGACGATTGAGTCTTTATACTATACTAAGCTCCATTGCTGAGAAAAAACAGTAAATCCGAGTTCGAACGCGGGATCGAATACACGTCTTTTGGAATGCATCTATATATGACATCATCACGCCCCCTGTATAAAATCATTATACATGTTTGAATATTATTTAATAAAAATAAGGAGTTGAAATGCCAGTCTGTCGTTTTAATTTTCGTGCAGTGGTGTCTTATCTGAAAATTCAATGAAACGTATTGTCTGATGATGATGTGTGATTTATTGTTCCAACATATATTATATAGCAGATAGATCTATAACATGGTACTTGTCGCTGATCTGAAATATATAAAAAGCTACGACGAACGTATTTTATGAGATTCTGTATCCAATATTATATACATAGATGTGATTTTATCTGTACAAAAATTGGACCAGCATACTGGTTTAAGTCGTTTTATACTTGTTTAAATTTTACATATGAAGTTAAAAAAAATACGACATTTCATATTTAAATGATGCAAGATTAACCTGCGATAAGATATATACTATATAAACAAAAAAAATCGACGCACCAAGAAATAATTATCCAAATGAGACAAAATTTGGAAAGTGTAATGAGGATGTACAGAAAAGGCAATGATTAGAATTTCAGAACAATTGGAGGATTTATTTCACTGAAAAATTTACACAAATTGAGAATATCAATATGGCGTTGGTTCACCTCTGGTCTTCATATAAGCTATTACCTGACGTGGCATTGATGTAAACAGGTCCGAATGGTGTTCTGAGAGATGTCGTTCCAAATGGTCTTCAATTGACGAACTAATTCGTCTACATTCTGGGATGGTCGCAGGCGGAGTCCCATCTGAGCCCAAATATGTGCAATAGATGAGAGATCTGGGGATCTGGATGGCCAAGGAATTATCTCGTAAGCAAGCAGACACTCAATAGAGAGGCGTGCCGTGTGTGGCCGGGGCCGGCGGGATTAGTTCTGTTTCTTATCGGGCCTATGCCTGCGGCGCTGCTGTTGCTCGTGACGTCATAAAGTACATCCCATAATTTGCAACTTCAGTATGTGGTTGAAAGTGAGATACTGTTAATATTGACGAAGAAACGGATATATCCTAATAAGGTAAGCTATATCGTTATTATTTTTATTATCTAGGTAATAATAATAATGCATGGTGTTGTTAATTTCTAAAATTTAAGGGAAAATGTAATCAATTTGTCCACTTTTTTCAAGGTACTTAGAGTGAGGCACATGCAGTATAGGTCTAACGAACGTATCACCGAAAGGGGTTTGGTTTTCTTTTAAGTGTATTTTTAATATCTAGAACATGATTAGAAGTGATTTATAACTAGATTCATGGATGTCAAGAGTTTAGGTAGCGTAATTTTTTCAAATCCAACTTCAAATTCGTCCGTTGAACGAGTATTTTTGCTACGTAAGAAGTTGATGGAAATCGCTTAGATGTTAAATGTGTAAAATGTCTGCTTCAAATGAAAATACATAATCAGTTAATATGTGCCGAAATATATAAAAAAGTTTGGGGCGATGAAAATTTGCTGAGTCAAATATCGTCCAATAGTAAATACTTGTGAATTTAGCGTTTTTATTGGCTTTTGTGTGTGGCTCATGATGAATTTTGTGATCCCATTAATGGTGTTTCAGATGAAAAAGTTTTTTTTTTAAAACAGTTTGTTTCATGGCTAAATGCATGGGATTATATTCACAAATCAAAAGCGAATGAAAAAAATGCATTAGGAATTAAAGAAAAAAAAGGTGGGATGTTAACTAAGGAAACTCATTTTGCTCTCAGTTTTACTGTTGAATCACTACTTCAATTGATTGAATATATTTTTACCACTTTTGGGTGTAAATATATATTACTGGGAAAGTTTCAGACCGATAGTCTTGAGGCTCGGTTTGGGCAATATCGTCAGATGAGTGGGGGAAATTATAATGTTTCCTACAGACAAGTACTAGAATCGGAAAAAAAACTTAAAGTTTTAAATCTCATTGACTTATACTCCCACAATATGGGAGAGTTCAAGATAAAATACCTTGACCGTCTCAATTTGGACGCCGAAATCCAAGACTATGAGGTTCCCGAAACCTTCTATGAGATTTTCAATACTTTTGATGACATGGAAATAACTGATTCTACTATGTCAGTTTTAATTTTTATTGCTGGATATGTAGCACACAGTGTGAGTAAAAAACTTAATTGTAAATTGTGTTATTCCATTTTAACTAAAAACAAAACACTGGAACATGAAAATCCTGAGAGGGAAGAAGTTTTACAATATTTGAGACTCATGGACAGAGGTGCACTTAAATGGCCCCAAGAATTTACAGTAAATATCGTTATACATACTTATCAAATTTTTCAAAAACTAATAAGCATAAAGTATGAGGAAGAATTTTTAAGAAATGGAAGACAAAAAAAATCTCATAATTCAACTTGTTGTAGAGAAACTTGATTTATTAAATTTGATTCCAAATGTAACATGTAGTTGTGGAACAGAGCATAGTATTTTGGGTAAAAGATGTCTCTCCGTAATTGCAAATATTTTTTTAAATAATTATACGAAGGTCCGAAATGATAAAAGAACATCAAAAAACTATAAACGAAAACTTTCAACTTATAACAATTTTTAATGTGAAATCTCCTCTCTTTGTGAAATCTCCTCTACCCAATGGATAGGTATTTCTTAATGATTTTTCATATATTTATATACACCGAACGGCCATTACATTATGACCACTTGCATGTAAATTAAATCGAAGAGGTACATATTTTGCTCTGTAACTTTCAACGTATTTTACTCATAAAAAATCATTCATGGGAAAAAAGTTTCGAATGCTTAATATAATTACAAATAACTGAATATTTTCGAACACGACATCACTTAAACATTCAATATCGAATAATGGCATAAAAGTATAAGGTTGGAGGAAAAATGTCTTAAAATCTGATTTAGAGTATAATGAATTTGCTCCTATGGGTATTAATAGATATTTCTTAATAATTCTCCATTCATATAAGAGAAAATTTGTTATTCTAAATAAGTTTCTGCGAAACTTTTCTTTCAACCTTCAATTTTTACGCTCTTTTTTAACAGCAAATCTTTAATTGATAAAATGCTTGATAATTTTTAATTATTAGTTATCATGTCAAGTCTCTGAAGCTCTTTTATTTCCTGGAAAATGTTTTTTATAAGTAAAATATATCGAAAGTTATAAAGTTAAATATGTCAAAATATGTACCTCTTCCATTGAAATAACATGCATGTAATGTAATGGCTCTTCAGTATATATATATATATAGGGTGTTTGGTAAAGGTCGCAACAAAAGTGTCACATCATGTAGCTTGACATTTTTTAAAACTAAAGTCAAGAGGGACAATTTTCATAAAAATTAAAATTCAGCCTGTTAATTGCAATTTTATTATTAGGGTCTTACAATGTTAAATGACTTTACCAAATAATTAAAATGCCCTTTAAGGATAAGATAACCCTTTCTAGTTATATGAACCACAAAAATAAAATTGTAAAATAAATTTTCTAACTAATTATAAAAGCTTAGTATGGCGACTTTTATAGTGCAAGGTGATATCCAAAAAAGGGTAGTACAAATGAATGTAAATTCAGAGAAACAATTTCAGCAAACAATTTGAATTTTTGGTACACCCCCCCCCTCCCCCCCAAATTTATGGATTATACACACCCAAATGTTTTGGTGTAAGTAATTAAAAAGTCAATGTGCAGAAAATTTCATGTAAATAAAATTTTTTCTTTAATCTTGTTCTTTTTGTGTACGTGTTTTGATTTTTTATTAGTGAGTCAAAAATTATTTTTTATTAGTGAGTCATTTGTAAATTGTCTATGGGCAATTGTCATATTGTCGTAGCAAAAGGTAAGATTAAAATTGAGAATGTTATTGCTACAGTACTATCAATTAATGAATAATGTAACTTTATTCTTTCAATCATCTGACCTCCAAAGAGACTGGAAACCAATGGTTTTATTTATTTTATGCACATGTGTATTAAATATAAAAATGTGAAATACACAAATTCATATTGGCACCGAAAACTTGCAGATGACAACACTCAGCAACCTTAGTGTTAAAAGTAGAATTTTCAAAACTTCACATCACAGGTGAAAATCGTCTGTCAATAAGTAACGTCTAAAATTATTTTCGTTGAAAAAAAAACAAGAAAGATCAATCATGCATAAGCATTGATTATGAAACACTTTCCAACTGAAATGTAATTTCATTTAAAAATTTCTAAAATGTGATTCATTCAGTGGTAATATCTTTTACATTATCACAGTACTACAGTAATTTATTATACTTAAATATTTAAAACTGTATCGAAATATAAATCATCTGATTCTTTATGCAAAATCAATGAATATTTCATTCATATAACTTGTATTCCAGACTCCAGAGCTAAATAATTTTATGTGAAAAAAATTCAGCAATTCTTATGTAATTCATCTTACAATCGCTTGAGATATTTGCATTCTGCATATGTTAAAATTAGGCTTCCTTGAAGAAATAATAAAAGTTTAGGGATCATTTAAAATCACAACTATTGTAATTGCATAGGCACGGAATTTAGATACACAGATAATACACAGATAATATATATGTGTATGTGTATGTACTCAAAGTATTGGAATCGTGCCGAAGATCGGAACTCGAATTTTCAAAGGATCTACACGTTTTGGGACTTCTGGAACACGAAAAAACTACTTTTAGGAAGACGTCTGTGTGTGTAAGGGTGTATCTGTGTATGTTTCTGTGTGTCTTGAAATTGCCTTTATCCACTCTAGCTAAAAACTAATGAACCAAATTTAACAAAATTTGGAGTATAATATTTCAATAACCTACAAGTGATTTATATACCAAATTTAACAAAATTTTGTATATAAATCATTTGTAGGTTATTCTACTACGATTCGGGAAAAAGGAACGGGCTATTTTTGCGAAATGGCCAGCAAAAATCGTTATATATAAAAATAAAAGACTACGTGTGCTCAATTATATCAATTAAATTCCTATTTTATATGTGATTTTTGACAACAAAAAGAATAAGACTAACCCCATTACTCTAGGACTAGCCGTTCTTGAGATATTCTAGTTTTTTCGCGTTTTCGCTACGCCACCTTTGACAATAAGTCCAGCTATCAAATGAGAACCAAATTTAAGTTTAACGTGTAAATTCAATGTCATTTAAAATACTTATGTTGTGCAGATAAACTCAAATTATCATTGAATAAATAAAGAGAACGAATATGAGTCTGCAGAGAAAGACATGTGCTGTCCACATCAGAATTTTTAACAATATTACACCAATGATTTATAGAAGTGAACGGGGATTATTTTCAGGGCATTTCGAAAAAAATGTATGATCTATATTTAAAGATCCATCAAATTTTTGTCGAATAAAATGTTCAACAAATTTAAGCTGTGTACCAAATTTTAACTCTCTAGGACGTAGGAAAGTGCATTAAAAATGCCATCAATTAAATTTATCAAGAAGAGTTATATAAAATTTAAAAAAAATGAAAAATTGTTATCTACCAAATTTATTTTAAAATATGAAGCCACTCCTATATGCAAAACGTTTAAACAAATGGAGAGATATTTATTATATAATATCTCTCTCTTTTCTTTCTGGAAGATATCCCAAAGTCAGAATTTAATTGAATTTGTTATTTTCCCTATATTAAATAATTTTTTTAATTAAAAAACTACTTAACATATTTTACTGAATTTTTTTTTATATATTCTATGGGATAATGTGAATATTTCCTAAAAATTTCGAAGCAATTCGTGAATTTGAAATTTACTTAAAAAATGTTTGAAAAATTAGGTCCCATAGGGTTCAATGTATTTCATTTTTTCAACCCGGGTTCAATAAAAAACTAATTGGGTGATATTATTTATTTATATTCCCATAGGTCCTACAGACCGTCTGAACAACATACTAAAATTTCATTTTGATAAACTCATTTTTACGGCAGTTATCGTGCTAACGGACAGACAGACAGACAGACAGACAGACAGACAGACAGACAGACAGAATGAACAAAGTCATAAACACTTTTCAACTTTGTTGTAAAGTGTTAAAAAAACAGGTAAGATTTAAGCTATTAAAATAAGTTTGATAAAATTGTTTGTCATTGTAATACAGTATTATATTTAATATTTAACCGATTTATTCAAATTTATTAAACTATTTCTGTTGTAAAAAAGCGTATCACCCGAAAGCGATTTTTTATTCTTTTTAAAATTATTACTATTTGAGACTACTGTCTTTTCCTGTCATTCACGCTAATCTCTGCATTTTATTTTACCAAAGCAGGGATTTCAATTTAATCTGAAAGTGCACAATAACGAAAAATAAATATTTTTATATCACAACCCTGCTGTCAATTACAAATGTAACTTCCAAAATAGTCGTTCATAATGGGCGTGATCACTTATTGATGCTTAAAATATAAATCTAATGTCTGTATTATTATTAAGTATGGATGCATATTATTTTTAAGTATATATATATTATTAAGTATGTATGTATATTACTATTAAGTATGTATTATTATTAAGTATATATATTATTAAGTATGTATATTACTATTAAGTGTGTATTATTAAGTATATATATATTATTAAGTATGTATGTATATTACTATTAAATATGTATGTATATTAATTATTGTATAGTAGTATTAAATAAGTATTAATATTATATTAATTAATAGTATTAAATAATTATTAATAGATATTAAATATTATTATTAAGTATGTATGTATATTAGGATATATGTTATGTAAATCTGACAGTTAAAACTTTTGAAAGACCTTATTATAAAAATGTTTTAGGAGAACTATGTAATTAGAAATTGAATTAACTCTGCCCAAAAGCATTATTATATATGTATAAGAGGTCATAATGTGTTTCTGTGCATTAGGTTACTTAAGAACAAAAGCCAGATTTTTCAAGTAAATGAATTTTATGAAAAAATAAAATTCAAAAGGTTAAAACTTGCCATTGAATCTTTTAGAAGAAAAGGGGAAAAAAAACTCGTAACTACGGACGGAAATATTCAGTATTTTTTTACTTTACAATCTTATTTATATTCCTTCTTTACATATATAATTTGTTTTCGTTATATTTATTTAATTAAATCATTTTTACTTCAACCAACTTCTATCATTCTAAAATATCGACGCTGATTAAGAACTGGAGCAAAGTGTAAACGCCGTAGATGGGATGTAAGTTGTGACGTCACAAAACCTGCATCTAGGCCCGATAAGAAGAAGAAATCCCGCCGGCCCCGGTGTGGCCTGGTATTAACTTGCTGAAAAGTTTGCCCGGGATGTCGTTAAACGAATGGCGATACAATGGCTCGTAGACAGCTGCTGTATACCCTAAGGGTCAGTCGAGTGCTCTGGGTTTTCAACAACGAGTCGTAGAATGTCGACAACGTACCACTGTGCTGTGATGGTCTCACGGAGGACTATCAAAGGAGTCCAGATATCAAAGAAAATGGCACCCCAAACCATAATTCCCTATTGTCGGGCCGTGTGGCGTGTGACAGTAAGAGCAGGATCCTGACGATGTCCGAGCTGTCTCCAGACACGCCTGCGCTGGTCGTCTGGATACAGTTCGAAACGGGTCTCATCACTGGAGACAATTCGTTCATAATCCGAACAATTCCACGTTAATCGGGCCCGGCACCATTGCAATCGCTGCCTACTGGTCAGTGGTAGGTGGTGTAATGAGCGCCGCGAGTATAGATTACGCTCCCGTAGTCTTTTATTAATAGTTCGGGTGGTTATTTCCGTGTTTGTCACACGTTGGATGGTTGATAACGACGAATCTCGTGCTGTCACAACTGCTCTGATAATCGCTCTATCTTCCAGTTCTATCGTCGATCTAGGCCGCCCGCTGCACGTTTTCCGCTGAAATCTGCCATTCTGGACCCATTCCTAACAACATCGTCTAAGTGCTGCATCGCTCCTATTCAAATGCCGAGCGATTCGTCGGTGTGCCCATCCAATCTCATGCAGTCCGGCCCGCACGCCCTCTTTCAAACTCCTTCATATGCTAGTAATGGCTGCAAATTCGCCGGAGAAGAATTGTTACAATCAAGGTACGTAAGCGCAATCGCGAATATTTGATCATTTGAATATTCTGTCGACAAGTGTTTGCATGTACAGTTCCATTACTATCGGATTATTTTGCGGTGTGCGTCGTTTTTTTTTGTCTTAGTGTATATATTATTCCAATTTTTATTGTCATTCTATAAGTTTTGTCTTAATTGTTTAATGTACTTTAGAAACACTACGGTTCAAGTTTTCAATTTTTATATATAAACATTAATTATAGATAGCAGCTATATTTATTGCTCTTTAAAATACTGAATTATTTCAGGTGTGCATATTAAATTTTCTTGCACTTCCTTCACTGATAATATCAAAATTGTGTCGTGGGAATGAATCGAAAAATAATACCGATGCCATGTACTACAAACTTGCTTTCAATCCATCCCAACTATTTTTAAATATTTATAAAATTATATACCGCAGTAAAGTTGGACTATAAATATCATTTGTATGCTTAGAGGAAGTACAATAGATATGAACCTTCTTTGTAGATAACGCATTATCTTGTAACAAAAAAAATCGATGTATTAGACGTGGAACGTCTATCCATTGAACACATATTTTATGCTCTGTTTTGAGAATAATCGCAAATCCGAAAGAATTTGTTATTCCATTTCCAGAGAAGATTTACACTGGCATATGTCAAAAGCGAAATAGAGTTGATTTGTTTTCCATTTTTAAATTTCAATTTCAAGAAAACATATATTGAAGATATTTTAGGCGTATTTATACACGGTATTTCAGTATAGCCGACCTCGCCTTTTGTTATTTGGCCATTAGTTTTAGACACATACTTTGAATGTGAAAGTTCGTTTAAATTAAATGAAGTATTTCATAGACTTTTCTTTCTGTGGGTGGTATATTCTGAAATTAGGGGGGAGTTCACATTTTATATAATATCATAAAAAAAGCCCAATCATTAAATGTTCTACGTAGAACCTACTCTGAAAAAAAATCAGGTGCAATTATCTGCAATATTCATAAATATATTCACAATGGAATTAATATAAAGACTACCAAAAACAGAAAAATTGGAATAAAGTTTTCCCTCGATCCGATGAATTGAAAAAATTTACACCGTGCTGCAGGGTCGTACTTCAAATTCAACCAAATTTCGTATACACTGTTATTTACAGCTGATCCTGTAATTGTAGGGGGAAAAGCTTAGGACTCTTTTTAAAAAAAACAATGACTCGTAGAATATTGCATAATTGCACCGTGTATTTTTAGACTCAACATTGAGTTGCAGCGCAACATTTTCTAATTGAACTCTACTTGCTCAAGTGATCCTATGCAAACTTGGGGTTCCTTGAGCAAACTTTTTAGGTCCCCCTATTTTCTTCTTAAATACCCCTCACCGAAAAAATATAGGAAATTATTATCCATTTATTGTTAACAAAATTTAAATTTTCTGTCTCTAAAAGCAATTGACGAAACACGAAACCAGCTATTCTGAAACACACTGTATATTTGGACCTTGATATGGCATCACATGAATTCGAGTATTTCAAACATTAATCTATTTAAACCTAAATTTATAAGTCTGAAATTTTTTGTACTTTATATTCTCATTCGCTCTTACGGGGAAGATTTTTAAAGTGTCGGTCTTCATAAAATATCCTTACAACTTTCCAATACTTTCCCGAAGAAAACTGTTATAAGCAAATACGGTAAATGCAACTGTTCCGTGGGCGTTTTAATTCTTCCTCCTCCTCAGATCAGTAAGTGATGCTAAGGTTCAACTGGGCAGTTTTATCCACTGTTTATGACCTGATGAATAAGGATCATAATGCCATCGAAATAAATGTGGTTCCCTTAACTGTTTATGCCTGATTTCTTTAAGAAAGTACCAGAAATTTGCATTTTAACAAACAGCAATTTCTGGGATGAACAGCCCGGCGGTTAAGGCACATGACTGCACTTGGATGCCTTCATTTCGACTCTCGACCCTTCTCAAACTATCCCCGTGGTTACAGGGAGTGTAGACACGTTAAATATAGGGGCCAGCAAGTCCTTCCGAGAGGATGGTGGTAGAGGGGAAGGAGAGTACAGTCCCCGCTGGATTCTGGTTTTAATTGGGTGACTGTTTAAACAGGTGCCTTATATATTCTAGTATATCGGGCGGTCTGGATCAAACAAACAAGCAGCCGTGCCATTTATTGCAATATGAAAGCTTGTTGTCGTTAAGTAGTCACAAGAAAATATGTTAACTTAATTTCTTAATTTTTAAACTTTAACTACAAGGAGATATTCCTTACACGTGCGAGATTTTGGCGACAAATTTGACGGAATGCCGCCAACTTGGCGACATTTTTAATTGTTGCCTAATTAACAAAGATCTCGCCAAATGGATAAAAATGACGCTAAATCAATGAAAATGACGACTCATTGACGAAAATTCAATATCTTGGAAAGAATATAAGTATCTACCATAAAAATAACATTTTTTTTAACTGTAAAAGTAGTAAATTTATTGTATTATATAAGGAAAGTCATGCGTTGCCCACATCAGATTTTTTATTTCTTAACTAATAGATTGACTGTGCAATGTAAAAGTAAATGAATCGCAGAAATAAAAGATTAAAATAATAACGACATTAAAACATAAAATTGTGAATTATATAAGGAAAATATTAAGAATTTAAAAAAAATACATATTTATTTTAAAAATATGCTGTAAGTGAACTTTAAATATATATAAATGGAGAAAGGAAAAAAAGGCATATATTTAAGACAATATAAGACACAATCACGCATACGAAAATAAAATGAATCTAAAAGGAAAATAACTCTACAAATCGGCCTTCTTTTACTTAAAGCTAAACAAATAATAAAAAAAAATAATTTTCCATCGATGAAAGTGCTAAAAGAATCCATTAATGAAATGGAAAAATTACTTAGGGACTTGAATGAAAGGGTAACTCTAAGGTTGAAAAACATCTGCCATTTCCTGCGCTTTTTTTATATAACATCACAAAATTCTACTTAGAAAGGCTCTCAAAATACATTCTTTTTCCTATTTGTGTATTGTGATTTAAATTAAATCTACGTTAATCAAATATTTAACATTCTAAAATGAGAAAATAAAAACATATATTTTGTGGGAATCACATTATAAAAAAATCTGATGTGGGCAACACATGACTTTCCTTATATAATGCAATAAATTTACTACATTTACAGTAAAAAAAATGGATTATTTTTATAGTAGTTATTTATATTCTTTCCAAGATATTGAATTTTCGTCAAAGAGTCGTCATTTTCCATGTCGTCATCATCAATGAGTCGTCATTGTTTTAGCGTCATTTTTATCCAGTTGGCGAGTTTTCGGTAATTTAGCAACATTTAAAAAAGTCGTCAAGTTGGCGACATTCCACCAAATTCATCGCCAAAATCTCGCCAAGCGTTATGGACGAAGAAATAAGTTATTCTTACAGCAGATAAATGACTATTGGCGTTCAAATACAAATGTATTACTCAAAGAATATTTTTCCATGAATGGAACGAGCTAGATCCACGAGAATGATGTCACTCAATTTATCGCATGGTATTACATATGAAAAGTGAACATGTTTCTCTATAGGAATTTTTTTTTTATTTTATATGACTTTTTGATATTTTTTTGAAAAATGTGAAATATCTCGAGAACGGTTGATGTTAACGTTCTAAAATTTATGTGAATCGTTTTCTAATGGAAAATTACATAAGAAATGTCTATTTGCGTAACTTTATTGGCTGTTTTGATTTTTTGATGATTTTTTTCAAAATTTCACTCAAAAATTTGGAGGGGTTCTGAACATTCGATTGCGTATAAAAACAATAAGCTTCTAGTGTTTATGGATTGTGATTTTTGTACCAAATTTCGTTCGAATTGGTCCATTCGTTCGTCAGTTATCGTCTCCACAGACCCACTGACACACACACACACATACTTTCACACACACACACATACACACACACAGACATCACTTCAAAAATGTTTGATTCGTGATCAAGGATGCTTGAAACGTGCTCTCCCGTCGAAAACTCGAATTCGAATTTTCGACCCCATCACAATACTTTCCTTATACATTATGTATATAAGGAAAGTAATAAATAAAATAATATTAATCAAAATGTATTTTTAATTTTATCATAGAAAATTATAGTATTAATGATCAAATGTTGGTATATAAATATGATAGTTTGTAAATGATATGCTGAAAGTATATAAATAATCAAATATATAAAAACGGTATTATACGTTCAATAATGCGTAAAGGGTTCTGTAGAGTTCATTTCTGTTCATTAGATTCATAAAAATTGTTGGTATATAAATATGATAGTTTGTAAATGATATGCTGAAAGTATATAAATAATCAAATATATAAAAACGGTATTATACGTTCAATAATGCGTAAAGGGTTCTGTAGAGTTCATTTCTGTTCAGTAGATTCATAAAAATATAATTTTAGGGTCCCATAAATTTTTATAGTGAAATCATGTGTATTCAGAACGGAAGATAAGCCCACAGAGCTTAGTAGGCTAGAGCTCGGCCTATTGAACGTATGGTCAGAAATGGATCTGTTTGTGACATGCTATTATGCAGGGCTATAAAATGTTACCCAAAAGAGTAGAAATATACACTACAATTAGATAAATATATAAATGTGATTGAAAATTCAGAAACACTTGAAATGATTTGCGTCTTGAGAGATTTTTATGTTTTTGTTTTGTATTATTTTATTTTTCAGAAATGAATTTTCTTTTAAAAGCTGCATGTTTCGTGTATATATGTGTTTAGTGGAGGCATGGTACTATTAATAAGTAACTTGATTCGCATATTTGTTTTCGCAATCTGACAAGTCCACTTAAGTTTTTAATTTATACTTTTATATGTGTTTCAAAAATATATGTTCAAGACAATTTGTCCAAAATTGCATTCTCTGTAGCGAGGGTTTATTTAATTTTTAATCACGTGTTTAACTAGTAACAAATTATGACAGCTGAAAATTTTAAAGTTCTGGATATATACATTTTTTCAAAATAAACACGTCTGTTAGGAAAGTTATATCGCGTTATATTTAAAAATTTATTCATTTTTCCAATATTAATTCTTAGCAGCAAAAGGATGTCAAATTGTGGTGTTCGTATTTCTGAGAAACAAAGTGATGTAGATTTTTAATTCCTTTAAATCATCAACTCTATTTCGCATTTTTTGAAACTTTCAATTTTTCGTTCATCTGGAAGTTGAGGCGTAACGAATGAAACCGAATCCCACATTCTAACTGGTTTGAAAATACTAAAATATATTTTTTAAAATCTCTTTGTATTGTCCCCCTTAAATCGAATTTTCGAAATATTATATTTTTTTGTTGATCTGGAAGCTGAGATTAAGCACGAGACGGTAATTAAACATGGTGATTTTGAATTTTTGCAGTATTCTTTTGAATCTTTACAACTAATTCGAATTTTTGGAAATGTTAAATTTTTCCGTTGACTTAGATGATAAAGTTATCGGATGAGACCAAATCTGAGATTCCAGCTATAGCGGAAATTCTCTGTTTAGTAGAGTGCTTTTGAATTGTTCGATTATTCCTTCGGGTCATCGCATTTAATTCGAATTACTCGAAATTTTAGATTATTTCCATTGATATAGAACAGGGACTCCAAACTATTGTCCGTGAACTGGATATGACCTCCGTAGTAAGTTTCTACGGCCTGAGTAATCTTTACATAAACTAATGACTATATAATAATATCAGTAGAAATCACCTAAATGAAGCTGGTTCTGTATGCAGTGACAACATATCTACATAATATTAGTGTAAAATGGATATCTTATTTAAATATAATATTTTAGTTAGAAAGTAATTATAGCAAAACGGAGAATTCACGCAGACATTTTTTTCTGTATTGGGGATTTCTTATATTTGCTAATATACTGATTACCAGAATAATAATTCGCATATTAAGACAAAACATTGCTCAAAATTAACCGATGACCTCTTGAAATATATTTTTTCAATTTGTCTTGTTTGAAATAATTCGTTTGACCCAAATATTGGAAACATCATTCATGCATCAAAGTAGGCACAAAGCAAGGCCATTGCTATCAGTTGGTTTTAAATATTTGTGTCATCGGTTATATATATGTATTATTTTTCTTTCTGTTCTATTGCTTCCTAACAAAAATTGTTGTTTTGCATATGTGTTTGATTTGTTTGCACTTCATTACTTCTATGAAAAAAAATCTGATGTGGGCAACATATGACTTTCCTTATATAATGTACTGAATTTACTACTTTTACAGTACAAAAAACAGGTTTTTCTTATAGTAGATAATTATATACTTTCCAAGATATTGAATTTTCGATGATTAGTCGTCATTTCCATTGATTTAGCGTAATTTTCATTCATTTGGAGAGATTTTCGTGAATTTGGCAACATTTCAAAATGTCGCCAAGTTCGCTACATTCCGCCAAATTCGTCGCCAAAATCTCGCCAAGAATTATGGACGAAGAAATAAGTTATTCTTACAACAGACAAATGACTATTGGCGTTCAAATACAAACGCATTACTCAAAGTATCTTTGTTCATGAATGGAACGAGCTAGATCCACGAGAATGATGTCACCCAATTTATCGTATGGTATTACATATGAAAAGTGAACATGTTTCTCAATAGGAAATATTTTTTTTATTTTATGACTTTCTGATAATTTTTAAAAAAAATGTGCAATACCTCGAGAACGGTTCATGTTAGCGTTCTAAAATTTATGCCAATCGTTTTCTAATGAAAAATTACATAAGAAATGTCTACTTGCGTAACTTTTTTAGTGGTTTTGATTTCTTGACGATTTTTTCAAAATTTCATTCGAAAATTTAGGGGGTTCTGAACATTCGATTGCGTATAAAAACAATAGACTTCCAGTGTTTACGGATTGTGATTTTTGTACCAAATTTGGTTCGAATCGGTCCATTCGTTCGTCAGTTATCGTCTCCACAGACTCACTGACACACACACACACACATACTTTCACACACACACACACACACATACACACACACACACACACACAGACATCACTTCAAAAATGTTTGATTCGTGATCAGGGATGCTTGAAACGTGCTCTCCCGTCGAAAACTCGAATTCGAATTTTCGACCCCGTCACAATACTTTCCTTATACATTATGTATATAAGGAAAGTAATATATTTACAAGTAATCATGTTAAATTATGGTTATAAGTCGTATGTACATTTGTAATTATATCGGTCCATCCCAACTATCAATTTGAATTCTCTAATGCGGCTTTTCACTCAAAAAGTTGGAGAACCCCTGATCTAGAGAATGTGATGGATTCAATGACATCAAAATTGAGACTCTGACTTGAGTGTAAGAATGCGATAATTTTAAAATAATATTTTAAGTATTTTGATATCCTTTCGTATCTTCACTACTAATTCAAATTTTTTATTTTTTTATTTTTCATTTGGTCTAGAAGTTAAGACAAACTGAATGACATTACAATTAAGATATTAGGTAATGTGAAAGTGCTCGATAATTTTGAGATTCTGGCTGGTGTGCGAGATTTTAGCACAGATTTTGTGCTAGATTTTGGATCAGATTACCACTGATTGACTGACCCAGTAAGTTAGCCAATCAGTTTGTTCAGTGCATATTATATAGATATACGTGATCATTACTACGGGCTACAATTTTATTTAGATATTTAACATTCTTACTTAATTTAAAAAAAATTGTAATACTTAGTACAAAACATTATTTCCACCTGCGGAAAACTCTTCTTTGTTTCACACGAATTATTAAATTAAGCTATTACGTCAAAGTTTTTGTTAATATTTAATGATGTTTAAATTAATTATTTCGGTATTCGTTTTGGGCAACGAAGAATTTTTTCTGTCTTTAATTAAAGAATTTTAAGGTAATTGGAATGCTAATTACCTTGTTTAAAAGAAGAGCTAATTTCAAAATGGATGAAAGGAAATTTTACTTCTGACAACAGAGTACTTAGCATATCAAGACTCGCTTTAGTGATTATATATGTAAGTGTCAATTTTATTTGTTATCAAGAACTTATTAATTTTTCAATTGCGTAATTATATGAATCTGTGATTTTTTTCAAATATTATACATAATTAAAATAAGTTTTGCAACATTTTATATTAAATATTATTTTTAAATTTTCACGATTGACTAAGAGTATTATATTTTAATGTTTTGTGAAATCATATAATCTTGCATTTGTTTCATAAATAAATGTAACATATTTATTATCCTGTCATTTACAAGCTATAGGATAACGCATACAATGGCGAAAAATAATATCCAAACACTTTTTGGGCCCCGATATTCTACTGTTAAACCAAAAGTATTATTAGACAGAATGTAATGATTTCTACAAATAAATGCACATCTAATTTTCATAATTAGATGTCCTCATATTTGCTTTTATACAATTTTAGATGTCAACGCCCATTTTTTGTTATCAGGTATTTGTCCTGGTACAATTATGATTAATATACAATGTGTTCGATTCTGACTCGGAATATTTAAGATAGCAAAAGAAAGGTCATGCATAGTGCAGTGTAGAAACTTTCCAATGTCGTTCTAATTATTAACAAAAGTTCTAATTATTAACAAAAGTATATAATCAAGGATCCTATAAGGATCAGATCCGGGATCACAATTCTTGGAATTTGAGGGGCTCTTATAATGTAATTATTGACGCACCATCAATATTGTCAACTTACCAGAAGCCTTCGAAACATTTAGTAACTTGGGCTCATCACTTTATTTTTTGTTATGAAAGTGCTAAAATAAGTGGCATTTTAATAATATTTAAAATATATTTTCCGTGTCAATCTATATACACTAATTGCCAAGTGTCCATATGTCCGCCCGTCTGTCTGTCTGACCGTCCGTCTGTCCATCTGTCACGCTTTTTAGGCACTTCCCGAATAGATAGAGACTTGCAATTTGGTACACGGCTCGGTCGTTCGAAAAAAAAACCCAGGAAAATCGAATTTTTCGAAAACGTTCTCTAGAGGGGGGTGCTTTACACCAAAAGCGTTCAAAATGTGAAATGATAGTAAAGCATGGTTTGCGATAAGATAGATGCTTTAAATTTGGTGTATGGGTAAATCGTTCGAAAGGAAGAAAGTGTGCAATTTCAGACTGTCAATATTTTCTACTTAAGGGGGGGGGGGGTGAGGGTGCCGACCACAAAAATGTTCAATTTACTGAATAAATGAGAAAAGGCTCCTTTAAATTTCGATAGAGGGTTGAAATTTAGTATGTGGGCTAATCATTTGACGAAAACACTCAAGACGAATATAGTTTTTCAAAAATGTTCGTTTATAGGGGTGCTCCGAAGAAAAACGTTCTAAAGGTGAATTGATAAAAAAACATGCTTCGAAATGAGATAGATATCTTAAATTTGGTGTAAGGGTAGATAACTTAGAAGGAAGAAAGTGTACACTTTCAGTTTACCAATATTTTCTACGTTAGGAGGTGCCACACACCAAAACGTTCGATTTTCGGAATAAAGTAAAAGCGCTCCTTTTAAAGCGTGATAGAGGCTTGATATTTGGTATATGGGCGAATCATCTGACAGAAAACACAAGAAGAATAGAGTTTTTCGAAAATGTATATTTAAGGGGGTGAGTACTCGACACAAAAACATTCGAAAGGTGAAATGAAAGAAAAGACATGCTTCGCGATGAGGTAGAGACTTTAAATTTGGTGTATAGGTAAATCGTTCGAAAGGAAGAAAGTGGGCAATATCAGATTTCCAATATTTTCAAATTAAGGGGGTGCCGCACACCAAAATCCTCGATTTGCCGAATAAATAAGAAACAGATATTTCAAAATTTGATAGAGGCTTGAAATTTAGTATATGGGTTAAGCATTTGATAAAAAAACCTCAGACGAATGTATATCTTCAATAATGTTCGTTTAAGGGGGGTGCTCCAGAGGAATACGTTCGATAGGTGAATTAATAAAAAAATATGCTTCGGGATGTGATAAAGATTTCAAATTTGGTGTACGGGTAGATAGTTTGGAAGAAAGAAAGTTGTTGTTGTTGAGACCCAGACCGTCCGACCTACCAGAAAGGTGTAAGGTAACAGTTTGGACGGTCGGGATGTGCTGCACAACTTAGACCGGAACCCAGTGGGGGAGGCATCCACAGGGACCGTACCATCATTCCCCTACCACCAACCTCTCGGAAGGACTTACGGACCCACATGCTTAACGTGATCGTACTCTGCATGAACACGACGGTAGTTGTGGCAGCGTGCAAACCACCGGGCTACCGCGCCCGAAATGTGCCAACAGCACGCGGTGTTCCCAGGTGGTCACCCACCGAAGGAAGAAAGAAAGTGTACAACTTCAGTTTTTAAATATTTTCTATTTTATGATGTGTCGCACACCAAAATGTTCGAATTTCGGAATAAAAGAGTAACGCCCCTTTTAAAACCTGATAAGGGCTTGATATTTGGTATATGGGAGAATCATTTGATAGAAAATCCAAGAAGATTGGAGTTTTTCAAAAATGTATATTTAAGGGGATGGGTGCTCCACACCAAAACGTTCGAATAGTGAAATGATAGAAAAAGCATTCTTCTCGATGATATAGAGACATCAAATTTGGTGTACTGGTAAATTGTTGGAAAGGAAGAAAGTGTGCATTTTCAGTTTTCCAACATTTGTTATTGTAGGGCTTGTGGCTCACTAAAATATTCGAGTTGACGAACAAATGAAAAACGCCTTCTTTACAATGTAAGCTTGAAATTTAGAATATGGGCTAATCATTTGATAAAAATCCCAAGATGAATACGGTTTTTCAGAAATGTTCATTTAAGGGGGTGCTACACAGAAGATGGATTAAGAAGGATCATTCGAAAGATGGAGCGATGGAAAAAACACGCTTAGCGATAGGATTGAAACTTCAAATTTGGTGTGACGGTAGATAGCTTGACATTAAGAAAGTATATAAATTCATATTTTCAATATCTGCTACTTTATGGGGTGCCACTCACCAATATGTTCGATTTTGTTAATAAATGAATCAAGCTACCTTCTAAATATGATAGAGACTTGGTATTTGATATATGGTCCAATCATCTGATGAAAAACCCAAGACGAACAGAGTTTTTCAAAAATGTTCATTTATAGGTGTGCTCCATAGGGTGTGCTCGAAAGGGGAGATGATAAAATATTATGCTTCAGGATGAGAGAGACACTTTAATTTGGTGTACTGGTAGATAGTTAACAATATTTTTTCCTTTAGGGTGTTATGCACAACAAAATATTCTATTTGCCGAATAAATGTGAAACGCGAAGTATTCAAAACTTTGCATTATTCAAGGGTTGCTTATTTCCAGACCGTTGATTTTCAACGGGTATTCGGCTAGTATATATTAAATTACTTTAGAATCGGCTCCGAAATTATATTTTAGTCAGAATAATGTGTTTGCACACAATTGATGTTGTTGCATTTAAGACTCTTTTAAAGCATTTAATCGCTTATGTCCTGAAAAAAAAATTTTTTTTTTGAAGCTGCAAAAATCATTGGCTGCTTCAATTGGTCATTTAAAGTTAGTTAAAATACAGTTTCAGTTTCAATTCTTAAATAATTAACCTTATATTTTTAATCACATTTTTTCAATCATATATAGTAATGGTATTTAAGACGCTTTCGAAATATTTATTATTGGTCATTTAATATTTAATATTTAAATTGACATATTTAAATAACATTTTAATATTAGAAATGCACTTTGAATTTCAGTTCTTACATAACAAATACAGTTTCTTAAATTATATAGGTTAAGTCATTTTAACGTAGGTTATATTATAGTGTAGGTTGCATCATTTAAGGATCGGCTCTTAAATAATTATCGAATAAGAACAATAAAATTGTTTATACGTTATTACTTTCCTTACATACATAATGTATAAGGAAAGTATTGTGTCGGGGTCAAAAATGGTAATTTGAGTTTTCGATGGGAGAGCACGTTTCAAGCATCCCTTATCACGAATCGAATATTTTTGAAGTGATATCTGTGTGTCTGTGTCTGTGTGTGTGTGAAAGTATGTGTGTGTGTGAAAGTATGTGTCTGTGAAAGTATGTGTGTGTGAAAGTATGTGTGTGTGTGTGTGTATGTGTGTGTGTCAGTGAGCCTTTGGAGACGATAACTGACGAACAAATGGACTGATTCAAAATAAATTTGGTACAAAAATCACAATCTATAAGCACTGGAAGCTTATTGTTTTTATATGCAATCGAATGTGCAGAACCTCCTTAAATTTTCTAGTGAAATTTTGAAAAAATCGTCAAAAAATCAAAACCGCTAATAAAGTTACGCAAGTAGAAATTTCTTACGTAATTTTTCATTAGAAAACGATTGACATAAATTTTAGAGCGCTAATATGAACCGTTCTCGAGATATTGCACATTTTTCAAAAAAAAATATCAAAAAGTCATATAAAATAAAAAAAAATATTTACTATTGAGAAACATGTTCACTTTTCATATGTTATACCATGCGATTAATTTTGTGACATCAATCTCGTGAATCTAGCTCGTTCCATTTATGAAAAAAGATACTTTGAGTAATACTTTTGTATTTGAACGCCAATAGTCATTTATCTGCTGTAAGAATAACTTATCTCTTCATCCATAACGCTTGGCGAGATTTTGGCGACGAATTGGGTGGAATGTCGCCAACTTGGCGACTTTTGTAAATGTTGCTAAATTAACGAAAACCTCGCCAAATGGATAAAAATAACGCTAAATCAATGACGACTCATTGATGATGACGACATGGAAAATGACGACTCATTGACGAAAATTCAATATCTTGGAAAGAACTACTATAAAAATAACTACTATAAAAATAATCTATTTTTTTTACTATAACAGTAGTAAATTAATTCATTGCATTATATAAGGAAAGTCATGTGCTGCCCACATCAGATTTTTAACACTTTACAACAAAGTTGAAAAGTGTTTATGACTTTGTTCATTCTGTCTGTCTGTCAGTCCGTTAGCATGATAACTGCCGTAAAAATGACTTAATCGAAATGAAATTTTAGTATGTTGTTCAGACGGTCTGTAGGACCTATGCGAATATAAATGAATAATATCATCCAATTAGTTTGAGAGTGAACCCGGGTTGAAAAAATGAAATACATTGAGCCCTATGGGAACTAATTTTTCAAACATTTTTTAAGCGGATTTAAAATTCACAAATTGCTTCGAAAATTTTAGGTAATATACAAATTGCTCCATAAAATATATAAAAAAAAATTCAGCGAAATATATTCAGTAGTTTTTTAAATAAAAATTAAAATAATAATTACTCCTCTTATATGAAACGATCACGTGACCATGAATGAAACGATCACATGACCCACCTCAAAATGATATATGGCATCCATCTTGTTTCAAAATCGTGATTTTTTAAAGTTCTTTTTAATTCATATTGAGTGTTGTATCCGTCCTAAAACTACTTTATTTTTGCTTAAATTCTGTGCATCTACATACTGAAACAACGCAATGACAATATATTTGAGTTTAAATGCTCATCTAAATTTGATTATTTCTACAACTAAGCCTATTTTTCACCTATGTAAAATGTAAACAGCAAAATATATAGAATGAGTTGTATTAGAATTCCTGTATTTTTTAACACAAAATAATTTAGTCCATGGAGTCTGCATGGCTGATATGAATGAAATATTAATTGATTTCATAAAGAGAAGGACGATTTTTTTTGATGAAGTTTCAAGCATAGAGTTTAATTTTTTGTAGCTCCATGGTCTTAAACAAAATGTTTAAATAAAATAAATTATTATAGTATTGTGATGAATGAAATGAATGGGAGAAAGTTATGAATAAAATCCTGTTTTTATAGAGAGATCCAGGCGAGTTATTTTTTCTATGACGTCATTTGAATTAATTTCAGTTGTTTTCGATGAAGTTTTCAAATATAATAAATTATCGTAGTATTACGATAATTCTAAAATGATTACCGAGGAATGTATAACATTTTAGAGATGTTTAAACCAGGCAATTTATATTTCAATGCCGTCATTTGAATGAAGTTCATTTTTTTCGATGAAGGTTTAAGTTTTCAAATATAATAAATTAATGCAGTATTGTGATAAGTTTCAAAATATTACCGAGGAATGTATTGCATTTTAGACTTGTTTAAAAAAAATTGCATTGAAGTTGGAAAGTGTTTCATAATCAATGCTTTAATCATGATTGATCTTTTTTGTTTTTATTGTCAACGTATAAGACGCTTTCAAGGCAGTGCCTCGTGTCCTTCCGATTATTTTTCTTATGAAGCAGCCAAACTCTTTGGTATTTTAGTAATATTAAAAATATAGATTTTTAGGTTCAATATAGGATGCATTAATTAAGAATTTTCTGCTGCACTATTGCAAGACATACTGCTGCTTATATAGTAGCATTATGTTTGCGATAAACATGCTTTGTTCTGATCGCCTAGCAATATTTTATTTCTTCAAATAAACGTTTAATACAATATTTGTTCAACTTATAGTAATTCAATAAAAATATATATTTATGTTATTTTCCATTATCATTTTATTTTCGATTATATGGGCATGTTACGGGCATACTGGTGAGCAAAAATACAAAGAAATTTGGATAAATAAATATTTAGAGATTATGTAATATGTATGAGATGGAAAATATACCTTGATATTTTTAACTTTTCAGTAAATGTTATATATTTAACATCTATTAAATGTATTTCGTTAAGAGCTCGTTTCGATCATAAAAAATTGCACAACTTACAGCCATAGTCATAAATAAGTTGCAAATCACCTCTGTCAGAATCTCTGCTGGAAAAAAATTGGGTACGAGCGTTAGATAATATTTTGCTTTCCATTTCTCCAAATATCCTGTCCAAATATCCTGACCCCCGATTTGTTGAGGGTCAAACCCTCCATAGCTACTCCACTGTTCGCCATACTGTATCAGTAAAATATCATGTTGACGTATAACATTCCTTGTGCCTTGTCTTTAAATATCAAATATCTGTAATAAATGAAGAACGTTTATGTTTACTGCCTTTTACTGAAACACAAGATAACCCTATACCTGTATAAACTCATTTATAACACATTATACGTAAAAGTATAACAATTATAATTTTACAACCGTCGACTCGGTGGTTGAGTGGTCAAAGCAAGCGTTTCCTCGTGCTATTGCTAACTCGGCTGCCGGGTTGTGCGTTTGAGTCTCACCAGATGGCATGGAGGTTGTGTTGTTTACTCAGTGTGTTCCGCTCCCACTGGCTCGCGGGGCCACGTCTTGAAACGGCTAAATGGTCCACGATTATAGCCTATGTATAAGCGAATGTTAGTGTATCAAGTGCCTAGCCATTGTCAAAAAAAACTTTACAGCCTAACCTTATTTACCTGTATTTATCCGACTATCACTTTCTCACATTAATATCTACTAGACACTTTGCAATATCTAAGGTTTGAAATCAACCACCCTCTCCGGAATCATACTTGAATCTTGTTTATCTCTTCTTTCTCTCTCTCTCTCTCTCTCTCTCTATATATATATATATATATATATATATATATATATATATATATATATATATATATATATATATATTCGACGCTTCGGCAGATGATAATTAACTGAATATGTCAGAAATGAAGCTGGAATTTTTATGAAAGCCGTATTTGTACCTTTTCTTATCAGTACGCCGAAATTATGAACAAAGTAGCTGGACAAAATGAGCAAATGTTTCAAAATGTTTAACAGTGTACTTTTAAACCTACATTTTCCAGGGTTAAAAGAAGTATTTATGTAAAAATGTCATAACATTAATGACGGCACAGCATTCAAGGAAATACGTCGTTAAAGTTTACAATGTAAGTGTACACCCGGTTGCTGATCGAGATCAATGCATGGTGAACTGACTAATAGAAATTATGTATGGTATGTTTATATATTGGGTTGGAGGGAAAGTTATGTCGTATTTTAAATAGGCAGGTAATTTTTCTTGTAAATAAAAAGAACATCTGTAACAAGTCGAGAAATCGCAGAAGAGTTTGGCATTCATCATGCAACTGTTGGAGATCACATTAAATCTCTTGGGTTTGTGTTAAAGCAAAGTTGTTGGGTTCCACATGAATTAACGGAAAATAATTTGTCTGATCGTGTAAGAATGTGTTCATCACATCTGAGACACAATGTGGAGCCGTTTGTGGACAGGCTGGTTACTGGAGATGAAAAGTGGATTCGTTACGAGAATATTAAGAGAAAAAAATCTTACTGCAAACCAGGAACATCATCAGCAACAGTTCCAAAACCAAGTATCCATCAACGAAAAGTACTGCTTTGTTTGTGGTGGGACAGGAAAAGTCCAGTGTACTACGAGTTGCTGAAACAGGGGAAAACCATCAACGCGGATCTGTACTGCAATCAGCTGGATAAATTGAATGCAGCTATCAAAGAAAAAAGGCCAGCATTAGCGTCCAGAAAAGCCTCCAGATAATGCTCGCCCGCATACTGCAATGGTGACGCAACAAAAACTGAATGCGTTAGGATGGGAAGTCCTTAGTCACCCACCGTATTCACCTGACATTGCACCATTTGATTATTACCTGTTCAGATCTCTTCAAAATTATCTAACGGGAAAAAAATTCACGTCTTTTGAAAGTGTTTCTAAGGCAGTTGCTGACTATTTTAACTCCAAGGATGAGAAATTCTACAAAACAGGAATTCACAGGCTACCTGAACGATGGCAACAGGTTGTAACAAATAACGGAGCATATATAATTGATTAATATTAAACACATATTTTTATAAATGAATTCAAATATTTTCTTTAAAATACGACAGAACTTTCCCTCCAACCCAATATATGTTTTATTTATCAACTTCGCGCGTACTTCAGTGAAAATAAAATAATTTTTTAATTATTATGCCAAATATTATAGCTTAAACCTGCATTTCTACTTATTCATATAACGCCATGTATAACACTAACTCATTTCATTAAAACATGTATTTATTAATTAGAACTATTAAGATTTTCAATTGAAATCTTATTTTGTGTGATTTATGAGACCACATGCACTCAGAATATTTTCATTATTTAAGATGGAGAAACGATAAATGTACTCCGAAATAATTAGTTTTAGGATATATGATCAAGACTGAAAATTTCAATTTCATTAAGTTTAAATAGAATTTTGAAGTATTTCAAAACAATTGCAATTTTCTTAAATTAAATCGAGAGGAAAATTTGTTGCAGTACGATGTTAATTACTCAGGCAATATTTTGGGAATAATGTATTAGCGCTTAAGTCATTTATCAATTATTAAATGCATTTTATTTGTATATTAATTTTGACATAGCAGTTATCTGTAAATATAGAAACTTTCATAAAGATTCTCTAAAAGTTTATATTATTTGAGATTTTTCCTTTATTGTTAACTATATTAAGACACCTCTTAATATGCAAATAAAGTCAAATTTTCTTGATCAAATTCACATGCATAATGTACATTGTGTATTATATATAAACATGGAAGCCTGGAAGATCTTTAGTCTTCATTGGAAATTGCTATGATACTCAATTTCGAATTTATAGATTTCCAGAGTGGTATGGTGGAGGGATATTATTTGAGAAACCAGTCGTCTCTCCTAGGATATACTGCGCTTCTTGAACTCAAATCCACAGTGACTGATGTCATCAAAAGTGGAAGGATGATGGCGCCAACAGAGGAATGTCACGACCTATGTAGATTAAATGATCATAACAGAAGATGCTTTGTGGAGAATCTACAGAAAAATTTCGTTTATTGTTAACTATATTAAGACACCTCTTAATATGCAAATAAAGTCAAATTTTCTGGATCAAATTCACATGCATAATGTACATTGGGTATTATATATAAACATGGAGGCCTAGAAGATCTTTAGTCTTCATTGGAAATTGCTATGATACTCAATTGCCTCGTATATACGACTCGGGGAGGTCATATCACTTATTAGTTTTAAATGTATCCATAGAAAACTTGAATAAAACTGAATTTTATAAGAAAAACTGCATTTCTCAATTAATTGCCACAATACTGTAGAATAATAGTCTAAATTACGCAATCGATGTAAAAGGCATTGGAACAGCATATAATCATCTAATTACAAAGATTGGCCAGATTATTCGAATTTATTGTCCTAGCAGACCAGCACCGATTTAAAACAATAATTTGTTTGAGGACATTTACAGAAAATGTAAAATAATTGCTTAAGTAAGACATAAAGAGGAAACATTTTTGTTATTCTGTTGACTATTATGGCAGAAGTAGTTCTAAATAATATGTAATATGAATAAACAAGAATGGCAATTAGAGATTCATTTTTGGAATTACTTGGTCTAATTAACACATTCCGTCAAGAAAATATTAAACGTATCACTAAAATGGAAGTAGGATGTACAATAAAAATTCCACCTATTTATTTTTTACACTATACGCTGTAAGAAAGAGGAATCCAATATCTTTTCTACAAAAGAAGAGCGCCGAAATTCTGTTCGGAATAAATGTAAGGAAAGTTATAAAAATTTAAAAGGAAATTCATTACTATTCATACTCCATATTCATATCGTCGCGTCTCCGTGGAAATCTAACATGCTAGAATATTCAGGAAAGTTATCAATATACTAGCAGCGCATATTTTCTCCTAATATTGCATTTTTATCGCATGCATTTCACGGATGCTCTTGGAAAAATAGGGTATGAAAAACACAAATAGAAAAGTGAATAATAAATTGTAAATTTGAATTCAAACTCTTCTAATACAATGTATGTAGTTTGTATTATAGCTTACTGTGAGATGCAGCTAATGGAATATATAAATTTTATGTTGTTAAACCAATCTTTTAAATGAGCATAAATGTGACAGATTAGAAACTGTTTAAATTTTTTAAAACTGCAGGTGAGTATCAATATTTTTAATATTTGGTGACTGGTTATAATAAGAAATGGGCTAATTTTGACGTTCAAAACTCTAAAGTTACAGTAACGAAGATGCAATTGCGAAAACAAAAAATAATATATTATCATATCTAAGAGTATAAAACACGAAAACTTTTCAATTGATGTTGCATAGTATGTGTCGCTTTCATAAATGTATTATATCGTATATCGCAGTCATAAAGTGTTTAATATCATATATCATATTTATAAAACTTGAACATATGTACAAGGTGTTTCACTTTCTCTCGGTTCCTGATTTTCCTCTATAACTTTCAAACTAATGGATGCCTTTCAATGAAATTCCATATGAACATACATTGGCATATGAGAAGCGTGGTTACAGATGGACACGGATGATGGCATTACTCTAGCCTAAAAGTGAGAAACATACTGTGGTCCTTCCACAGAAGTATTTATGTAAACTGTAGCAGGAGATGCGAGTATTTCCACAAGCATATCTCAACAATCTGTGAAAAACGCACAGTTGCTTCTCATACGCAATTTTATGTCAAATTTCACTGACTGATGTCTATTAGTTTGAATGTTATAACAGGAAATTAGGGGCCGAAAGCAACTGAAACACCCTGTACAACTTTATACTTCGTTCGAACTAGGATTCTGGAACCCAATCTAGCCTGCAAGGCGAGATTGGCGGATAGAAACACAGGAAAGAATAAGTTCGAGACCAATCCTCTTCTACAATGAGGATCGAAAATTGGAATCTACGTTTAAACATTAATGTCTCAATAAGGGCCGGAACGTCATAGTGGTTATGGCAGATGATCACAGACGAAAAACTCGACGCCTACCAAAACAATCTCCATACGTGTATCCGAGTTCATCTGTGATGGAATGTGTTAGCAGAAGGATGATACGATACTCTGTGGTAGCAACTCCAACTGGATTCCATTCAAAATAGGGTAACTTAAGAACTTAATGTGAACCTCCCTGTTATGCGCACCCGGACAACGCGTTTTGATAAACAAAATGGTACCCGCTTCTGCCTCTAAATAGTCGAATAATTAAAAAATAGTGTGCTTAACCTTGAAAACATATCTCAGAAATATATTGAAATGAGGATTTTTCAACCATTATTGCAATTCTTGATCCCTTTTTCAGAAGACAATCAAACTCGATCCTGCTCTTTCCGATGATCATATCTATCGGCCTCGATCGGAATCCAGCTTCCTAGTGCAAGTGAGGTATAACATGTTATGTTTTGTTCAACTTTTTTTGCAATCAATCTTTTACATTTTTATGATTCGAATATAAATTGCTTCTGAAATATATTACGTTTCTGTTAATAAATTTTAAATCCTCTGAAATTGTAGATGGATACAAAAGTACGCTAAAATTCATACGATGCATAAAATTGTTTGCTCCTATTATTAGTACACTTTTAAAAATGAACTTTATTAATCAAAAATAATGTTATTATAACCAAACAATATGAATGCTTAGAACAACAGTAACGTTAGAAAGCATAGAAGTAAGAAAGCACAGTCTTATAATGTTCCATAAGAAAAGACTCATAATAACTGAAAAGAAAATCGATTACTATTTATGCCCCATATTTACATCCGGGTCTTCTGGGAAATTTATATCCGGGTCTCCTGGGTCATGCCAGAATATTCAAAACATTGTGAATATATCAATATAGATTGTTCTCTATGTTTTCCTTTTCCATGTTACACATTGGGTGGAATTCACGTAAAATGAAGAAAAAAGATTAATTGTGTTTTAAATGTATCACTTTCCCATTATATGACTAAATTAATTAATGTGACAATGGTTATATATAAGATAAGGACAGTAATGATAAAATAAATAATAAATTAATAAAAAAAATTGACGCGCGCAACACATAACTTTCTCAATACACTGAAATTCATAACCTATTGAATTGAGTTTAAATACTCGAAACTGATACCTGCTTGATATTACATTCGTTTAGAGTTTACGTATTCATTTAGAGTTTACATATTCGTTTAGAGTTTACGTATTCATTTAGAGTTTCCGTATTCGTTTAGTGAATACTTCTTTATTTCATTAGGAAACTTAAAGTATTTTGAAACGTCCCATCTAGTAAAAATTAAAAATAATAATAATATCTTAAGAACTGTTCTCCCTAATGTAATAAAGTGGGTCTTAGTCATTTTGTCATTAAACGTTGCGTGTAAAACAACATTTGATGAATATTTTTTCAAACATTTATTTAAGATTTTGATGGTTTTGCGGGCTATTTCGCAGGAAAAAATGATTATCTTACTTTTTCGAATCATTTTAAAAATCTCATCAGTACGTAAGTCACTTATCTGCCAAATTTCAAGAAATTTTATTGAATTGTTTTAACTGCATTGAAAAACATAATCAGCTGCTCTAAATCACGAAAACCTTTATATCTAGAAAATGCACTATCCCAGAGTAATAAGATTGATCTTATTCTTTTTGTCGTAGAAAATTACTTATGAAACAGACATTTAATTAATAGAATTTGGCACATTTAGTCCTATAGTCCAGATTTTGACGATTTTGCGAGCCATTTTGTAAATATATAAAAACAAAGACAGTTTTTTTTCCCGTTTAGTGTCGATACATGCATTGCAAATAATATACACACATACATGACGCTAAATATAGGTTTGTCGTATACAAGAGTAAATCCGATGAAATTTCGAGTTTCGATTTTCGATACGATTCCAATATTTTTCCTATATTTTACCATGCATTGCACAGAAAGTAAATCATCTGATGTGGACCGCACATGACTGTCCCTACATAATGCAATGCATTTACTAATTTCACAGCGAGAAAATAATGTATAAGATGAGAATGACAGCACATAAAACTATTTTGAAATACACAATAAACTTATATTTCGCTCATATCTTAATTGGCAATTATAAATGTTGATTCCATCCGCAATAGGCGATATAGTCTATATATAAAGGATTTTTATTAATTCACCACGTTAGCGTTATTTCCAATACTTTAGCGGTATTTTTTGCAATTTTTACGATACTTTCGTTATTTTTACACTATTTTAAAGATTACTAAGTTATCCATATTTTGCAAAATTTATCGCCAATCGTTACAAACAGAAGGATACAATGTTTTATCTTATATATGAATGAGTGGCTATTCGCGAATTATTTGTCATTAAAATGAAAAACTATGACACAATTTATCTTCTCTCGTGAATAGAACGAACTGGACCGAGTGGAATGACGTTCATATACTTTTCGCATAATATTGAATAGAGAAATGAACATCATTCACGGTAGTCAATGTATTTAATTCATCGTTATTACTTTCCTTATATACATAACGTATAAGGAAAGTATTGTGACCGGGTCGAAAATTCGAATTCGAGTTTTCGACGGGAGAGCACGTTTTAAGTATTCCTGATAACGAGTCAAACATTTTTGCATTTTTGAGGTGATGCCTGTCTGTGTGTGTGTGTGAAAGTATGTGTGTGTGTGTGTCAGTGAGTCTGTGGAGACGATATCTCACGAGCGAATGGAGCGATCTGAATGAAATTTGGTACAAAAATCACAATCCGTGAATACTGGAAGTCAATTGTTTTTATACGTTATCGAATGTTCAGAACTCCCCAAACTTTTCGAGTGAAATGTTGAAAAAATCATCAAAAATCAAAACCTTTTATAAAGTTACGCAAATAGACATTTCTTATGTAATTTTTCCTTAGAAAACGATTGACATAAACTGTTCAACGCTAGGATGAACCATTCTCGAGATATTGCACATTTTTAAAATAAATTTATCAAAAAATCCCATAAATTAAAAAAAAATATATTAACAGTTGAGAAACCGTTTCACTTTTCATATGTAATATCATGCGATAAATTTAGTGACATCATTCTCGTGGATCTAGCTCGTTCCATTCATGAGAAAAGATACTTTGAGCAGTAATTTTGTATTTTAACACCAATAGTCATTTATCTGCTATAAGAATAACTTATTTCTCCGTTTATAACGCTTAGCGAGATTTTGGCGACGAATTTGGCGGGATGTCGCCAACTTGGAGACTTTTTTAAATACTGCCAAATTAACGAAAATCTTGCCAAATGGATGAAAATGTCGCTAAATCAAGGCGCTAAATGACGGCTAATTGACGAACATTCAATATCTTGGAAAGAATATAAGTATGTACTATAAAAAAAACTATTTTTTACTGTAAAAGTAGTAAATTCATTGTATTATATAAGGAAAGTCATGTGTTGCCCACATCAGATTTTTTTCATTTATACATTTATTAGAAATCATGCAATATCTCAAAAACGTTTCATTCTACAATTTTAAAATGTATGTCATTCGTTTTCTAATGAAAACCTATATTGAAAATTATTATTTATGCAACATTATTGAAGATTCTGATATTTTAATGATTTTTATAATTTTTGTTTCATTTGGGGCCTTTCAAACATTCTATTACGATTTAAATCAATAGGGATCTAGTAGTAATTACCAATTCCAATAATATTCCCAAATTTGATTTGAAGTAGTCTATTAGTTCGCGAAGCATAGCATCCACAGACTCACGGACGAACACACATACATACACTAACATGAGTACACAGGCATCACCTCAAAAACGATTGATTTGTTTTGAGAGATGCTTGAACCATTTTGAGAGATGCTTTTGAATTTTCGACCCCGTTACAATACTTTCCCTATACATAAAGTAAGAAGGTAAAAGAGGTACGGTCATGTTGCTTAAAGGACACGAAAATTATGTCCAAAACCGAAAATTAATAAATTTTTAATTGGTCCAGACTGCTTTAATTTGGACCACAGTTTAAATTATTTTTCAACAATAATGATGCAAAAATTCACGTCGATTTACTGATTTGACTGTTTCGTAAGCTTTTCATATTCATAAGATTTCAAGTAATTAGATTAATGACATGCCCAGTACATTTTTTTCGCCTGTCAATCTCCGTAAACTGTAATTTTATCTTTCTCTTTTGTTGTACTTGTTCCATTTTTGCCCATTTCTAAACTCACGTGTTGGGGAATCATGTGTAGAATTTTGATTTTTTTTATATTAGTGAAAACTGATTTAATATTATTCGGATTGAACTCATCTCGTTGGTCATTTCTGTTGACTTCTTCAATCTTGGTTATACGTATTGGGTTGCCTGAAATTTTCTTTATTCTGTTTTCTGATTGGATTTTGTTTTCTGGTTGATGACATGGATATATATAAACCCTCGTTTTTTATCATGTGTGTCAATTTTCCATTTTTGACTTCTGTGTCTGTTTAGCACTAAGTATGGAGATACGACGTATCTTCGAAACAGCTGTGTTCTGCATTGGTTATTAATCAGTACTTAATTACGTTGTTTAAATTTTCCCTCAATAAAACAGCTGTTTTATGTTGTTTTACAGGCATTGCTTTCATTAAAAGTTAACAGTTATTGCGGTTTGAGATTTATATTGGATAGCAAGAAAATGTAGTCGACGCTGCCCTTGAGTTAAAGTAAGTAGTTATATAAAATAACAAAATAAATTAATTTTATTCGTATAAATAACAGCGAGAACTGCATGTAATTTGTGTACATTGGAACAACTTGCGGGAAACGCCCCCCCCCCCCACCACCCATTAAATCACAAAACCAAAATTCGTTACTTGCTGAGATTATATTCCACGTTAAAAGCTACTAAAGGACCAGTGAATTTTCAACTAATTTCATTCGCCTCACTAACAAGTTATCCATTTCACTCAACCTTTAAAATAAGTTCGATCCCTAGCAAGACAAAGTGGAACGAACTTCAATGGAAAAACGTTCTTCTAGGGTTTGATGGGTTAAAAAAAAAATTATAATTAATCAGCGGATGGGCTGAGGAAATTATTTTTTATTTAGAAGCAGTGTGTGATAATTAGAGTGACTAGTATTGTCGTGACGGAGTTCGTCACTTTTATGTAAATTGTAAAATTACATTACTTTTTAAACCTTTATATTAATCTTTATTTAATTTGTGACCCGGAACCCTCATGTCGTTGTATATATTTTATCATCTCAAAGTATCTAAGTTCTGTGCAGATTTGTGGCCATTTTTATTTCGTTAAATAATTCTTTCACACTCGAAGAACAGCGACCGTTAGTTCAAGGTCGCACTTGTTTGCTAGCGGAGACAGATGTCTTCGTTCTTCGTGACTTCACGTGGCAGATGCACATGCCTTGCCATTTGTCGTCTGATGGGCAGACCCCTGGATGAATTTGAAGGACATGTGATTTTATATTGGTGGAAAGGAGATGATGTGAGCCCTTCGTAAATTTCTATTGACCGACCTCTGGATCCACCAGGAATGCTTAAAAGCGGTGGGAAATGTGATTCTGCGCTCTCTCCCTTGGAAAACATCTTCGAACTCACGTACGGCTCGGGACTCAGCCCTCAGGTTGGGTTACCGTAGTTGTGGGTTCGGGAGAGCTGCCGCTACCGTCGCCACTGCTTGACCGGACCTTTGCTGATGCCTTGCCCTCGTTGACCGTCGACCGCCGTGTGAATGTTAGAGAGAGACCTCATATTTCTGATCGTGAACCGGGACCAGAAGAAGCAAATATGAGACTGGTCCCTTGGCAAGCCTGATCCGGTACCTTGCCGGAAACTGCGGTTCTGCCGTTCCAGCTGGAGCGGGGCAATGTTTTCCCCGAGGGGAATTACCAGTGGATGCCAGTGCTTTTTCTGCCATGAGTCCTTCCAAGAATTTTTTGAGGTAAGCCTTGGATATTTAGACGTGCCGTTGGCAGTCGTCTGGACTTGAGCGTCGACTCCGAAGAACTCTTCGCCCTTGATTTCAGCTACCATCATTAATTATATATATATATCATTTAACTTCAGCTTCCATCCTTTATAATTAAGAATTAATACATCTATAGTAATATAAATTAAGTTAATATGTTAAATTGAATTCTTAGCGTTCCTCGAGTGTGCATTCTCTCCTTTGACCATACCATTTTTATTAATAATAGAATATATGGTATTTATATGTTATACTGTTGCTAATTGATTTATAGAAATGAATACTTAATTCCGCCAAAGAGCCTATGATTTTAGTAAAGTGTGGTCCAGTGGTAGTGAGCTGAATGTGAATCAGCATTTGTATTTTATGTTAACTCCAATCTTTCGGAAATAAATAAATTTGAACTTAAATGAAATATGAGTATTTATTTGTAATGATTTAAGTGTTTTCAGCTGCTGATGAGTCCTTCAAGCTAAAGGTATTTTTCTGTTTATTTTGGATTTTGTTTGGGTTTCCTTGCAGGTCATCAGTTGGGATTTTCCAACTGACGAGAGGTGTGTTTAGAACCTGGGTAGAAAAATTATCTGAGAAAGTTAGACTTTTCTCGGTCAGCCGTATCTGGCGGGAATCCGTTGCGACATTTGATGCCCTCGGAATTCCCGTTCTGACAGTATTAAACTATAAATTTTAGATTAGTCATCAAATTTTTATAATGTAATTTTAAACTTGGGGACGTTTTAAATACAGGAGAAATGATACATTATTGCATGTGATAGAATTGCCTTTATTATAAAAAAAATCTGATGTGGACAGCACATGACTTTCCTTACATAATATATTTACTACTTTTACAGTAAAAAAATAGGTTATTCTCATAGTAGATACTTATATTCTTTCCAAGATATTGAATTTTCGTCAATTAGTCTTCATTTTCATTGATTTAGCGTCATTTTTATCCATTTGGCTAGATTTTTATTAATTTGGCAACAGTTAAAAGAGCCGTCAAGTTGGCAACATTCCTCCAACTTCATCGCCAAAATCTCGCCAAGCTTTATGGACGGGGTAATAAGTTATTCCTATAGCAGGTAAATGAATACTGGCGTTCAAATTCAAAAATATTACACAACGTATCTTTTCTCATGAATGAAACAAGCTAGATCCACGAGAACGATGTCACCAAATTCATCGCATGATATTACATATGAAAAGTGAACGTGCTTCTCAACAGTTAATATATGTTATTAATTTATGGGATTTTTTAATAAATTTATTTGAAAAATGTGTAATATCTCGAGAACGGTTTATGCTAGCGTCTTAAAGTTTATGTCAACCGTTTTCTAAGGAAAAATTATTTAAGAAATGTCTATTTGTGTAATTCTATTAAAGGTTTTGATTTTTTGTTGATTTTTTCAAAATTTAACTCGAAAATTTAGGAGATTCTGAACATTCGATTGTGTTTAAAAACAATAGGTTTCCAGTATTCACGGATTGTAATTTTTGTACCAAATTCGGATATCGTCCTCACAGGCTCACTGACACACACACGGAGACAGACAACACCTCCCGGCCTTCCAAATAGTAGTTCCTATGTATATAAGGAAAGTAATACTATGTATATAAGGAAAGTAATAAGAAGTATTACAAAGTGAAACACTAAAGCGCTCAGAAGCCTTAGCTGAAACGTCGCGGAAAAAGAAAAATTCAGAATTCTCAACGGAATAGAATTTGATACTTTTCTGGTATGAAATTTAGATTGACGTCATGCAGCTCCAAGGTTAAGCTATGAAAAACACGTTTTCTTTAACTTTTTTTAGATTTGTTCTTACTCTCTCGTTGCAAATCGATACTGTATCGATTGCGGTTGGCTAACTGCAAAAGTACTCTGTGAAAGTAACATGGCTATCATATTTTTATGATTTTTTTAGAAACATGTAATATTGATTTTGTGTTATATTATGTAAAATATATTTTTTAATGAATGACATATTTTCATGGTTTTTTTTTTATCATATTCTAAGTTCCGGTTAGATCTTAATTTGCCTCAAATGTCTAATAATATTACTGAAACTTGAATTCCACGCAGAATCAGATGAGTTCCTAAAAATATTAGTCGTCATATAGTGCATCTGGCAGCGAAGTGAAACTCAACATATAAAATAATTTCAAAACTAAAAGCTTATAATTTTGAAAAATAAAGACATGGTTTTGTAAAAGGCAGATGAACTTATCACAGGCTATCTAAACTCAACAGGGCTATCACAGGCTATCACAGGCTATCACGACCATGTGTGAGAAACAGGAGCCGACGGACCATAACTTTCGTCAACTATAACCCATCCGCTCTTAACAAACACATGCAATCACAATACACCCCCTCCCATTCAATATTAATGACACCTGAATGCAGTTTTTCTTTTAGTCTCATGATCACAAAATTGCAGCATGTATGGCCTGAGCCTTTGGCCTGAGAAGTAAGCGCAAACATAGCAAAAAAAGTCTAAATTTTGAGAGGCTATATTCCAGATCAAAGGAGTAATTTGAAAAACAGATTTCAGATTCAGATTCAGCATCGTCGAATTAATATAGACTTTTTTCAGTACTCAATGTTGCATTCGGTGCTCTGACATGCTGCCACTGTGCTTTTAGAGTGATAATTACGTAGCATCATGCAGTCTGTAAAACTGTATCGAATTATGTTGAAATTGTGAGTTTCATAGATAAAATTACAGCTTTGTAACACAACTGTAAAGTATAACTTTATTGTCTAACATTAAAGTACATTACTGTGATTCACTTCGTATAACAAAATACCAGAAAGCCGGCGAGTTTGTGAGCAACGCCCGTCAAGTGCACCATAGCCATGCATGTGAAACATGATTCGGAGGACATCAAATTTTGCTATTCAAATATAGCTATTTCTTATATGGCTACCTATCAAAAATTTTATACTATACCATCTTCTTAGATAACGCAATTAATTTACGCTCCCTTAGAACTTCTAACATCTTTGAACTTCACTGTTCTGGCCGATGTATAGGCGAAGATGAAAGAGTCAATGCCTGGCCATTGGGAAAAAAAAGAACTTCTAACAAACGAATTTTCAAGTTTAATATTTGACATTTATTATTTCAAGTTTTCAATTTCTTGCTATATCATGAAATTAAAGAGACTAACTCTATCTCCATGGTTTAAATATTCTAATTCTGAAAATTTTAATTGGGATGGCCCCTCTTTAATAACTTTCCTATTCAGCGGAATCATGGAGGTAAATATATTGGGCTCATCCTTAACTACGTATGAGTGGAACACAGTTTTTAACACTTTACAACATAGTTGGAAAGGTGTTTATGACTTTGTTCATTCTGTCTATCTGTCTGTGTTTTCGTTAGCATGATAACTGCTGTAAAAATGACTTTATCAAAATTGAATTTTAGTATGTTGTTCAGACGTCTGTAGGACCTACGGGAATATAAATGAATAATATCACCCAATTAGTTTGTGATTGAACCCGAGTTGAAAAAATGAAATACATTGAACCCTATGGGACCTAATTTTTCAAAAAACATTTAAACAAATTTAAAATTCACAAATTGCTTCGAAAGTTTTAGAAAATAACCGAATTGTCCCATAAAATATATGAAAAAGATCTCAGTAAAATATATTCAGTAGTTTTTTTAAATAAAAATTAAAATAATAATTACGCTCTTTATAAGAAGATAACGTGGCAATTATAAGAATAGATCAAGTGACCCACTTCAAAATAAACGTGATGTTTAAATCGTGATGTTTAAAGTTCTTTTTAATTCCTATTTAGTGTTATATCCGTCCTAAACCCGCTTTATTTTTGTTTAAATTCTAAGCATCTATATACTGAAACAAGAAAGATCAAACATGCACAAATCGTTGATTAAGAAACAATTTCCAACTTTAATGCAATTTTATTTAAACATCTCTAAAATGCGAAACATTCCTTGGTAATATATTTAAAATTATCACCACACTACATTAATTTATTGTATTTGAAAACTTAAAATTTCATCGAAAAAAATTAACCTCAAATGACGGCATTGAAATATAAATTGCCTGGTTTAAACATCTCTAAAATGCAATACATTCCTCGGCAATATTTTTAAAATTATCATAATACTAAAATAATTTATTATATTTGAAAATTCACCGAAATCAAATGAAATTTATTCGAATGAAGTCATCGAAATATAATACGTCTGGCTCAGCATTTCATTCATAAACATGTTTATATTTATTTCATTCATTACAATACTATAATAATTTATTTTATTAAAAACTTAAGACCATGGAGGTACAAGTAATTAACCTCTATGCTTAGAATTTCACCGAAAAAATCTTATTTTCTCTGTATAAAATCAATGAATGTTTCATTCATATCAGCTATATTGCAGACTCCATGAACTAAATAATTTTGCGTTCAAGAAATGCAGCAATTCTTTTACAACTTATTCCACATCTTTTGGTATTTACATTCTCCATAAGTGAAAATTAGGCTTCGTTGTAGAAATAATCAAAATTGAATGATCATTTAAACTCAAATATATTGTAATTGCGTTGTTTCAGTATGTAGATGCACAGAATTTAAGCAAAAATAAAGAGATTTTAGGACTGATACAACACTAAATATGAATATATTATATAATTTGTGGGATAATTTGAATATTTACTAAAACTTTCGAAGCAATTTGTGAAGTTTAAATCCGCTTAAAAATTGTTTGAAAAATTAGGTCCCATACCGTTCAATGTATTTCATTTTTTTAAGTCTGGTTCAATCAAAATTAATTGGGTGATATCATTCATTTATAGTCCCATGGATCCCACAGACCGTCTGAAAAGCATACTAAGATTTCATTTTGATAACGTCATTTTTACGGCAGTTACTGTGCTAACGGACAGACAGACTGATAGAATGAACAAAGGCATAAACACTTTTCGACTATGTTGTAGAGTATTAAAAACGAAAGTACAATATATTTGCTTTTAAATGATTATCAAACTTTGATTATTTCTACAACAAGGCTTAATTTTTACTTATGGAAAATGTAAACACCAAAAGATGTAGAATGAGTTGTTGTTGTTGAGACCCAGACCTTCCGACCTACCAGAAAGGTGTAAGGTAACCGTTTGGACGGCCGGTAAGTGCCATCCAATTTAGACCAGAACCCAGTAGAGGAGGCATCCACAGGGACCGTACCCTCCTTCCTCTACCACCAACCTCTCGGAAGGACTTACGGACCCACATCGTGATCGTACTCCGCATGAACACGTCGGCAGTTGAGGCAGCGCGCAAACCACAAGGCTACCGCCGCCGAAATGTGCCAACAGCACGCGGTGTTCCCAGGTGGTCACCCACCCAAGTACTAACCGCGCCCGATGCTGCTTGACTTCGGTGTTTTCAGCACGGTAGGACCGTTGGCTCAGTAGAATGAGTTGTGTAAGAATTACTGCATTTCTTTAACGCAAAATTATTTAGCTCAAGGAGTCTGCAATATAGCTGATATGAATTAAACATTCACTAATTTAACACAAAGAACTATAACGATTTTTTCGATGAATTTTTAAGCATAGAGTTAAATTACATGTACCACCGTGGTTTTAAGTTTTAAATAAAATAAATTATTATAATATTGTGATAAATGAAAGTAATGGAAAAACGTTTATGAATAAAATGCTGTTTTTATAGAAAGATTCAGGCGATTTATATTTCGATGACGCCATTTGACTAAAGTTCATTTGTTTTCGATGACGTTTACAAATATAATAAATTATTGTAGTATTATGATGATTTTTAAAATAGTACCGAGGAATGTATCGTATTTGAGAGATGTTTAAACCCGACAATTTATATTCCAATGCCGTCATTTGAATGAAATTCATTTTTTTCAATAAAGTTTTAAATTATTAAATATAAATTAATGTAGTATTGTGATAGTTTTAAAATATATTACCGAGGAATGTATGGCATTTTAGATATGTTTGTATAAAATTGCATTGAAGTTGGAGAGTGTTTCATAATCAATGTTTTATGCATGATTGATCTTTCTTGTTAAGTTTCTTCAGGCATTAAAATCTGATAGCGTAAATGCATCGTGTTGTGGCAACACCTTTGGCCTGAGATTATAATAAAGAAATAGGTCACACTTTGTGAGGCTATTTCTCGAGATCCATGTGGTAATTTGAACAATGGATTTCAAATTTTTGTTCAGAATGGCCGAATTGGTATGCATACGTGTTTTCAACTCCGGGGTTGCATTTGGTTCTTTAATATATTGACATTGCTCTTTTAGAGAGGTGATAATAAACGCATATGACTTTCCTTATATACATAATGTATAAGGAAAGTATTGTGACGGGGTCGAAAATTTGAATTCGAGTTTTCGACGGGAGAGCACGTTTCAAGCATCCCTGATCACGAATCAAATATTTTTGAAGTGATGTCTGTGTGTGTGTGTGTGAAAGTATGTGTGTGTGTGTGAAAGTATGTGTGTGTGTGTGTCAGTGAGTCTGTGGAGACGATAACTGACGAACGAATGGACCGATTCGAACAAAATTTGGTACAAAAATCACAATCCGTAAACACTGGAATCCTGTTGTATTTAAATGCAATCGAATGTTCAGAACACCCTTAAATATTCGAGTGAAATTTTGAAAAAATCGTTAAAAAACCAAAACCGCTAATAAAGTTATGCAAATAGACATTTCTTATGTAATTTTTCATTAGAAAACGATTAACATAAATTTTAAAACGCTAACATGAACCTTTCTCGAGATACTGCGCATTAAAAAAATATCAAGAAGTCATATAAAATAAAAAAAATGTATATTTCCTATTGAGAAACATTTTCACTTTTCATATGTAATACAATGCGATAAATTTGGTGACATCTTTCTCGTGAATCTAACTCGTTCCATTCATGAGAAAATATACTTCGAGTAATACTTTTGTATTTGAACGCCAATAGTCATTTATCTGCTATAAGAATAACTTATTTCTCCGTTAGTGAAGCTTGGCGAAATTTTGAAAAAATCGTTAAAAAATCAAAACCGCTAATAAAGTTATGCAAATAGACATTTCTTATGTAATTTTTCATTAGAAAACGATTGACATAAATTTTAGAACGCTAATATGAACCGTTCTCGAGATATTGAACATTTTTCAAAAAAAATATCAGAAAGTCATATAAAATAAAAAAAAAATATTTCCTCTTGAGAGACATGTTCACTTTTCAGTAATACCATGCGATATAATGGATGACATCATTCTCGTGGATCTAGCTCGTTCCATTCATGAAAAAAGATACTTTGAGTAATACGTTTGTATTTGAACGCCAATATTCATTTATCTGCTGTAAGAATAACTTATTTCTTTGTCCATTATGCTTGGCGAGATTTTGGCTACGAACTTGGCGGAATGTCGCCAACTCGGCGAGTTTTTTATATGTTGTCAAATTAACGAAAATCTCGCCAAATGGATTAAAATGACACTAAATCAATGAAAATGACGACTAATTGTCGAAAATTCAATATCTTGGAAAGAATATAGTATCTACTATAAGAAAAAACAATTTTTTTTTACTGTAAAAGTAGTAAATTCATTGCATTATGTAAGGAAAGTCATGGTTGCCCACATCAGATTTTTGTTACTTTCTTATACTTAGTATTAAGAAATATTATTTTCTGGACAATTTTCGATTTCGAGATTTCGATGGAAATGTGTTTTTTTAAAGACCTCCTGAAGCCGATTTGACTATTTTTCGAGTGATGATCGTCTGTCTGTGGTCGATTTATTGTGTAGGGGATACTGGCCACAGATATTAATGGTTTTTTACGAAGCTTTACATTTGGTTCTGTTAACGAAAGTCTAGCGAACTGGATAGAATTTTTTTAAAATTCGAGTCGAAACTTCGAAATTTATTCGGGATTTTTTATTATCTTACCATTATAGAAAAGGATAAAATTTGATATAATCATGCATAAAAGGGCTTATTAATGGCTCAATGATTGCAGAACTTAATATTTTCAATAATCACAGTGAAAAAACATCTGATGTGGGCAACACATGACTTTCCTTATATAATGTAATGGATATACTACATTTACAGTAAAAAATAGGTTTTCTTGTAGTAGATACTAATATTCTTTACAAAGATATTGAATTTTCGACAATTAGTCGTCATTTTCATTGATTTAGCGTCATTTTTATCCATTTGGCGAGATTTTCGTTAATTTGGCAACATTTCAAAAAGTCGCCAAGTTGGCGATATTCCGCCAAATTCGTCGCCAAAATCTCGCCAAGCGTTATGGACGAAGAAATAAGTTGTTCTTACAGCAGATAAATGACTATTGGCGTTCAAATACAAAAGTATTACTCAAAGTATCTTTTTTCATGAATGGAACGAGCTAGATCCACGAGAATGATGTCACCCAATTTATCGCATGGTATTACATATGAAAAGGGAACATGTTTCTCAATAGGAAATATTTTTTTTTTCATTTTATATGACTTTTTAATAATTTTTTTGAAAAATGTGCAATATGTCGAGAACGGTTCATGTTAGCGTTCTAAAATTTATGTCAATCGTTTTCTAATGAAAAATTACATAAGAAATGTCTATTTGCGTAACTTTATTAGTGGTTTTGATTTTTTGATGATTTTTTCAAAATTTTATTCGAAAATCTAGGGGAGTTCTGAACATTCGATTACGTATAAAAACAATAGGCTTCCAGTGTTTACGGATTGTGATTTTTGTACTAAATTTGGTTCGAATCGGTCCATTCGTTTGTCAGTTATCGTCTCCACAGACTCACTGACACACACACACACACACACACACACACACACACACACACACACACACACATACTTTCACACACACACACACACACACACACACACACACACACACACACACACACACACACACACACACACACACATCACTTCAAAAATGTTTGATTCGTGATCAGGGATGCTTGAAACGTGCTCTCCCGTCGAAAACTCGAATTCGAATTTTCGACCCCGTCACAATACTTTCCTTATACATTATGTATATAAGGAAAGTAATAACCGCGGTAGAGTTTTTGTGTTCGTGACGTCATTAGCCTCCATCGGGATGTAGGATGGAAGTTACCCCTTTCCCCCGGGGGTACATTATCAAACTTTATCACTCAGATGATTTTTTATGACATTTAAAATGAGAGGGTAACATGTTGTAATTTTCATTTGGAATAACAATGAAAAAAACAATCGCAAGATACTTAAAAGTCGATTCTGTTATGAGAAATCGAGATTAGCTACTTTGAGATCAGAAATAGATCTCACACTTTGGTGATACAGTTTTATGTACAATATTTATTGATCTGAAACTTCGGATAATACTTCCAGTCTGGATGACGCCAAGGTTTCCGACATGTTAACCCAGAGGTCAGAAAACCATAAATCTAGGGGTGTCAAGACAGAAGAGGGGTCGAACTCTTAAGAAAATGTGAAGTTACGACATTGGAGAGAAAGGCTATCCAATGAAGAAAGGTGCTTATTGCGTCACCTGAATGCTGCAAATCAGAGAAAAGGGGGAGTAACACAACCGAAGAAAAAGAGCCACAACCTGTGACTTAAGTACGACACTTGTTCGAATAGAGATATATACTCGTGCGAGATTATGAAAGAACAGCAATACTAGAGATGCAGAGTGTTCTATAGATGTTAAAAAATAATGGCTAGAGCTGTTGATGTATGCAGTGCAAATCAGACGTACGACACGGAGCTAAACACCCTGAGTTGTGGCCGGTACAATTTACAGATACAAGCATTATGGTCTATGTTCAAAACAGATTTGAAGGTATGTGTCCATTGAAAAATATATCTAGGTCTAAACATATTTTAGGCAATTTAAGCGGTCTCATATGTTCCCGTCGCCGAAATAATATAATTAATTGTGTAATGAATTTAATAAGTATTTTATGTTGTTAATAAATATTTTATTGTTAAAGTTAAAATGGTGTGATCCATTTAGTATTATAATAATAATTAAAAATTCTTTTACATAATTCGTAAAGTAAATAAATGGAGGATTTTATATAGCGGCACAACAAAGCAATCTACAATAAAAAAAATCTGATGTGGGCAACACATGACTTTCCTTATATAATGTAATAAATTTACTACTTTTACAGTGAAAACAAAAAATAGATTACTTTTATTGTAGTTATTTATATTCTTTCTTATACTAGATACTTATAGGTTTTTCTTATAGTAGATACTTATATTCTTCCCAAGATATTGAATTTTCGACAACTAGTCGTCATTTTCATTGATTTAGCGTCATTTTCATCCATTTGGCGAGATTCTCGTTAATTTGGCAACATTTCAGAAAGTCACCAAGTTGGCGACAATCCGCCAAATTCGTCGCCAAAATCTCGCCAAGCGTTATTGAAGAAGAAATAAGTTATTCGTACAGCAGACAAATAACTATTGGCGTTCAAATACAAACGTATTACTCAAAGTATCTTTTTCCATGAATGGAACGAGCTAGATCCACGAGAATGATGTCACCCAATTTATCGCATGGTATTATATATGAAAAGTGAACATGGTTCTCAATAGGAAATATTTTTTTTATTATTTTATATGACTTTTTGATAATTTTTTTGAAAAATGTGTAATATCTCGAAAACGGTTCATGTTAGCGTTCTAAAATTTATGCCAATCGTTTGCTAATAAAAAATTACATAAGAAATGTCTATTTGCGTAACTTTATTAGTGGTTTTGATTTTTTTAAGATTTTTTCAAAATTTCATTCGAAAATTTAGGGGGGTTCTGAACATTCGATTGCGTATAAAAACAATAGGCTTCTAGTGTTTACGGTTTGTGATTTTTGTACCAAATTTGGTTTGAATCGGTTCATTCGTTCGTCAGTTATCGTCTCCACAAACTCACTGACACACCCACATACACACACACACACACACACACACATACATCACTTCAAAAATGTTTGATTCGTGATCAGGGATGCTTGAAACGTGCTCTCCCGTCGAAAACTCGGATTCGAATTTTCGACCCCGTCACAATACTTTCCTTATACATTATGTATATAAGGAAAGTGATAGGTTTTTCTTATAGTAGATACTAATATTCTTTCCAAGATATTGAATTTTCGACAATTAGTCGTCATTTTCATTGATTTAGCATCATTTTTATCCATTTGGCTAGATTTTCATTAATTTGGCAACATTTCAAGAAAGTCGCCAAGTTGGCGACATTCCGCCAAATTCGTCGCCAAAATCTCGCCAAGCGTTATGCACTAAGAAAAAAGTTATTTTTACAGCAGATAAATGACTATTGGCGTTCAAATACAAAAGTATTTTTCAAAGTATATTTTTTCATGAATGGAACGAGCTAGATCCACGAGAATGATGTCACTCAATTTATCGCATGGTATTACATATGAAAAGTGAACATGTTTCTCAATAGGAATTTTTTTTTTTTTATGTGACTTTTTCATAATTTTTTTGAAAAATGCACAATATCTCGAGAACGGTTCATGTTAGCGTTCTAAAATTTATGCCAATCGTTTTCTAATGAAAAATTACATAAGAAATGTCTATTTGCGTAACTTTATTAGATGTTTTGATTTTTTGACGATTTATTCAAAATTTCATTCGAAAATTTAGGGGGGTTTTGAACATTCGATTACGTATAAAAACAATAGGCTTCCAGTGTTTACGGATTGTGATTTTTGTACCAAATTTGGTTCGAATCGATCCATTCGTTCGTCAGTTATCGTCTCCACAGACTCACTGACACACACACACACACACACACACACATACTTTCACACACACACACACACACACACACACACACACACACACACACACAGACATCACTTCAAAAATGCTTGATTCGTGATCAGGGATGCTTGAAACGTGCTCTCCCGTCGAAAACTCGAATTCGAATTTTCGACCCCGTCACAATACTTTCCTTATACATTATGTATATAAGGAAAGTAATAAGTCCACTAATACGGGTAATTTACGACCATGTCAATTTAGGAGTAATGTATAATAATAATATATATCTTTCTCCAACTGGTTTTCTACAGCTACATTCCAGTTAATTTTAATTCGCATGCGCAATTTGGGCACTAGTATTGCCCAACTACCCAATATCTACATAGAAGCACTACGAAAGTACACTACAAAAGTGTAACTACACAAGTACCACAATACAAGTAGAACTAGAGAAATAGCACTACACATGCACTATAATATGTGGTAATCCATAATGAAATAATTAGAATGAGGACGAAAGTCAGGAGTCGGGTTTTCATTAGATATGCAAATTTTGGTCCCTCCAGTATCGAACATTATATTTTATGCGTTATCTTTATGAATTAGTATCTGTTGGCCTGTGCTTCTAATTGTCTATACAATGCATGTATCCACTGTCATTCATGTCATTCGAAAGCTATCCAACGGCATTTTTTTTGTTTGGTCGTCCAGTTACTTATGGATTATCCTAGTGCTCGATAAAATTTTTAGTATTACTAATGGAGAAAATAATTTTTTTGAATGACCTGCTAAAATTTTCAAAATCTGAAATAAAGAACTAAATATGAATAAACTTCTTAACATAAGGTGCGTCTCAAAAGTTTATGCACTTTAGTATAAGCAATTGATATCAGAAGAAGAAATTAAGAAATGCAATTTCATCGCTATATATTTAATAACGACTAATGAAGAATATAATACTTTGAACATACCTGTTTGATAGGCAGGTTTCAATAAACGAAGTAAACACACACAAAAAAAAGCATCAAAAAAATTATTTTAAAAGTTTATGCAGAAGTAACAAAAATGAAGTTATTTAACGAATGTGATGTCCATTTAGTCTTATAACTTGAAAAATACGATCTGGCATTGACAGAATAAGTGTAAATATTTTTTGGATCTAAATTATAGCAGCGTTTTCAATTTGACACTTTAATTCGACCAAAGACGAAAACTGTCGCCTATTCGCAAAAATTCTACGGGATAGGATTCCCCAAATGTTTTCTATGGGATTCAAGTCGGGACTTTTGGCCTGTCAATCCATAAACATCATGTTATTACACTGCAACAAAAGTCGAGTTGATTTCGCCGCATAAATGGGAACATGATCGTGCTGAAAACAGTAAGGGTGTTCATACATTTTTGCTTTCCCTGCAATACATGGTAATGTATAGGGAAAGTATTGGACTCATGTCCAAAATCGCAACTCGAGTTTTCGACGGATCTACATGTTTCAAGATGTCTAGAATACGAAAAAACTACTTTTAGCGCGACGTCTGTGTGTGTGTGTGTGTGTGTCTATGTGTCTGTTTGTGCAGATTTTGTAACCACTCTAACTAAAAAACTAACTGACCGAATTTTATAAAATTTTGTAGGTAAGTCACTTGTGGTTGAATCTGGTGCTGATTAGTTTTGAGTACAATTCGGGATAAAATAACCCGACTTTTTATGCGAAATGGCCCACAAAAGCCTCTATACATTCTAGATAAAAATCTAATAGACCGAATTTTACAAAATTCTGTAGATAAGTCGCTTGTGGGTCACCCTGGTGCTGATTACATTTTGGTATGATTTGGAAAAGAATAACTTGCCTTTTTTTGCAAAATGGCCCTCAAACATCGACAAAATCTGAAACAAAAAACTACGTATGCTCAAATATATCCATTACATACTTGTTTCACACGCAATTTTTAAAGATGAAAAGAATAAAACCAACCCCATTACACTAGGACTAGCCGTTCTCGAGATATTTTAGTTTATTTGTATTTTCTCTACGCCATCTTAGAAAATAAGTCCAGTTACCAAATGAAAACAAAAATTGAATTAAAAGTGAATTAAAATTAATTAAAATAAAAAGAACGTGTATATAAGTATGCAGGGAAAGTCATGTGCTGCCCACATCAGATTTTTGTAATCATTTTGACTTTCTTATTAATTTAATTTAAATGAAAAAAAACTTGACTGGTATCAAGTCAGAATATGGTTTAATTATCGTCTAAATCATTAAAAATATTCTTTGCTTTAAAATGTCGCTGGAAAATAAACAATGCATCGAAGGCTATATTTTTGCGCTTTACAAAGAGAAATACTCTTAATTAATTATAATACTCTTATTCGATTATTAAAAAATAATGTGAAAATCATGGATTAATTTCTTCTACACGTAAATTAAGTGACATAATTAATAAAAAAGGTAAGGAAAGTCAAAGTTTACAAACGTCAAAATTGAATAATCAAAAGTTTAAAACCGGTCATTTGATCGGTCATAGTAATTTTAGTATTAAAGAGGGACTTCCATCTTGACAAAATGAGTGTAAAAATAAAATGAATATTAATTACACGCTCAATATTTTATAAATTTTAGAAACGTAAAGGGTCTATCCTTTCAAAAGTTTTTTTCAAATGCACCATCAGTCTAAACTTATGATCGTATAATAGTTTCATTTAAATTTAATTCCCAGTCGCTGTCGAGACTCGAAGTTTGGAAGTCTGGCGTCATTATTTTGCAAGAAATTCCTCCTTCTCAAGAACTTTTGAAAGATCCGGCTGCGGGTATATTGCGTGAAACACAAACTAATAAACTATGAATGTGTGGAATGCAAAACCTATGAAAATCTCAAAGCAATTATGGTTTAGGTGAAAGGAATTTAAATGAATGTCATAATTTTGCTTTATTGGTTTGCAGGATGTCTGTCAATTATCTGCGGGAAATTTTATTTTAATCGGAGAATATTTAGACATTTAAATGTCCTATGATAAGGCTTTTTTTAATTTACATTTTTTTAAATTTGTTATAACTGCATATTTGTAGTTTTAGATAATACAGGACGCAAAAATAAAAAAAAATCCGATGTGGGCAACACATGACTTTCTCAACATATTTATGTTAATTTTCTCTTTATTTCTTTAATATTTCATTAAATTGAGTTTAATTGCCCAAAATAACACGTATACTTATTTGAAATGAAACTAAATTGTCACTTTTAATCCAATTTCTGTTTTTTTGTTAACGGGGCGTCATTTTATAGGCGGCTTAGCAAAAATACGAAAAAATTAAAATCTCGGGAATATCATCAAAAATTGCTCATGAAACAAGCATTTAATGGATGCATTATAGCATACGTATTCCTTTAATTTAGATTGTAAGCAATTTCGCAAGAATAGACATATTATATTTTTTTCGACTTTTATTAAAATATAATCAGCACCAGGGTAACCCACAATTAATTTATCTACCAAATTTTGTGAAATTAGGTCAATTTGTTTTTTAGTTAGTATGGATACATACGATTTTTGCGGGTCCTTTCTCAAAAGGTAAGTTCTTTTAGTCCGAATTTTACCCATATCAAATCAGCATCAGGGTCACCAACAAGTGACTTACTATTAAAATTTTTATAAAATTCGGTCGATTAATTTTTGAATTTGAGTGCACAACATACATTGCACAGACAGAGACACATACATAAACACACACAGACTTCACGCTAAAAATAGTTTTTCCGTGTTTCAATGGTCCCAAAACGTATAGCTCCGTCGAAAACTAGAGTTGTGATTTTCGACACGATTCCATTTTTTCCCTATGCATAATCATGCATTGAAGGAAAAGTAACATCACTTTAAAATTTAAATAGATGAGTGCGATACTTTTTTTTATATCGAACCACGGTTTATAGCATTTTTGTAACATTTTAACAATTTGCTTCTATAAATGGTAACTGTTTGTTGTAGTTGAATGTGAGACAGAATAGAAGGATCAAAGAGACAATAAATCTAAACAAGAAAATGATAAGAGGAATAGTACGTTAAAGAAAAGGTCTAGTCATTAAAAACTCCTTAGTAGTTTTTAACACTTTACAACAAGGTTCAAAAGTGTATGTGTTCAAAACTTTGTTCATTCCGTCTGTCTGTCGGTCTGTCTGTCCGTTAGCACGATAACTGCCGTAAAAATGACATTATTAAAATGAAATTTTAGTATGTTGTTCAGACGGCCTGTGGAACCTATGGGTATAGAAATGTATACTGTCACCCAATTAGTTTTGGATTGAACCCGGGTTGAAAAAATGAAATACATTGAACCCCATGGGACCTAATTTTTCAAGCATTTTTAAGCGGATTTAAAATTCACAAATTGCTTCGAAAATTTTAAGAAATATTTATATTATCCCATAAAATATATGCAAAAAATCGGCAAAATATGTTCAGTAGTTTATTAAATAAAAATGAAAATAATAATTACACCTTTTATATGAAGCGATTACGTGGCCATTATATGAAGAGATCACGTGACCCACTTCAAAATAAACAAGAAGGATCAATCATGCTTAAAGCATTGATTATGAAACAATTTCCAACTTCAATGCAATTTTATTTAATCAAGGTTAAAATGCAATACATTCCTCGGTAATATTTTGAAACTTATCACAATACAGCATTAATTTATTATATTTGAAAACTTCATCGAAAAAATTGAACTTCATTCAAATGACGGCATTGAAATATAAATTGCCTGGTTTAAACATCTCTAAAATGTTATACATTCCTCGGTAATAGTTTTTGAATTATCATAATACAACGATAATTTATTATATTTGAAAACTTCATCGAAAGCAACTGAAATTAATTCAAATGACGTCATAGCAAAAAATAACACGCCTGGATCTCTCTATAAAAACAGGATTTCATTCATAACTTTCTCCCATCCATTTCATTCATCACAATACTATAATAATTTATTTTATTTAAACATTTTGTTTAAGACCATGGAGCTACAAAAAATTAAACTCAATGCCTGAAACTTCATCGAAAAAAATCGTCCTTCTCTTTATGAAATCAATTAATATTTCATTCATATCAGCCATGCAGACTCCATGGACTAAATTATTTTGTGTTAAAACAATACAGGAATTCTAATACAACTCATTCTATATGTTTTGCTGTTTACATTTTACATAGGTGAAAAATAGGCTTAGTTGTAGAAATAATCAAATTTAGATGAATAGCATTTAAACTCCAATATATTGTCATTGCGTTGTTTCAGTATGTAGATGCACAGAATTTAAGCAAAAATAAAGTAGTTTTAGGACGGATGCAACACTCAATATGAATTAAAAAGAAATTTAAAAAATCACGATTTTGAAACATGATGGATGCCATATATCATTTTGAAGTGGGTCATGTGATCGTTTCATATCATGGTCACGTGATCGTTTCATATAAGAGGTGTAATTATTATTTCAATTTTTAATTAAAAACTACTGAATATATTTCGCTGAATTTTTTTATATATATTTATGGAACAATTTAAATATTCCCTAAAATTTTCGAAGCAATTTGTGATTTTTAAATCTGCTTAAAAAATGTTTGAAAAATATAGGGCTCAATGTATTACATTTCTTCGACCCGGGTTCAATCCAAAACTAATTGGGTGATATTATTCATTTATATTCCCATAGGTTCTACAGACCGTTTGAACAACATACTAAAATTTCATTTTGATTAAGTCATTTTTACGACAGATATCGTGCTCACGGACAGACAGACTGAATGAACAAAGACATAAACACTTTTCAACTTTGTTGTAAAGTGTTAAATATGGCATCCATCTTGTGTCAAAATCGTGATTTTTAAAGTTCTTTTTAATTCATATTTAGTGCTGTATCCGTCCTAAAACTGCTTTATTTTTGCTTAAATTCTGAGCATCTACATACTGAAAGAGCATCTACATCTACATACAAAGCAGTTACAATATATTTGACTTTAAATGATCATCCAAATTTTCACTTATGGAAAATGTAAGAAGCAAAATATGTGGAATGAGTTGTTTAAGCAATGCTGCATTTAATTAACGCAAAATTATTTAGCTCATCGAGTCTGCAATATAGCTGTTAGGAATGAAACATTAATTTTACAGAGAGAAGGACAATTTTTTTCGATGAAGTTTTAAGCATAGAGTTTAATTACTTGGTCTAAAGTTTTTAAATAAAATAAATTATTATAGTATTGTGATGAATGGAAAAATGTTTATGAATGAAATGAATGGAAATGTGTTTATGAATGAAATGCTGCTTTTATAGAGAGAGCCAGGCATGTTATATTTCGATGACGTCATTTGAATAAATTTCAGTCGTTTTCCATGAAGTTTTCAAATATAATAAATTATTGTAGTATTATTAAAATATTACCGAGGAATGTATCGCATTTTAGAGAATGTTTAAGCCAGGCAATTTATATTTCAATACGGTCATTTGAATAAAGTTCATTTTTTTCGATGAAGTTTGAAGTTTTCAAACATAATAAATTAATGTAGATTTGTGATAATTTAAAAAATATTACTAAGGAATGTATCGCATTTTAGAGATGTTTAAATGAAATCGCATTAAAGTTGGAAAGTGTTTGATAATCAATACTTTATGCATGATTGATTCTTCTTGTTGTTTTACATTTAATCCTTGTATATTAGATATATATGTCCTTAGCATATTGAATATTTCGTTACATATTTAATTTCATTACGTATTGAATAGAGATTTGCTACATTATTTTATTATGTTCCTTATATACATAGTGTAATATACAGGGGAAAATATCGTAACGGGGTCGAAAATTTGAATACAAGTTTTCGTTCGAGTTCTAGTTCACGTTTCAAGAATCCCTGCAAAAAATATATATTTTCAGAATCAAACACAAAATTTAATCAGAACCAGCGTAACGCATAAGTGACTTGCTTAACAAATTTTGTTAAATGTGAGCTAGAGTTGATACAAACAGTACATAAATACATACATCCACATCCACATACACAGAACTGACATCCTAAAATTGGTGAATTAGTTATATAGAATAATCATTTAAAACATTTAGACAAAACTCCATTTAACAAAACTCCATTTCTGATTTTACCACACGTTTCGGATACTGTTCCTACACATTACTCCGTCTTGTAGGGAAAACAAGAAAGATCAATCATGCATAAAGCATTGATTATGAAACACTTTCCAACTTCAATGCAATTTTATATAAACATCTCTAAAATGCGATACATTCCTCGGTAATATTTTTAAAATTATCACAAGACTACATTAATTTATTATATTTGAAAACTTCATTGAAGAAAATGAACTTCATTCAAATGACGGCATTGAAATATAAATTGCCTGGTTCTAAAATGCGATACATTCCTTTGAAATATTTTTAAAATGATCATAATACTACAATAATTTATTATATTTGAAAATTCATCAAAAACAATTGGACTTTATTCAAATGACGTCATCGAAATATAATCCGCCTCTATATAAAAGCAGCATTTCATTCATAAACATAATTCCAATCGTATTATTCATCACAATACTATAAAGTAAATTATTTTATTTAAAAATTTGAAAAATTGTTATCTACCATATTTATTAAAATGTGAAACCATTAAAATGTGAAACCTTTCTTATATATAAAATAATTAAACTCTTGGATAGATATATATTATATAATATATCTCTTTTTTCTTTCTGGGGGATATAGCAAGAGTTAGAATTAATTGAAATTGTTCTTCTTCCTAAATTAAATAATTTTTATTTAAAAAACTACCTAACATATTTTACTGAATTTTTTTTATATATATTTTATGGGACAATTTGAATATTTCCTAAAATTCTCGAAGCAATTTGTGAATTTTAAATTCGTTTAAAAAATGTTTGAAAAATTAGGTCCCATAGAGTTTAATGTATTTCATTTTTGCAACCCGGGTTCAATCCGAAACTAATTGGGTGATATTATTCATTTATATTCCCATAGGTCACGCAGACCGTCTGAAAAACATACTAAAATTTTATTTTGATAAAGTCATTGTCACGGCAATTATCGTGCTAACGGACAGACAGACAGAATGAACAATATCATAAACACTTTTCAAATATGTTGTAAAGTATTAATAAAATGAATGCCTTAATATGTCCCAAAAATAAGATTTCGACATTTTTCTTTCATTGAGTGAGTGATTTTCGTCAAAATTTTGGATTCGAAAATTTTCCAGAATCCAATATATTAAATTAAAAAGATATTTATTTCTCCTTCTTTCAATACCTTAAAAGTTTGCGAGGCATAAATGAAACGAACTTTCCATCAGATTTTCTCAAAATCTACCGCACTTCACAACTTGTGTTCGTAAAATAGCCCCGTTTAATTTAATTCCGATGCCAAGGAGTTTTTGCGCCGAACATTAACGCAGAAAGTTTGGGAAATCTGCTGCTATTATTTTGTAAGAAATTCTTCCTCCCCAAGAACTTTTATATTACGAACGATCCAGCAGCATAATAGTTAAACCCGAAGCTAATAAACTCTCTATGTCCGGAATGCAAAATATCCGGAATTCTTAAATTAGTTTTGCGTTGGGAATTACTACTATAATGGAAAGTTGAAAATTCGGTTTAGTCGTGAAAATCCGCTTTTTTTAAATCTGAAGTATTCGTGTGCTTTCTTGTATTTCAATTGAATGTTAGTTTTATTCAATAATACAATTGCATTAATGAATAAATATAAAAACGTTATATTTAATAAATTAATTAATTTGCATTCATGGCAATCCATGAGATTGGATGTGTTTATGTTATATATATATATATATATATATATATATATATATATATATTTAATTTTTTTTTACTACAGCTCATCAGCTTTGTTTAGAATCTAAGTCTCGCAATATTTAAGGAATGGTATTAAATCAGTTTTCATAGCTGTAACTACTCAAAACAACTTATTAATTGGTTTTGTCAGTATTAATTGAGAAGAGAACAATAATTACCTTTAGCAATAGAGGAACATTGAGAGCAATCTGTCTGATCACTCTTGTTATAAAACAATTTAAAGACTCTAATTTACAACAGGGATTTGAGCCATAAAAATCTTCTTAACCAGCTGACGTTCTATTCATTGAGTTACAGAATAATTTTATCATTCTTTCTAATGGAGGTGCACTTGAATTATTTTTTTTTCTGATTTTTTATCACAGTGCGGATTCAAATCTGTTTGATCTGTTCGTGTTTTTAGACTTTTTTTACAGGATAACATTATGTCCGTTGTGTTGCTTATGAATTGAAAATACTTACCATGATTCGCACACAATAAATAAAAAAAAAATTAAATACTACATACATACAAAAATATCGGATGTGGGCAGAGCGCGACGTTCTCTACAGATTCTAATTTATTTTATATTTCTATCTTCCATAATTAATTAAATTGAGTTATAATTCCACGAAATAACACGAATAATTATTTCATATTATACTGAGTACGCAGTTTTGATTCAATTTCTAATTTCGTTTTCATTGTGTAACTGGGCGTATTTTCATAGGCGAATTGGCAAAAAATGTGAAAAAAAAATAATATCTCAAAAACCTATTGTTAATTGATCCTATTATTTTTACAACTGCATTTTTCTACAACTGCATGTAAAACAATGATTTAAATGATACATTTGAGCATGTGGAAAACCCATGCCGTCCGACTCATCCAGAGGACTTGAGCAACTATTTGGACGACCGGGAAGACATTTGAGCATATGTAGTTTTTTATTGTAGATTTTAACGATTTTTGCGGGCTATTTCGAAAAAAAGAATGAAAGAAAATAAAAACAGGCATGATTTTTTTTTTATCCGAATCGGACCAAAATTTAATCAGCTGCAGGAATTTCCACAAGTGACTTATCTACCACATTTTGTGAAATTTTATCCATTAGCTTTTCAGTTTGAGTGGATAAATACATTCTACACATAGACACACGCACATACGTTATACTAAAATATTTTTTTCGGGTAAAGTGCTCAAAACGTATATATTTGTCAAAATTCCTATTTTCCTAATGTTGTTCCTATTTTCGACACGATGCCAAAACTTTCTCTATACATTACTATGTATTGTAGAAAAAGTAAAAACAGATCTACTAAATTCAAAGAATGAAAATAACAACCTTCCTCTTAAGCACTGACAAGAATCGTAAATATACTTACTCAAGAAATAAAGTACCCGTCGAAAATTCGAATTCGAGTTTCCGACGGAGGAACAACTTTCAAGCATCCCTGAATTCGATGCGAGCGGTTTTGAGTTGATCTCTCTCTCTCTCTCTCTCTTGCTCTCTGTGTGTGTGTATGTCTATGGATACGATATCTCACGAACAAATTGATCGCTTAGAGCGAAATTTGGCACAAATATCATAATAAGTAAATACTGGAAGCATATTGATTTTAAACGCAATTACATATTTGGCAGATGCTTGAAAGAAATTTAAAAATAAATCATTAAAAAATTAGAACCTTTAATAACACGTAAATAATGTTTGCTTAAGTAGTTTTTTAATAGAAAAAATGATTGACATGAATTTTAGATAGCATGAACTTTTTCGAGATAATGCAGTTTTTTCGAATGAATTTATCAAAAAAGTTACATAAAATTAAAAAAAAAGTGTTTTTTGTGAAATAAGTTCACTTTTCATATGCGATATTATGCGATAAGTGTGTTAATATCTTTTTGCCGATCCAGTGCGTTATGTTCACGAGAGAAGATAATTTGTGTACCATTTTTGTACTTTCATGCTTATAGTCATTTATATATAAGAAAGTCTCTTTTCTTTGCTTGTATATACCTTTTGGCGATAAATTTGGCGAACTTAGTGTCTATTTGCCACAGACTGACGATAATATCGGAAACGGCTAGCAGAAGTAACTTCCAACTGATGAATTAATTATTTAAATGATTTAATATATAGAATATATTTCTTCTTGTGTACTATCACTATTTATAACCGTCAACTTAATGTGTAATGTGTAATACAAGTTAATTGGGTACTTTGAAATATTTTTACATGTTATCATCGGGAAAATCGCCAAATGTACAAATCAACGTTAAAAATATTGTGCTGCTACTTTTTCACTGTGAAAGAAGTAAATTCATTGCATTATATAGAGAAAGTCTTGAACTGACCACATCAGATGTCTTGCCATCGAAACTACAACCGTATTATGCAAAGAAAAGCAAAGAAAGAAATAGAAAAACAAAGAAAGTGTAAATAAAATGTAGCATCTATGAACTCAATGTATAGAAAAAGTACGAAGCATGGAAACAAAATTTATGATTTAAAAATGATTTCCAAAACATGCTTTCATATATTTATTTACTTTGCATTTTACATTGCGATTAAGTTCGTTATTGATTGTGTACATATTCATATTCTTTCAGTACATTATATTTTCAGTTTCGCAGAGAGGGTTGAGTTTCGGAAGTTTTAGTCTAAAATAGTGCTATGTATCATTGCTGCTGAGAAATAAATATTTTAAACTTCTACTAGAAAAAAAAATACAACGATTGCTTTAAAATATTTTGTACTCCGTTCACCTGATCACCTAATCCTTGCAGATTAACATTAAAACCGTGAAACCATCATCCAAGTGCATTGAAGGGAAGAACGATTTCTTGCTTTTGAAATAAAAATGTCTATTCATATTCTATGTATGCCTAGAGTATAATATGTTTAATACTACATTTGATTTGATTTTTTAGGATACTGTGCTAATTTCAGAATCTAAAAATATACACCATGTAAAAATATATTGATAGTAAAAATATGTTTTGAATAAAAGTTGTAGATAAATTCACCAGGACACGAACTTAGACACCTTCGACCATGTAGCTTAATAAAGTAAAATGCCCCCGTGCATAAATCTAAAGTATACGATGTTTAACTTTTGTACATCTATATTCCCATTTCAAACACATAGTTAGAATCAATATAAATAAATCATGAATAAAACGGTATTTCTAAAAATATTTATATCAATCCTATGATAAAAGTTAGAAGTTATAAAATTAAAGTATGCTAAAATAATTAGTTAAACAAATGTAGCATTTTCCTCCACCTCTAGATATATTGTTGTTGTTGTTGTTGTTGTTCGCGTGTCCATGGATAAGCAATATTGCAGTGGAGTAGTGGTCTAGATTCCTTCAAAAGCATTTGTCACAGTCTCTGCCAATTCTAGATATATTAAATCCTTTATATTGAACTATAGATTGATTATAAAAGAAAATTTTCAATAGACTTAGGGCTTAACATTATTGTATTGTAAAATAGGTTACTAGTACATGTATTTTTGCTTTACTTAAATGGTAACCATAAGAAATATCATTTTATCTTACGTCTAGTATTTTTAGCTTAATTAAAATTGATATAGTATTTAATGAACATAATGCATGTGTGGTGAACAGCAGTAACAGAAGAGCTAGACATTAATCGCATATTTGAATTAACCGCAACAACTCATCATTACCTCTTTTCATGAGTTCCTAAAATATAATCATTAATTAACGCAATATATATTGCATTCAACAATTTTAACATTTAAAATTAAATATTATTTATTTATACATATTTTTAATAATGAAATTACATTATTTTTAATAAACTCTGAAGGAGAGCATGCACGTGTGGGACCAGGTGGGTCTTAACATTATATCAAAATCACCTATTTGACCTAATACACTGACTTCCAAAAGTTAAGCACGCAATGCAAATTTTCATGTTTCGAAAGTGTATTTGAATTTGATTGGCTGAAAATCGCTGGGGATATAAATGACAGTATGCAAATATCGTATGTTACAACCAATCATGATTGGCCGTCCGGATATATGCTAATTAGGCAGTCGTTGAAGACGCCAGCATTCTGAAAGGTTGGGGGAGGTGCATTTAAATGCTGGTACAAAGTGGTTATAACTTTTGTAGGATTATTTCTGATCATATGCGTGTTTCTATGGCTGAAAGAAGATGAATGACAGATAGTGAGCGTTGGCGTGCTGTCGGACACATTGAAGCAAGATAGTCAACAAAGATGTCGCTATTTTCTTTGGTGTTGAGCTTTCAGTAATTTCACGATTATGGAAACAATTCCAAACAAGTCAAACAGTTGTCCAGAGACCTATTCCTGTCGTCCAAGGGTTACCACCCCCTCTGATGATCGGCATAATGCTATTATAGCCAAGCGGAATCGACGAGCGACCTCCACGACTGTTACATCCATGATTACAGAGGCACTTGGTCAGACAATATCTGCCTGTACGGTGCGCCGAAGGCTCCATGTGAAGGTATTGTATGACCGAGTACCACGTTTTTGTGTTCCACTAACCCTCCAAGCCAGAGGAGCAAGATTAAAATGGTGCTGTCAACATGCCAATGGGATTGTCTCAGATTGGTGCAAGCCCTGTTCACGGACGAGTCCAGATTTGCCCTGTAATCAGATCATAATCGTGTAAGGGTCTGGAAAAAACGAGGCACACGCAATCAGGCCAAGAACATCATCCAACATCATGCATTCAGAGGTGGCAGCGTCATGGTGTGTGCTGGAATTTCAATGGGATATCGCACAGAGCTGTACATCTTTAAAGGCGGTCCTGTGAGGGCTGCGCGGTATCGGGATGAAATCCTAGACCCCATTGCGATATTCTACGCTGCAGAAGTTGGTCCTGATTTCCTCCTTATAGACGATAATGCCCGTCCCCATAGAGCTAATATTGTTGACGAATACCTAGAAAGTGAGGGCATTTCTCGTATGGAGTGGCCGGAGTATTCCCCCGATCTTAATCCCATTAAAAACCTTTGGTATGATCTCGTGCGTGCTGTCTCTGCACGTTTACCTCCTCCAGCCATCTCAGAGAGTTGTAAACTACGCTATTAGAGGACTGGCCATTGCTCCCATCTGCGATGGTTGGCCATCTCATTGAAAGCATGTAAAATCATTGTAGAGTTTGTGTGAAGGCCCGGGGGGGGGTGGCTCACATACCATACTAATGTAAGTTTTGTTTGGTTTGTTTGCCTTTAAACATGATTTTGTTAATGACCCAAATGTGACGTCTAACTATAACTAACGAACTATAACTAACGAAACTATAACTAACGAAACTATAACTAACGACTATAACTAACGAAAATAAATATTTTTTCATCTGTGTGTTTCTATTTTTGTTGATTTAACCGTCCGTGCTTAACTTTTAGAAGCCAATGTATATACGCAGATTGGCACATACCTCTGTTTGTCGGTCTCTGGCTCCTCCTGGTTGGAATATTGACCGTTTCTTTTCCTAACACTTTGAGGTCAGCTTTCTCTTTTCTAATACACTCTCTAATTTCAACATGACCACTACACATTCTTATATCTCAACTTCTGCACCAGCATTGTTTGCGAAATGGACTCTTGAGCATTCATGACCTGAATATCCAAACTACTGGGCAGTCATTCTTGTTGACTGCTCGATCTTGCTCCTTGAATTCCAACTTTTTCGAAACGCAACTTCTTGGCCATCCCTAGCCGGAATATATCTGGAATTCTCTCCTTGTTGCCCCATCATTTTGCCTGAATACAGATACGCCCTTCGTATCTATATTGGTTGCTCCTCAGTGTGATGTAGTACCACTGTTTGACTGGCTACCTTATTATCCAATGATGCTTGGTTTGAACTTTAGCCCCTAGGAGATTTTTGCCCCAACCACACCTGCAATTTATGTGAAATGCGTTTATTAGAATCCTGATCCTCCGGGCCAAGATTGTTGAAAAACGGTTCTTACAAATCTACGCCTTATAGCATTGTACTTAGCTGTAAATCTTAATCTGAATAATTGCCTCTTGGTTTCAGAGGATGTAAATACAGTTATCGCCATCAAATACTCGTATATGAAAAAACTTCTATATGATATCTAGAACAGTGAAAATATAATGCAACATTATTTATATTCTAATGTTATATAATTTGCATAAATCTATATTGTCTATTAGATTGACTCAATGAGCCCTTTCTTTGAATATTACTTATAGTAAATGCATCCAAGTTCTCTTGCATTGATTTTATTGGAAAATATCTATTGTAGACAGCATAGCCATAACTTATTCTTAATTATGGAAATTCGCCAGATACCCACTTCTTAACTTGATAAATTTATCCATTTCATACATTCATATATTTTATTTTTAATGGATTTGTGATCTCCATAGAATTTTGCACAGTATTATACTTATTTTAAATAAAAATTGTACTAATTCCGATCCGAGAATCAAAACCAAGTCTTCCGGGTTTGTGCTCAGACTTGCTGCCTCTATACACATCTGGCCATAAAAAATAATACAGAAATTACATTTAACGTGTTCGTCTTCGAACACAGCAAATACTGGGAGCTGGTATTCAAAGCCTTTCCATGTGGCATCATAGTTGTGCTCCAACTTCAAACAATATACACGTTATTTGTGCTCTGTCACCACACATTATTTGTGCTTCGGCATCAAACATTATACACATTATTTGTGCCCCGTCATTAAATATATTTCAGTATTAGATTTAATTTCAAATGAAAATTAAGACTTTGATGGATTTGTAAATTATATCTTGGATTGCAGAATTCCATTTTGATGTCTATGTTTTATAACAATAGTCTAGGAATGACTATATTAGCTTTAAACAGTTCCAGACAGCAATGTTCTATTTTATATGAAGTATGACTAATTTTTTTTTTATTTAGTAAATTACATATATGTAAACATTACATATATGTAAACATTACATATATGTAAACATTATGTTTAACTCATTCTGCATTTTATAGCATTTCATAAAGTATTATTACTGCATTTTAATCCAATATTTATAATTTTATGATTGATTATAAGTATTGATAAATGTGAATTTGATAAGAATTTTATATTTTTGCAAAACTTATTTACAGTTAAATTATAGGAAAAATGTAGTAAAATATAAATTCCATTAACCATAAGATTATATTAATCGAAAAGCTTTCATATGTTTATGAGAGCATTTTAAAAGATTTCAATGTTTTATTTTTTGTCTTCAGCCTTTCTCCAAAATATTTTTTCTTGTTTTATAACTTCTTTTTTTTATATCTTCTATTTATTATCCCGAATGAGGCGAAAATAATTATGAGAATTTAAAAACTACAGAGAACTCTTCTTGTGAACGCAGATGCAGGAAAAAAAAATGCAAAAGCTTCACAAAAACATCTTCATTTGACTCAGTTTAAAAATAAACTGATGCTTTGTATACATTTTTTGCGACTTCTTATTTATATGTAAGAAAAATAAAGGGGCATATATATTTTTTGTCTTGTCAAGATGAAAGAATTTTATGTCCGTATTTTTTCTTTCACTGCTAGAATTTCGTTTTAACTCAAATACACGTACTTTAAATTTTTTAAAAATATTTTAAACAGAGTAAGTAAGCAAATATTTACTAAAGGCATACATTTAGACAGAACCCGTATCTTTCGAATTTTAACAAAAACATTATTGTAGGTATGCATGTTTGAATAATGGTATTTATCGGAATTTTGATAATCACATTAAAACATTATGCATCATACTTAATACTTGATCAAAATAGTTACATAAACTTTGTATAAATGTTTATACTCAACATAGATATAATAGTAATAAATTCATATAGATTTTGAATACACTGAACTTTTTTATTGAACTTTGCTCTTTATACAATAAAAATATACATGAGAAAATGCATGAGCATAATACTTGAAAACTGTGGTTGCATTGAAATTTCAAACAATAATTTCGTACCTATTTACCATTTTGAATATTCATGAAAATGATACTAAATCGCTTGTGATGATGTCTGTATGCAAGAGCAGACGTGCAAAATACTCTACTTTTAAATTCAAATTGTACCAGTAGACATTCATACGACACATCTTAGGGTAATTTAGCTGTTTAAACAGCATTTTGTACTTTTATTTTCAACTGATAGTGCTCAATTAATATTCGATTCGTAATGAAATGAAATATTCAATAGCCCAAATTTCACAAAATGGATATTTTCTGAAAAATAATATTATAAAATTTGTTTTTATTAGGATAAAAATCCTACGATACCAAGCTTTTGAATTCAGAATAGCTTCCATAAATAGTAAGCAATCTGTAAAAATTTAAACACTCCATAATTTGAACCACAGAGAACCATTAGATATCTCTTCAAGTTATATTGATCGGATTTCCAGTTCATGTTTTGGTGACAAAGCTGCTGGAATGGTAGTCTTTGCTTCTATAGCTGAATAATAGTCGATGCAGTGTTTCTCAAACTACTTTGTGACACTATTCCTATGAAATTTAATTTGATGGTGTAACTAATCCCAAAAGGAGAAAAAGTTCCTTCTGGTCCAAATTATGCAAACTATTTTTAATCGAATCATTAATTTGTTAAGGAAATTTACACGACACTATCACATCACGGAATCTTCGGAATACTGGCACGAAAAACCAAGGATTCCTCGTAACACATTTTATTAAATGTTGGTATACAGGGTATCCCAAAAAGATTGAAACGCTCTTTAATTCTTTACTTATTGGAGATAAGTAAGCGGGCAATGTAAATTACAAAAATATTGAAAGTAAGGCAGGAAATAAGACCACGTTAATGAAATAGTCCTCCCATTAATTTTCAAAAAGTTACACTTTTTAAATTTTTATACGATCCACTTAGACAAATTTGGTCAATCAGAAAATTGTAATTTTTAATGCAACAAGATCATTGAAAAAACCGCATATCTGTATCTTTAAAATTGAGTGAGTTATATTTAATTGAAAATTGGTCATTGCGAATGGAGACCATATATCAAATTAGAAATATAAATTTGCGACGTATCACGAAAAAGATAAAATTGGATGATAATACATAGGATACCCAACCGCGTAGTGATTACCACTGCTTTATATGGTATCTGTCTGTGTAAGGCTTTATTTAGATGCATTTGTGATAAAAAAAATTTGACACATATTAACGTATTTTTGATCTAAACAATTTCCATCTTCAATTTGTTTATGATCCCTATTTTCACTGATAAAACAGCCATTCAAATAGTACGGAAAAGTGGCATAAGTCAGATTTTTTCCTTTATCATAATTCAGTTGATTTTAAAGATACAGATATGTGGGGGGTTTTAAGGGGACTCAGTACCCTTCATTTGGCGAAAAATGACGAAAATACCGATTTTCAAATTTTTTGCTTAAAATATACCTTGACATCCCTAGTATATCCTGACAAAATTTCGTAAAGATCCGAGAACTATAAATATATTAAAAAGGCTTTTGACGGCAACTGTGTCCCTTTAAATACCACGCCTACTTCTCTGTTTACGCTCTGTTTACATCGCATCTGCAACTGAATACTCCCTGTTTTACAAAATATTTCTACCAGGAAGGAGATGAAAGTGCTTAATCGTAATTTTAATTGATAAAGAAACGTTGTTTACTTTTTCCGATCTGCTTTCTTTCGTTAATATCGTGCAAAAACTGTGGAACTCAAAATGCAAACGAAAGCTTGCACAGTGTGACGTGGGCAAAATGTCCTAAAGAAACATTTGTACATAAAAAACGTGTAAAACTCTGTGTAATGGAAGCTGTGTGTGAGTATAATAAAGGTACACTGCGCTGCATAAAAGAAGCACAGAATGTCTTAGGTGTACCTTTAGGAAAGTGCTCCATGAATCTCGGTGTTGCCCTCGATTTTCGAAAAAAAAAAATGTTTCAACAAAAACGACGAAGTGCAAAATATCAACTTGCACGTAAACTGGGTAAAAAAGCAATTTTAAAAAGAGACATATTAGTTAAAAAAAGGAAGGTGTAACATACAGTGCAGGGTATTTTTAAAAGAAAGTTAAGAAATAATGGTAGTTATGCAGAAATGATATGCATAAGGTTACGAAATATTGTGTGTTTTTATGATATGAATATATTTTCAAATCTTGTATTTCTTTTATAATATAAACATCATCATATTTATAGTTAAGCTATATCCTAATGAAATGAGTCAAATGTATTTCATGGTGTAAAAATAATAATGAATTTGGTAAAATCAATTTTTATTTATATTTTTTCTCGATTTTCTTTTCAATGTGTGACAATTAAGGTTTCGGCTAATGGTCACTTATATAAAATAAATATAGTTAAATTCGATGAAACAGCTACAGTTTTAAAGGTAAGTGTATAATAAATAATTTAAAATAACATTTAAAGTAATTTAAAATGGATTTGGAATAATTTTTAGAAGTTTAAACCTTTAAAGTGCTTTTTCTCAGTTTGTGTTTTTTCAGTATATCAATATGTTCAAAATGCTAAAACTTAAATATGTATTTCTCAATTGATTTGATTTTTTTTCTGGATGTTCATTATAGTGCATTTTATGAAACTAAGGATCGGATTTGCAATAAAATCAACAGTTTTTTTTTTAAAAATAGATATGTACAAAAAACTCAATATTTTGTTGAATTTTTACATATGTATCAACATTTTATTTTTTTTCTCCCGAACTAATTAACTTTTTAAAAATCCGATCCTTAAAGTTATAGAGGACACTTCAAAGAACCTTATAAAAAAAAGGGTTGCAAAAAGTTAGAAATTGTAGGAGAAGATAGGTTTTAAAAATTATTTAAATTTTTTAAAAAAAATTAAATTTTTCAAATTGTATTAGTAGAATTGTCTGTTTTCTTGATAAAATAATTTTCCTTAATAAAATCATTTAATAATATGCGAAAAGAGTATTGTAAAGTGCTTAAACAAAAAAAATTGTTCAAAGGGTACCGAGTCCCCTTAATGATTATGTTGCATTAAAAATAATAATTTTATGATTGACCAAATTTTTCTAAGGGGGTCGTATAAAAATTTAAAATGTATAACTTTTTGAAAATTAATGGGAGGACTATTTCATTAACATAGTCTTATTTCCTACCTTACTTTCAACATTTTTGCAATTTGCATTGCCCACTTATCTCCAACAGGTAAGGAATTAAAGCGTGTTTCAATCTTCTTGGGGCACCCTATATAGCATTCACAATACCTTGGATGTCTTTTGAAAGCGCTAACCTATATCCTCTGAAATACTTATTTTAAAGGTCACCTCAGCACACCTCAAAATACATATTTCAATGCTTATCCCACATCTTTTCAAAAACATACTTTAAAATTTGTTTATCTACCAACAATCTAATTTTTCTTGTATAAATGATATTTCTATTACTTTTTTTTTATAAAAATTGAATTTGTTGCGTTTCTTCAAAGAGAAGAATGTTATCAGTGTTTAAAATTTATACTGCCTTCAAAATGTTAACCAAGCTGCAGTGAACCCGATATATATTGGTAACTTTCTCAAGAAGGTAGTCAATTGAGTGATATATGAGTAGAGTACTAAAATTAAAGATTTATATTTTTTACCCTTTAAATACTTATTTTACACTTAGCACATGCTATTCAAGTTTTGTACGCTATACAAACAACCCAAAGAAGTCTTAATATGGGATATAACATCCCCTCACTTTGACACAAGCTTTGGATCCTTCCCGGCCGTCCAAACAGTTACCTTACACCTTTCTGGTAGGTCGGACGGTCTGGGTCTCAACAACAACAACAAGCTTTGGATCAACGTTTCAACCAATGTCTTACAGTCAATAATGTCTTACAGTGCAGCAGATGGCAGTAACTGCTATTCCTGTAGAAGAACAGTTTTCAGCTGTTGGGGAGTGACAAGAGAATAAAGAAAGACTAAGAGAGCTTATACAAGGTGATCTAAAAGAGTTTCGATATGATTGAGGCTGGAGAATATGCTGGGTACTGTATACAAACAAAATCGCAATCAACAAAACAATCGCAATGTACAAAACAATTTCGCTCTCAATGTAGTCCTCGGCCACCCTTGCTCCGTGTGACGTCCATCAATGAAAATTTTGGCCCACGGCTACAACGTAGAGTTTTAAAAAGGGTTCACGGATTTGATCTTGACACCTTTCCACTATCACAGTAACAATGTGAACACGTGCAGGTGGATGCAATAGCCCAAAGAAAATCCAGACCGTACCAACATACTACCACGATCAAAGACGTAATTTTCAACGATGCTATTGGACTGGTTGATTGTTCATCATAATCTGTATAAACTGTTCATCATAATCTGTATAAACTGTTCATCATAATCTGTATAAACTTGTTCATCATAATATGTGGTTATCAACTTTCCTATTGTTGTGGTAGCCAGTGTTTCGAAAACTTGTGTGTATGCCCAGTGATTGCATTTGGCCAGTAAAGCGATGTGTAGTAATCAGAGTATGTTGTAATCCTCGGATGACCTGGAACTAGTCTCCTGATAATTGTCCTACTTGTTTAGAATTATTTCTATGAACGAGAAATGTAAGAATATTCCACAGGAAAAGGACACTTCATTTGATATTCCCATCATTAATAACAGTAAATTTCATCCAAAAAAAAAATTCCCGGATGCGTTCGCTATTAGAGAATTCGCATTGCGTGCTGAATTTTCAGATGGCAATGTAATATACATCATGCTCTGGATTATGCATGTAAAATTGTAAATAAATAAAAATTATATCTTGTTCTAAAATAGTGACATAATATGAGAGAAGATATAAATTATTTGCTTGATTATACATGCAAATAAATAAAAATTATATTTTGTTCAATTATATATAGTGAAAGAGACGACCACCATTCCGGAAAGGATAGAGCTCGTGTTAAGAAATTTTTTAAGCAGATAATCTTCCTTTAACATTTTGAATTCGAAAAAGGGTGGAAGTAAATTATACCTATGCCGCATCTATCATCTTTAAATATGGACAGATGACAAAATTTATTCGATAAATAAGTCATAAAGTTCATACAGATGCTCTTATCTAGAAAATTATTGCCCAAAATTCTTCAAAGATGAAAGCGCCACTCAGAAATCCCCAGTGTTAAGTCTTAATCTGACTGAAGATTACTAATTTAGGAAACGTGTAATACTTTCTCTATCGGGATTGCCATTCTATTCAGGTAATTTCATCCTAGGATGTTTTATTTCTGAATTAAGCTTGATTAGACCTTAGTCTGGGATATGAATAGATTATGACAAAGATGGAGCATTATGGAATATTTTGCATATGAATTTTGATATATATTCAGAAATATTTATATAAGATTATTATTTTTCCTTTATTTCATACAATTGTTTATTTTATGCAGTAACATTTATTTCGTATAGTATAATGTACTGTGTATACAAAAATTTTCTAATTCGATATTATGTTAGAAATGTGCGTTTTAAGACTTTCAAAGCATGTTTAAATTATTTTTGGAGTGATGCCCAACTTTATGCATGTGAATGGCTGGCAGATTTGGACACTTGAACTTGTGAGACAGAAGAGAGATCAAAGAGACTACAAATTTGAACAGGAAAACGAGACGAAGAATCGCGCTTTACAGAGAATGCTAGACACAGTGGCAGCTGAGGTGACGTTAGTTTGAGCAGTTGTTTGTGACCAATACATGAAATTTTCTATTTTTTGTTTTTCAATATTTATTGCTATTTCATTATTTTTCATTCTTATATATACACATAATAAATAATAATGCTTAGTGTATTTTTAATATTCATATATATATATATATATATATATATATACAGGGTGTTTCACAAAGGACTCCTTAACTTTGAAATGAAGCAACTCGGAAACGGTGATCGATAGAAGACTGAAACAAGTGATATGTATATTGGGAAAGCTGTAAAAATCTGATGCAAAAGTTTTAAAATTAATTACAAATGTTGCTGATAGATGGCGCTGTACGCTGTAGGCGCAGTACGGAGTGCGAGAAATTGGCTATAAGTAGTGGTGAGATTGTCCCTGGAAAAGTAGCAGCAGCAATCACATCAAAATAGATTCAAAATATGCACTTTGCACAGCACAGAGATGCCGTAAACGACGAATGAAATTGGCAGTCACCTTCTGTAGTGTGTCAACAGAAATGGACGCACTTGCCTGATAGATCAACTCTTCAAGCTTCTCCAATGTTGCGGGATTGTTGCTGACACAGTGTCCTTCAATGTGCTCTCAGGAAGTAGTCGCAGGGCGTAAGTTCGGATGAATATGAAAGCCAATCCAGGGCTGTTCCACTAAATGTGGAATAGTTTAAAGCAATGACTCGATTACTGAAGTATTCCTCAAGACAAATACGGCTGGGGTACGGTGTGATCGGGCCCTATCTTGCATGAACCACGAAGTGCCTGGGCAATCATCCAACGCTTGTAGTGTGGTAACAAATTGTTCCAAAACCGAAATGCCAATGTACCGTTCAGTAGTAACCGTTTTTCACAAAAAAGGGCCATTCGATACTTCAGCTCAAATGGTAACTTTTGGGGAATGTGGTGGTCGTGCTTGACACAAATGCGGGTATTCGGTACCCGAAAAACGCCATTTTGGTCTGTTCAGGACACCATTCTGGTGAAAATGGGCCTCATCTATAAACCATATGCAGCCAACATCAAATCCATCCCCATTAATCATGGCTCGCGAACTTTTCTCTTTGTCGCACAGCTGGAAGTGTTATGACTTAGTGACATTAGATCTTGAAGGGAAACATGTTTAGGGTGTTCCTCAGGATTTTGTACGTGCTAGATGGAGTTAATCTGGACTCAAATGCAACTTTTCTGTGGATTTTCTCGGATTAGACTCAATAACTGCAGTAAATGTCGCGACATTTTCAGGTGTAACTGCAGATTGTCAGGGACAAAAATGTCCCGCTAACCTCCTTTCACGTTTCAACAGCCGAACAGTTCAAAGATTGATCACTCTGTGCTTCAGAGCACACTGTATAAGGATCCGTACTTCCACCACAGAATACAGCGCCATCTGTGAGCAACATTTTTAACTAATTTTGAAACTTTTGCATCAGATTTTTACTGCTTTCCCAATAAATATATCACTTGTTTCAGTCTTCTATCCATCACAATTTCTGAGTCGTTTCATTTCAATGTTAGGGAGTCCCTTGTGAAACACCCTGTATATATTTAGCATTTTAGCCAGCATTTTTTATACCAGCATATTATTATAAACAGTCCCAGAGATGTGTTTAAACTAAGTTGGTGAGGGATTAATCACAAATTAAAATGTAAATGTTTACAGCAAGATTGTAAATGACGCAACGCAGAAATGCATCACAGGCAAACAATATCTGCCTCTTATCTTTAGATTTATTTACAGCTTTTCAAAAATATGGTTCCTGAAAAATACCTCAGAATTTTACATGATTAATTACAGAATAAAACTTGGAAATGACTAAATCAAAATGAACATTAAAATAGCGTAGAAATGTATGCATTTGCAAATATCTGTCTCTGGTCGGTGCGTCACACAATTGCAATAGACGCATCATCACATGAGAAAGTTGTTTTTGCTCTGCCATTGATCAATCGCATCACTTACGCAAGCGTAGCGCAAGTAACCCAGCAGTCTGAGCGACACTTAAATATTTCACATTTCTGCTACATTTTGAGAATGACGTTAGTCTGTACCGACGGTATGCGAATACAGCAACTAAGAACTTTTTGAAATGCCTATGCTGTATAGTTTATGCAATCGCAATGCTAACGACACTGCAGGGGAATATCAATGTACTTTTCAAAATTCTCAACATCCTTCTGGCAGATTTATTTCTCGATTGGTGGAATGAGTGCGTGAAAGAGGAAACGTATATCGTGTAGGTGGACTAAGTATGCCCAGACTTCACTCAACTGATGTAGAAACTGATATTTTGGTTTACTTTTGCAATCATCCACATAGTAGTGTTCGTACCACTGCTTCAGAAATAAACGTACCATGTGCAACAGTGTGGAGAATACTGAGACTGAAAAAATTGTATCCGTTTAACATTCATGGTGTGCAAGGACAGGAGCCAACATATCAACGTCGTCTAGATTTTTGTAATTGGGCCCTATATCAGGAAGATGCAAATCCCTCTTTCCCGAAAAACATAATTTGGACTGACGACTGCTGTTTTAAACAAGATGGATGCATAAATTCTCAAAATGAGCAGTTCTGGTCTGACACAAATCCATTCGTGGTACGTGATACTCCTCATTAGAAGCAATTTTCTGTTCATGTATGGTGTAGTATTTTCAGAAACCGTTTGCTTGGACCCATACTGTATGATGGTACGCTGATGAGTGTCAGATATGTTAATGAAACTCTGAATTCGGTTATTCCTGATTTTGTGGATGGACTGCCTTCAATACTTCTACATGTATAGTTTCAACAGGATGGATTTTCAGCTCACCATTCTACAGTTGAGAAACACTGGTTAAATAACGAGTTTCCAGACGTGTGGATTGCCTTGCATGGACCAGTCGAATTTCCCCCTAGATCTCCTGATTTAACGCCTATGGAGTTTTATTTGTTTGGGGCGTTTACGCACAACTATTTATCTATCACCTCCCTTAAATAGAACAGAGTGGCGACACCGTATTCAAGATGGTTCTCGTGACATCACTGAACAAGAACTCGATCGAGTGCACAGAAGTGCTATCAGGCGAATGCAGCTCTGTATTAGCAAGGATGGAAAACATTTTGACCAAGCTTTGTAATATTTCTGTAAAATTGTTATTTCTACACAATGTAGATACTTTTGCCATACACAAAAACATTTCCAATGAGAAAATGTGCCCCATACACTAATAAATTGTTGTACAAAATTTCAGCATTTTATCATAAAAAGTCCTAGAGATATGAAAATACAAAAATGCTGACTTAAACCACTTTTCGATGCATCGACATGAATTATTAGAGGGGAAAAATCATGTGGGCATATAGCGTTTCAGGGGTCATGCACAAAATGCGAAAGGAAACAATGATTACATAAATAAATAATAATTTTGCTATTTATTGGTACAAAAGTATCTGCACAGTGCAGAAATAATAACTTTACTCAATGATTACTAAGCTTGATCAATATGTTTTCCATCCATGCCAAAGATCCATTAAAGATAAGAGACAGATATTATTTGCCTTTGATGCATTTTTGCGTTGCGTCATTTGCACTCTTGCTGTAAACATTTACATTTGATTTTGTGATTAATTCCTCACCAACTTTGTTTAAACATGTCTCTGGGACTTTTTATGATAAAATGCTGAAATTTTGTACATCACCTTATTAGTGTATGGGGCACATTTTACTCGTTGGAAATGTTTTTGAACGGGGGCCGTATAAAAATTTAAATTTTGTATTTCTTCAAATTTAATCTCCTGAAAATTTTTATCGATTTCATAAGATCCTGTACCTTCTTTCACATAACTTTGTAATGTATTAAATATGTCTAAGATCAATATTTCAGGAATAATAGCGGATGTCAATGTTTTTGGGACACCCTGTATATATATATATATATATATATATACTCAAAATTTTAAAGCAAATAAATATTAGATAAACATCACCTATTACACTTTTCAACCACTAATTTGTAAAACGTCACGAAATTATGTCTTATTAATCAGAGTTTCTCTAGAAACTAGTATCATGAAAATGGAATTAGCATCCATGCCATTAGAGACGCGTAATTTTAAACCCATTATTATCTAAACTCCAAATTAGCAGTGATGCAAACCAGAACTTGCGAATTGTTTCCAAATCAATTAGCAGAACGTAAACTATAAATAATTTGCATTTTGAAGCTTTCTTTTAAATATTTCAATCATTTCTCTCTAAATAATGCATCGTACAGGTAATGGGTAAACGTCGTTGAAATCAAAAACCCAACTTTTCGATTGCATAAATTTGCAGATTTCTTCACACTTATATGTTAGACGTTATTACACTTTGATTATTTAAGGAAGATAATTAATGTTCTTCGAGTAAATTGCAACAGTTTTTCTAAATCTTATAACACTTGGAGTGTAAGAACCTTATTTAGTTTTAGAAAGAGACGGCTTTAAATGTATGGTTTTCTTGAATCTCTCAAACAATTCTACGTAAAATTTGTTAAATTTTATAAACGAAATAATTATATTTTTGTGTTTTCCAAAGTAAACAATTCTATCAGCTCGAATGAAATATTAATTTAACATTCAGTCGGCTATTTGTAGTAATTTATAAAGGTAATTAAATAATTTTAGAAACGTTTTTATCCTTTTTCTTAAACTGTGCAACACCTACCCAGTAACAAGTGTGTCAAATTAAATGAAAAGCAGATTTACAGCTTGTATATATGTAATTTATATGTTATTACTTCTTAATTCTGATAATAATATTTTACTTTTGATATTTTACAAATCTTGCTTAATTTTACTCATGTTGATCGGTTAGAAAGAAATGTTATGTATATTATGACATTTTTAAGTAAAAATTCAATGCATAATAAAATTAAATATTAAGGGAAATTTGCAGTAGTATTAAAATAAAACTCAATCATTAAATTTAGTGCCTCATTACTTTCTTTTAAGTATATATTATTTTCGCAATGCTTTTATCATAATGATTATTAATCAAGTAAAGAAATAACTTCTCTTCAATTTCGAGAGTTGGATATTTTAAATTCCAGTTTTCTGCTTAGTGGACAAAACGGGACTACTCTAATTACAAAAAATAAAATTTTGGCTTTACTTATTTTGCTGCAGAACAATCTTTTCAGAATCAAAGTTTTATTTTTATTTCTAGGTATATAATTTAAATCAGTACATATTAGTATTTAAAAGAGTTAAATACTATAATTTATATAAATTGAAATTACAAATCTAATAGGCTTAACATTTAACTGAATATATAATCCGTATATACACGTTTTAATTAAAACGGGATAAATTATTAACACGTGAAAATTATTTTTCATTATCAGAGTCAATGAGCGTGCGGGTGGTGTCCTGAGGGATGGCTGCCCATTCCCTGTCAACCATTTGGCAGAGTTCGTCTTCTAAACGCGGTGGTGGCAGCGCACGCAAGCGACGTCCAATCGCGTCCCAGACGGGTTCGATTGGTGAGAGATTAGGGGAGACTGGTGGCCAGGGAAGTACTTGCAGGGCATATTGGCTGATGCGTGCCGTGTGTGGTCGTCGGGCGTTATCCAGCTGGTAAACGGCATTGGGCACCCCCTGGAGGAAGGGTAGTGACACCGGACGCAGCACGTCATCCAAGTATCGTTTGGCCTTCATAGTGCTCTCAATATGGACCAGTTGACCTGCTATCGTAGGCGATGGGACCCCAAACCATGTTGTCGCATAGTGTGCCGTTCCACAGATGCAGCCGGATTGGACCTGCCAGCACTTCGGCCCCAGACTCGTACACGGAGACTGTCATTGTTAAAATAGATGTGTGACTCGTCTGAGAACACGACCCTGTACCATTCCGCCGTCCACGTGGTTCTATCCCCATACTATTGCAAACGGAGGCGTCTGTGCTGTTAGGTCAATAGCAGTTTTTTTAACGGGCGCCATGAGTGCAGGTCGCCGGGGACCAATCGGCAGAAAATGGTCTTGGTTGATATCGGTGCTTCAAGGGTGTCCTGTCAGTGGCGGCTCGCGTATAGGCACTGTGGCACTGCGGGAGCGACAGTGCTCTCTCTCCCTCGCGTGCAGATTCCTATGCGCATGTGCACAACAGTCAAACACGACGCTTCTCAGTTTCAGCGGCGTGGTGTTTGACTGTTGTGCGCATGCGCACATAGGAAGCTGCACGCGAGGCTGCGACGGAGAGAGAGCACTGTCGCTGCCGCAGTGCCACAGTGCCTATACGCGAGCCGCCACTGTGTCCTGGACATGCTGCAAATGAGCGAGGGAAGTGGCTTGCGTGGCCTCCAACGCTTGCCGGTTAATGTGTCGGTCCATGCGAGCTGACATCGCTCTGGAAGCACTGGAACCTCTCAAACGTGCAACGTTTCCTTGTTCCAACTACCTTCGGCATAGCCGGTGGACGAGTGTAGATATCTGTCCGCTGAGATTTGACGCATGGACCAACTTCCCCTTCCGAGTTCGATCACCATACCCCTCGTGAAATCGTCTGTTTGCTGGAACTGCCTCAGTTGGCGGCGGGCTGGCATTCACTGCTACTACACGTTTCCTCTGAGACAAAAAAATCCAAAATAATTTCCCTGGCAGACAAAGCGACGCGACTACTACCGATTCTTCAGATTCCGTCCCTTATACCTCACTCAACGTGCGTGGGACAACTGCGTATTTTGCATCATTTACATAACTCAGTGAGCTGCGTCTACCCTGCAATTTGCATATGTTTCTGCCCAAATCCCTTTTGGTGTCTCATTTTCACTGTCACGTAATATATATATATATATATATATATATATATATATAAATATATATATATATATATATATATATATATATATATATATATATATATATATATATATATATATATATATATATACAATTGAAATCAAAAAAGAGGATAAAGTTCAATTCACCTTTAATTCATTCTAGTGTTTGATAAAAAATTACATTATCACTATCGAAGTTTAAATATAGTAAACGAAGATATAAAGAATAAAAATATGAAATTTTAACAAATACTGAATAAATTGATTTAAAAATGATTTCATAGTAGAAAGTATTCATTGTGTTGTGCTTTTATTTGAAATGTAAATTAAAGCCTAATGGTATGATTGATTTTATATTACATTATTGCTTGTATTTTAAAAGTTAATAAGGTTTATTTTAATGAAAAGCTAAGATTAAACATGATGTATTAGTTACACAAAGGAAGGGTGGTAATAAAAATAACATTATACCATCAAGCAAAATATACTGATAAACTTCTTAATGATTGTCTTAAAACATTAAATTTATAAACCAGCACAAACATGAAAGTCAATATTTATTTTCTTGAACAGTACCTCATTTTGGAATGTCTTATAATTACATCTGTAATCTATCACAGTCAGTTCCGGAACTAAATATATGGGGACTATTAGTACGTCATTAGTTAGCCCTACTCACTGCCAACAGCATTTGCATTGACCAACCAGGAACGGCACATTGAAATACATACGATTTGGAACGTAATTTGATGATATATTTTCGGTATTCACTCTGAATGCTTGTACATAGAATGAACGTAATATTTTTCTAAGGGGAGGAGAATTGTATTAAAACAAGTTAATTGTTTTCTATTTAAAATATTTTGCATTTTTAAATTTTAATTCTACAAATCCAAGAATAATATGTTTTCTCAGCAGACTACATGTTCTATATATTGTACTTTCCCTACATACAAGTAAATACACAGTGTAATGTATTGTGCACAGGGTCGAAAATTCGAATTCGAGTTTTCGACGCAAGAGGACATTTCAAACATCCTAGAACTTGAATCGAACATTTTTGAAATCATGTTGAGATTGCGTATATATTAGTGTTAGTGCGCATTTTAGTGTTTGTGTATGTTAGTGTGTGTTTCAGTGAGTTTATGAAAGTGATATCTCACTAACTAATCGAGCGATTCAAAATATGATTTGATGCAATTATTGCAATCGGTGATTATTGACAAAACTCAGAAAGTGCTGCGTTGGTGAACTTAAAATTTCACAAGACGGTAGACAATTGGATATGAAAATCATGAGTGAAATAACAAAATAAAAAAATATATTTAGCTATGTTATTTGCCCTTTAAGTAAATACCCTATTCCGATGGTACTCCAGCACAGTAAAAATCCCTTGCTCCAAATAATCTGTCTTCCAATGTTTCTGTCCACCTCGTTTACTGCACAAAATTGTCTTTCATGTTTCGACAGCAAAGAACAAACACAAACTGTGAGAACACACCACATTTTAAAAGAAATGTAAACGTCGCCCGCAGCGCCATCTATTGGCAGAAATTTGAACTAAATTTTGAAAACCACCGTATATAAATTTTACCTGCTGTCCAATAAACATACACTTTATTTCACCCTTTTATCTGTAACCGTTTCCGAGATATTCGTGTCTAAAGTTCAGGAGTTTTTCTTGAGACACCTTGCATGTGCATTCTTGAACTTTGTATTTTTCTTCACCGGGTAATAATATGTAGAATGTTGTTCGACTTAATATATTTTTTATGCTATAAATACTCTTGTATCCGTCTGCTACAGTGACATTTCATGCAATGGACAGTTTTATTATTCTATAAAATAAAAGAGTCAGTATTATATAGAATATTAAAAGTATAAAATCTTCATTGAGGATTTATGTGTTATTATCTAGCTTCCAAAACAATTCCAGCGTGTTAATCTCTGTTGATCTATTGTTGATACTCAAGAATAATAATACCCAAGAAAAAAAATCCAGTGACCAGCATATAACTTTTTCTACAATGATTTATTTCTTCTTTCACAGCGGAATAATGGTGCACCACATTCCATACCATAGAAAAATATTTTAAGCATTGAATTAACACCATTTAAATTGAAATTGGGCGTATATGGCTACTTACTAGTTTAAATGAATGACTGTTTCATACTCACGTACAGAGTACACTAAAATTTATTTGACATTTAATTGATATCAATTCCATAAAATAAATGATAGGTAGTGATTTCTTTGGCGTCAAAATGCAAAACTATTACAAACAGTACTTTTTCTCGTGAATGGAAGGCACTAGATCCACGGGAATGATGCTAACATGTATTTTACATAAGATTGCCTATGGAAACAGAACATATTTGGCGATATTGATATTTTTATAAATTGTTATTTAAAATAATTTTTTTACTGTTATTTTTAATTTCATTTCAAAATTGGAGGGGTGTGTCTTTCAAACATTCGATTGCGTTTAAAATCGACAGAGATCCAGTATTCATTGATTGTAATAATCTTAGCAAATTATATTCTAAACACTTTATTCGCTTGTGAGGAATCATATCCACACACACACACACACACACACAAGCACATACACACACACGTACACAAGCACACACTCACTCAAGCACATGCACACACAAAAATTACATAATCACACACACACACATAAGAACATACACAGACAATCACATACATACACACTAACGCATATTCACACAGGCACTACCTGAAAAACGCTAGAATTGAAGTTTAGAAAGTGTTCTTCCGTCGGGAATTTTAATTCAAATTTTCGATTCTGACACATTATGTTTACTATATATGTGGAAAAAGTAATCACTTCATAATGCTATAGAAAGTATTATAGATACTTTCTATAGCCATTAAAATAATATTTAATTTTTAACATAATATATGTGTACAATAAATTTCTTTTGTTAATATCTGAAAATACAACTAATAATTCAGGCTCCTATTTTCCCACAATGGGTATTTGAAGATATGGAGCTATCATAATTAAAGTTTCTCTGATTTTGAGCATTCTACAGATGTAGTTTGAAGCCTAAATTCAAATATGAAAAAATATGGCTTAAATATGCAGAAATTATTTTGTGAAACAATATGTGTTTCAAAGCATAAACGTTAATTTAATGTTGTGAATGGTGATAATGATTCACAATTTATAAGAGGCAATTATATAAATTGATAGACCTACTATTTCCATTTTATACTGTGTTGCACAGTTCACTTTAATGATAAGAGCTTTCAATTTCTCCCCGTACCTCAATGGTAGAGAGTCGGCTGGTCATTTAAATAATACGTGGTTTAATTTCTAGTTGGGGCAGCAATGTTCTTTACACTGTTCTTAATTATATAAAAATACACAATAACTGCCATACTTTTGAACAGCATTTTCTCGAGAAACTGCTAAAAGTACAATAACAATATGTATTTGGATTTAGACATTAATCCATAAGATATTTATATTTTCTTGCTTACAATTCTAGGTTTCAGGTTCTGAATAAGTTATTTATATATTTATTTTAAAATGTTCACGCAGCGTGCTTTATAATAAACCAATTATACTAGAACTAAAATACAGATGAATACATAAATATATAATACAATTAAAACAATTAGCAAAATATACATATATATAAATACACAAAGTCTCCACAACCGGAAAACAGGACTCTCATACAAACAGGACTCTCATCTCATACAAATTTTTGGAACAATAAATAAAATCTTTAATTGAGATATTTATTGCGAAATAACCCAACTACAGAGTTTGCAGTTTTGTGTGTTTAACTACTTACAATATATATATATATATATATATATATATATATATATATATATATATATATATATATATATATATATATATATATGTATATATATATATATATATATATATATATATATATATATATATATATATATATATATATATATATACATATATATATATATATATATATATATTATATATATATATATATATATATATATATATATACATATATATATATATATATATATATATATATATATATATATATATATATATATATATATATATATATATATATATATATATATATATATATATATATATATATATATATATATATATATATATATATATATATATATATATATATATATATATATATATATATATATATATTAGTTCATGTTCACAATGTATACAGATGTGGTACATTTTAGCATGGGCTCATTTTTATTTTTATTTTATATAGAGAAAGAGATTTTATATTATTTATTTTTCGTTACATCATATTATCAATAAATCGGGATCATATAGAAAACAATTAAAGCCACATTGACTTCAATAACGTCCACCTTAGATTTCTTAAATAAATTTATCACTGAATTTCACAACATTTATCAATAAAACATTAATACTGATCATGTTTCACAATGATTCATTATATCTTACTTTATGACAATACTCAATACTAACATAAATATGTAAGCTCTGTATGAATTTGTTGATGTACATGACAAACTGGTCAAAATGCGAGGATTCTTAGCTTATCGAGGAACTCAATTAGCATAGAATCATCAATTGTGAAGACCCACCCGAGAAGTATGCATCTTTGTCGTTTACTGCAACTAGTCAGATCGATATTGGAGTCCTCCTCTTAGTCCGGGAACTCTGCAGAGCCCACTTCGAGAATAAGAGTTTGCAAATTCGTCCCAGTAGCTCAACAGTAGAGCGTTGGCTAGTTAATTCGGAGATCCAGGGTTCGATGCCCGGTTGGAGCAGCAAGGTTCTTTAGACTAGCTCCCGAACAAATCCACCTTGTAGGCTAGTGCAAAGATGTTGGAGGTTTGAAGACCCCAGACCGCGCGACTCACATAGTGGGTTTATAGTAGCTAGCTGCACGACCGGCAAAGGATACCTCCTGCACGCAGGAGGCACCCACGGTCTACCATCCCTCCAAATGAACATTTATTTAGGTCTAAAAAGATAACAATTGAAGAAAAATATTGTGGTTAAACAGACAGTTTTACATTATATTTGAAACTGACAAGTACGTCCATTTTTCAAAAATGGGAAAATAGTTAAACTCTGGTAGATTGAGGAGCGATTTCAAATTGAGAGAATAACGACCACGCAGGATACTAACTTGGGTAAAAATAGTAGTAGCAGGAGGCTAACTTGAGGTAAAAATAGCAGGAGGTGGTCAGTTAGATTGTCAGTTGCCCGCTAATCTGATATTAGAGGTTGGAGAATGCAGAGTCCAGTTCGAAAATAAGAGCTTGCAATTTCGTCTCAGTAATTTTAATTTATCTTTCGCTTTTACATTTTAAATATATACTTTTATGCAATGGTACAGCGTCGGCTGACCATTCCGGACATCCAGGGTTCGATTCTAGGTTGTTGCAGCAATATTCTTTACAACTTGTTGCACACATTCTTTTGAGATCGTCACACAAATCTGTTCCTTAACAACCAAAAATATTATCCCAGAATTTTTACCTTAACAGCAGCGGAAAAGATCAAAAATTTTTTTGACAAGCAAACTATAAACGGAATTCATGCAATCAATAGACGAATTTTTGTGGACATTTAGGTCTTTTGAGACCGAATGTTGACTCGCTGTCTAGATCCTTTTAAGACTATATTGTATTTACTCGGGTAACTCGCACTAAATAATGATCAGCTGATGCCATCTTTATCCTTGTTGGACATTCGTTCTATTGCTCCCTGAATTTAATTCTATGACAATTTAATTTCTCACCCTTTAATTTTAGTTTTTGGCAGGATATTTAAAAGTGCATAGGGCATAGACAAAGAATGACATTACAGACACGAAAGCCCATGAAGCAAATATGACATGTTACAGAGTGATCCTAAATCTTACCTAATATAATAAAGGAAGATGTCTGAAAGTGTCTGTGTGTGCAAGCGAGTAACGCTAAATCTAAGCGTCATACGACCATGCAATTTTATACACAGGTACTTCTCGATGTACACAGGTGCGGTTTGACGTTATTTTTTAATTTCGAATTATTTTTTAGTTATTTTAAGTTTTAGAGCAATATTGGATGATCCTCGCGCAAAACGACCCATAAAATATTACCACAGAGTTTACCCCTTGATATCATCGGGAAGGTCGAAAAATTTGCTCCAAAACATTTAAAAGGAATCCACACGATTAATGAGGATTTTCCTTTAATTTTAAAAAATATATACTTTTGTGCAATGTAAACCTCTCCGATTTTTACATTACTATATTCTAAAATTGACCGGCCCATTCAACGTTCATTTTTAGTAGCTCCTGAATACTACTACTGGATGCCTCCCCCACGGGGTTCCGGTCTAAATTGGGTGGCACTTCCCCACCGTCCAAACAGTTACCTTACACCTTTCTGGTAGGTCGGACGGTCTGGGTTTCAACAACAACACAATATACCACAGTCAACTTCAGAAAAATTCATTAACCTATTAGTTGATTGATTATAAATATTTTATCCGATGTATGTCTTAAATTTTTTGAAGGAACCTAGCAGAGGCAGCGAACCCCACCGGAACTCTTCCCCGCCCACGTACTTGGAAAGGCATTTCAACCGTTGTCCTTGGCATGGGGTCGTGAGATTAATTCTTGAAACATATATCTAGAACGCTGTAATAAGGTCAGGTACGTCATCTGCCGAAACTGCCGCCATCTGCTTAGGAATTTCATTTGACTGCGAGCTATAACTAGAATCGAAAATACTGATATGCCTATTGCCAGGACAATAGCTGCCGGGCCATCGTATTACGTATCTGAGCAGCGGTCTTAAGTGTGATTAGGTGCATTTTTAGGGCAAGCATGTGCTAGCGTGTGTTATGCAGATTAAGCATTTACAGGTGCAGTGTTTTTTATAACTGTCCTGATATAACTTCCGGACAACGAAAGACCATTTTCTAATGCATCATATTACACAGAGTCATGTTGGACACGACAGAAAAATAAGATCAACTCAGTGAGAAAATGCTTTTAAAAACGCCATGTTATGAAACATTTCCTGGAAATGGCTTAAACTAGAGATACTGCACTCATTTTTGTTTATCATTATCTTCCAGATTTTGACATATTTAATTGCTGTCCAAATAGATGCTTGTAAATCTTAAAATTCACTCTGACTAAATTCAAATTCGTTTCTTTATTTAGTTCCAAAATATATCGTGCATAATGTGAAAAAAAAACCACGTTGAAATTTTTGATTTACTATTTTTAACAATAGGCATTATTCAACTTCATTCTGATAGTTAAATGAAGTTTTTCCAAGACTAGATGTTTACTACCCTTAGCAAGTCCAAAGGTCAATATCTCGTGGAACTTTTGATTAAATTCTCAGTATAGAGAGCGATATCAGAATGTGCAAGAAAAACACAGAAATCCATGATTCATTTGCTACGATCTACAGCTGCATGTGACATTGATGTTATTAAATGCTTCAAAAGCTAAAGCATATAATTTTTTAAGAATAATAAAAAAAATCTGATGTGAGCAGTACATGACTTTTCTAATATAATGCAATGAATTTATTAGTTTTGCAATAAAAAAATAATGTATAAGATCCACGGTGCTGTGTTTTTATCGTTGAATTGTACATAGGGCGATTTTCAGGATGACAACATGTGAAATTATTTCAAAATACTTAATTAACTTATACTTCGCGCAACTCTAAACAATCATCAATATTATTACCATCCTCAATAAGCGTTATAGTCCATATATTAAAATACGTTAATAATTATTTCATAATCTTGTCGCCATTTTCATTGATTTAACTTCATTTTTATCAATTTGGCAGCATTTTCATTAATTTGGCAACATTTAAAAAAGTTGCCAAGTAGGCGAAATTCCGCCAAAATCTCGCCAAGCGTTATGGACGGAGAAATAAGTTATTCTTGTACCAGATAATTGACTATTGGCGTCCAAATACAAAAGTATCACCTAAAGTATATTTTTTCATCAATGAAATTAGCTAGATCCACGAAAATGATGTCACCCAATTTATCGCATGATATTACTTATGAAAAGTGAACATATTTCAACAATAGGTAATATTTTTTTTAATTTTATATGATTTTTTGATATTTTTTTGAAAAATTTACAATAATATCTTGAGAACGGTTCATGCTAGCGCTCTAAAATTTATTTTAATCGTTTTCTAATGAAAAATTGCGTAAGACATGGCTATTTTCGTAAATTTATTAAAATTTTTGATTTTTTGAGGATTTTTTCAAAATGTCCCTCGAAAATTTAGGGGGTTTCTGAACATTCGATTGCGTATAAAAACAATAGGCTTCCAGGGTTTACGGATTGTGGTTTTTGTACCAGATTTCTTTCGAATCGGTAAATTCGTTCGTCAGTTATCGTCTCCACGGGCTCACTGATACACACACACACACACAGACATCATCTCAAAAACGTCTGATTCGTGTTCAGGGATGTTTGAAACGTGCTCTCCCGTTGAAAACTCGAACTCGAATTTTCAACCCCGTCACAATACTTTCTTTATACATTATATGTATATAAGGAAAGTAAAAATGTTGTGAATGTTTAAAATTATATACTTTACTCTTCCGAATTTTAAATTCCGATATAAATTGACTGGTATTCCGATATAAATTGACTGTTTGTAATTTAACACCAGATCTTGTAAATATTAGACACAACTCCGAAGTAAAAAGAAAATCACGAAGCCCTCCGTTTATTAAATATTATTTTCTTTTCAAGGTATAAATATATCGCTAGTTTTTGGACTAACGTAAAGGCGGTTAATAAATGAGATCTTTTTTCAATTCCAATCGCTTATGCGCATATTGGATATGTTCTTGGAATTGGGCAGAAAACTTTTTGATGATATCTATAGATATCACCCATGTATGTGTGGGATCGCTGGTGAGGGGGGGGGGGGGGTCAGAGCAACTATTCTTCCTGTCTCGTTTTCAGGAGCGTATATAAATATAAATAGCAAATATAAAAATTGCCCTGTTTACGATAGATATGACCAATATATAAATTTGTCTAATTGTGTTAAGAATGTTGAAATTAAGATTTGCATTATGTTCTTCGGTATATTTTATCGTAGAACGTACAATGATCTCCTCAAGTGATGGGTTTCCGTTTTGTGATTTTAAAGAGGAGATCGTATCACGGCCGTTTCTCCGATATACACGAATTGCACGCCATTTGCACTGTTATTTAGAGGAATAAAATTTATTTTTCTTGTTATTTTTTATAACTACCCTATTTTTAACTCCCGGGCAACGAAAGGCCATTTTCTAATTCACCATATAACACAGAGTAATGGAGGACAATTTGAAAAATAAGATCAACTCACTTCACTACTTTTTAAAAACGCATTTTATGAAACATTTTCTGGAAATAGCTTACACTAGAGATATTATTCACTCACTTTTGTTTATAGTCTTAAACTTATCAGCTTTTGGCACATTTCATTGCTGCCTAAACCGATGCAGGTAAATCTTGAAAATTACTGTAACAAAAGACAAATATGCTTCTTGATTTAGCTGAGATACATAACTTCCATAATGTGGAGAAAACGGGTCGCAATTTTAAATTCTCCATTTATAACAAGAGACATTTTTCAGCTTCACTCTGATGGTTAAATGAAGTTTTTCAGAATGTTTACTACCCTTAGCAAGTCTAGAAGGGCACTGTCTCGTGAAACTTTTGATTAAAATCTTAGTACAGACAGCGATGTCAGATTCTGCAAGAAAAACACTGAAATCCATGATTCATTTGCCACCATCGTTGAGTACCTTTAACAGCTGCATGTGACTTTGACGTTATTAAATGTTCCTGAAGCAAAAGCATATAATTTTTTTTAATTTCAACATTTATATTTGTATTTGCATTAATATGAAGATGCTAAAACGTATACAGTGAAATATATCTGAGATCTGTCGTACGGTACCTAAAAATAAATTGTTCCAGAAGATTTCTATTTTGGACAAATTATCTTCTATATAATAAAAGGCAATGTCTGTGTGTGTGTGTGTGTGTGTGTCTTATACACTATACGTTTCGCGACCGCGCGTCGGAGAGCTACGAAATTTGGCAATCGGAGACCCTGGGGGGTGGGAAGGGGACACGTGAAAACCGATTTTCAAAATTCTAATTATTTTTTTATTTATTTAATGTTTTATGCGATTTCGACCTTTTTTTGATCTTTTTGCCCTTTTTTCTCCTCGATCCAGACATCGTAGAAAAAAACAAATCACACCATCGGAAAGAGCAGAGAATTTCGAGTAAAAATATATCAATTTCAAATCTAAATTTCGATTTCTAATATTTTTTAAAGATTTTAAAACAAAAGTCACTTTTTGCTCAAGAAAACGATTTTTGGTTTTTAAATTCTCTCATCGTGAAAAGTACTCATAATTTCGACTAATAATTTACATTTTCAGAAAGGTCAAACATCTGGCATTCTTACAAGTCCAATCTGGTCCAGAAATAATGAAAATTGCTTTCAGGATCGCAATTTTAAAGACGTCATGATTTTAAATTTCTCGCCGTTCCGCTCGGCGTGACGCTTCGTTTCTCCCCCGCTGAAGCAGGGAAGGTGGTGGGTGGAGACGTCAAGGTGGAGGTGACGTCACGGTTCTGAATAGAGCGCCTTTGCTCTATATAAATTATTATATTTATATTTTAAATGATGGGACGATCTGGATTTTTTAAATGTATATTTTAACTTTTGGATATTTTAATTTTATGGATATTTTAAATGATGGAACAATGAAACAATGGAATGAGGATGATGGAATTAAGCATATGGTCATTTTAAATTGCAAATTAGCGCGCGGGAAGTTAGCGGTAGGCCCGGGTTCGATTCCCGCCACTGCCAAAACTGCCGCCGTGTTTACGTGGAATACGATCACGTTAAATATGTGGGTCCGTAAGTCCTTCCGAGAGGTTGGTGGTAGGGGAAGGAGGATACGGCCCCTGTGGATGCCTCCCCCACTGGGTTCCCGTCTAAATTGGGTGAATATGTAGAAAGTTATGGAGATTGTCGCGGAGGGCGCGGCAGCCCAGTGGTTAGCGCGCGGGAATTGCACTCAGTAGACCCGGGTTCGATTCCCGCCACTGCCAAAACTTACGCCACGTTCACGCAGAGTACGATCACGTTAAACATGTGGGTTCGTGAGTCCTTCCGAGAGGTTGGTGGTAGGGGAAGGAGGGTACGGTCTAAATTGGGTGAATAAAAAGAAAGTTATGGAGATTGTCGCGGAGGGCGAAGTAGCCCAGTGGTTAGCGCGCGGGAATTGCACGCGGTAGGCCCGGGTTCGATTTCCGCCACTGACATGGAGTACGATCACGTTAAACATATGGGTCCGTATGTTTTTCCGAGAGGTTGGTGGTAGGGGAAGGAGGGTACGTTCCCTGTGGATGCCTCCCCCACTGGGTTCCGGTCTAAATTGGGTGGCACATCCTGGCCGTCCAACCAGTTACCAGGCCCGGGTTCGATTCCCAAAATTGCCGCCGTGTTTACGCGGAGTACGAGCACGTTAAACATGTGGGGCCGTGAGTCCTTCCGAGAAGTTGGTGGTAGGGGAAGGAGGGTACGGTCTAAATTGGATGAATAAAAAGAAAGTTATGGAGATTGTCGCGTAGGGCAAAGTAGCCCAATGGTTAGCGCGCGGAAATTGCTCTCGGTAGGCCCGGGTTCGATTCCCAAAATTGCCGCCGTGTTTACGCGGAGTACGATCACGTTAAACATGTGGGTCTGTAAGTCCTTCCGAGAGGTTGGTGGTAGGGGAAGAAGGGTACGGTCCCTGTGGATGCTTCTCCCACTTGGTTCCGGTCTAAATTGGGTGAATAAAAAATAAGTTATGAAGAATATCGCGGAGGGTGAAGTACCCCAGTGGTTAGTGCGCGGGATTTGCACTTGGTAGGCCCGGGTTCGATTCCCAAAATTGCCGAATAAAAATAAAGTTATGGAGATTGTCGCGGATGGCACGGTAGCCCAGTGGTTAGCGCGCGGGAATTTCACTAGGTAGGCCCGGGTTCGATTCCCGCCATTGCCAAAACTGCAGCCGTGTTCACGCGGAGTACGATCACGTTAAACGTGTGGGACTGCAGGTCCATCCGAGAGGTTTGTGGTAGGGGAAGGAGGGTACGGTCTCTTTGGATGCCTCCCCCATTGGGTTCCGGTCTAAATTGTGTGGCACTTCCTGGCCTTCCAAGCAGTTACCTTACACCTTTCTGGTAGGTCGCGCCAACGAGTTTGCCACGGTCAGAATTTTCAAGGGTAGCGAACAGGCTGGTCGCCAAAGGCGGCTAGTAAATAATAAAAGGCAATGTCTGTGTGTGTGTGTGTGTGTCTGTCTGTCTGTCTTATACACTATACGTTTCGCGACCGCGCGTCGGAGAGCTACGAAATTTGGCAATCGGAGACCCGGGGGGGAGGGAAGGGGACACGTGAAAACCGATTTTCAAAATTTTAATTATTTTTTTATTTATTTAATGTTTTATGCGATTTCGACCTTTTTTTGCCATTTTTGCCCTTTTTTCTCCACGATCCAGACATCGTAGAAAAAAACAAATTACACCATCGGAAAGAGCAGAGAATTTCGAGTAAAAATATATCAATTTCAAATCTGAATTTCGATTTCTAATATTTTTAAAGATTTTAAAACAAAAGTCACTTTTTGCTCAAGAAAACGATTTTTGGTTTTTAAATTCTCGCATCGTGAAAAGTACTCATAATTTCGACTAATAATTTACATTTTCAGAAAGGTCAAACATCTGGCATTCTTACAAGTCCAATCTGGTCCAGAAATAATGAAAATTGCTTTCAGGATCGCAATTTTAAAGACGTCATGATTTTAAATTTCTCGCCGTTCCGCTCGGCGTGACGCTTCGTTTCTCCCCCGCTGAAGCAGGGAAGGTGGTGGGTGGAGACGTCAAGGTGGAGGTGACGTCACGGTTCTGAATAGAGCGCCTTTGCTCTATATAAATTATTATATTTATATTTTAAATGATGGGACGATCTGGATTTTTTAAATGTATATTTTAACTTTTGGATATTTTAATTTTATGGATATTTTAAATGATGGAACAATGAAACAATGGAATGAGGATGATGGAATTAAGCATATGGTCATTTTAAATTGCAAATTAGCGCGCGGGAAGTTAGCGGTAGGCCCGGGTTCGATTCCCGCCACTGCCAAAACTGCCGCCGTGTTTACGTGGAATACGATCACGTTAAATATGTGGGTCCGTAAGTCCTTCCGAGAGGTTGGTGGTAGGGGAAGGAGGATACGGCCCCTGTGGATGCCTCCCCCACTGGGTTCCCGTCTAAATTGGGTGAATATGTAGAAAGTTATGGAGATTGTCGCGGAGGGCGCGGCAGCCCAGTGGTTAGCGCGCGGGAATTGCACTCAGTAGACCCGGGTTCGATTCCCGCCACTGCCAAAACTTACGCCACGTTCACGCAGAGTACGATCACGTTAAACATGTGGGTTCGTGAGTCCTTCCGAGAGGTTGGTGGTAGGGGAAGGAGGGTACGGTCTAAATTGGGTGAATAAAAAGAAAGTTATGGAGATTGTCGCGGAGGGCGAAGTAGCCCAGTGGTTAGCGCGCGGGAATTGCACGCGGTAGGCCCGGGTTCGATTTCAGCCACTGACATGGAGTACGATCACGTTAAACATATGGGTCCGTATGTTTTGCCGAGAGGTTGGTGGTAGGGGAAGGAGGGTACGTTCCCTGTGGATGCCTCCCCCACTGGGTTCCGGTCTAAATTGGGTGGCACATCCTGGCCGTCCAACCAGTTACCAGGCCCGGGTTCGATTCCCAAAATTGCCGCCGTGTTTACGCGGAGTACGAGCACGTTAAACATGTGGGTCCGTGAGTCCTTCCGAGAAGTTGGTGGTAGGGGAAGGAGGGTACGGTCTAAATTGGATGAATAAAAAGAAAGTTATGGAGATTGTCGCGTAGGGCAAAGTAGCCCAATGGTTAGCGCGCGGAAATTGCACTCGGTAGGCCCGGGTTCGATTCCCAAAATTGCCGCCGTGTTTACGCGGAGTACGATCACGTTAAACATGTGGGTCTGTAAGTCCTTCCGAGAGGTTGGTGGTAGGGGAAGAAGGGTACGGTCCCTGTGGATGCTTCTCCCACTTGGTTCCGGTCTAAATTGGGTGAATAAAAAATAAGTTATGAAGAATATCGCGGAGGGTGAAGTACCCCAGTGGTTAGTGCGCGGGATTTGCACTTGGTAGGCCCGGGTTCGATTCCCAAAATTGCCGAATAAAAATAAAGTTATGGAGATTGTCGCGGATGGCACGGTAGCCCAGTGGTTAGCGCGCGGGAATTTCACTAGGTAGGCCCGGGTTCGATTCCCGCCATTGCCAAAACTGCAGCCGTGTTCACGCGGAGTACGATCACGTTAAACGTGTGGGACTGCAGGTCCATCCGAGAGGTTTGTGGTAGGGGAAGGAGGGTACGGTCTCTTTGGATGCCTCCCCCATTGGGTTCCGGTCTAAATTGTGTGGCACTTCCTGGCCTTCCAAGCAGTTACCTTACACCTTTCTGGTAGGTCGCGCCAACGAGTTTGCCACGGTCAGAATTTTCAAGGGTAGCGAACAGGCTGGTCGCCAAAGGCGGCTAGTAAATAATAAAAGGCAATGTCTGTGTGTGTGTGTGTGTGTCTGTCTGTCTGTCTTATACACTATACGTTTCGCGACCGCGCGTCGGAGAGCTACGAAATTTGGCAATCGGAGACCCGGGGGGGAGGGAAGGGGACACGTGAAAACCGATTTTCAAAATTTTGATTATTTTTTTATTTATTTAATGTTTTATGCGATTTCGATCGTTTTTTGCCCTTTTTGCCCTTTTTTCTCCACGATCCAGACATCGTAGAAAAAAACAAATTACACCATCGGAAAGAGCAGAGAATTTCGAGTAAAAATATATCAATTTCAAATCTGAATTTCGATTTCTAATATTTTTAAAGATTTTAAAACAAAAGTCACTTTTTGCTCAAGAAAACGATTTTTGGTTTTTAAATTCTCGCATCGTGAAAAGTACTCATAATTTCCACTAATAATTTACATTTTCAGAAAGGTCAAACATCTGGCATTCTTACAAGTCCAATCTGGTCCAGAAATAATGAAAATTGCCTTCAGGATGGCAATTTTAAAGACGCCATGATTTTAAATTTGTCGGCTACCGGCTCAATTTCTCAACGGCATTTTCCCCCATCCGCATTAGTTTCTTCCCCGTCTCCATGGAGACCGCGCTTTCGGTTTTAACTGAATTACGAGCATAAGTGTTGTATACATCGGGCGAAATTATTTTATTTATATGATATTTTAAATGGATATTTTTAAATGGATATTTTAAATAATTTAAATGATTGAATTATGGTGGTTTGAATTGTGGTGATGTATTTGAAATTATTATATTTATGGATTGGTGGAACGATATGGTTGATTTTTTTATTTTAAATGGATATTTTAATTTATGGATATTTTAATTTATAGATATTTTAAATGGATATTTTAATTTTATGGCTATTTTAAATGATGGAACGATGGAACGAGGATGGTGGAATTAAGAGCCTAGCATATGGTCGTTATAAATTTAAATTAGCGCGCGAGAATTGCACTCGGTAGGCCTGGGTTCGATTCCCGCCACTGATGCGGAGTACGATCACCTTAAACATATGGGTCGATAATTCCTTCCGAGAGGTTGGTGGCAGGGAAAGGAGGGTACGGTCTCTGTGGATGCCTCCCCCACTGGGTCCTGGTCCAAATTGGGTGAATAAAAAGAAAGTTATGGAGATTGTCGCGGAGGGCGCGGTAGCCCAGTGGTTAGCGCGGGAATTTCACTCGGTAGGCCCGGGTTCGATTCCCTCCACTGACAAAACTGCTGCCGTGTTCACGCGGAGTACGATCACGTTAAACATGTGGGTCCGTAAGTCCTTCCGAGAGGTTGGTGGTAGAGGAAGGAGGGTACGCACCCTGTGGATGACTTTCCCACTGGGTTCCGGTCTAAATTGGGTGAATAAAAAGAAGGTTATGGAGATTGTCGCGGAGGGCGCGGTAGCCCAGTGGTTAGCGCGCGGGATTTGCACTAGGTAGGTCCGAGTTCGATTCCCGCCACTGCCAAAACTGCCGCCGTGTTCAGGCGGAGTACGATCACGTTAAACATGCGGGACCGTAAGTCCTTCCGAGAGGTTGGTGGTAGGGGAAGGAGGGTACGGTCCCTGTGGATGCCTCCCCCACTGAGTTCCTGTCTAAATTGGGTGGCACTTCCTGGTAGGTCGTTCCTTCTGGTAGGTCGCGCCAGCGAGTGTGCCACGGTTAGAATTTGCCACGGTCAGAATTTTCAAGGGTAGCGAACAGGCTGGTCGCCAAAGGCGGCTAGAATGGAATGAGATGATGGAATTAAGCATATGGTCATTTTAAATTGCAAATTAGCGCGCGGGAAGTTAGCGGTAGGCCCGGGTTCGATTCCCGCCACTGCCAAAACTGCCGCCGTGTTTACGTGGAATACGATCACGTTAAATATGTGGGTCCGTAAGTCCTTCCGAGAGGTTGTTGGTAGAGGAAGGAGGGTACGGACCCTGTGGATGCCTCCCCTACTGGGTTCCGGTCTAAATTGGGTGAATAAAAAGAAGGTTATGGAGATTGTCGCGGAGGGCGCGGTAGCCCAGTGGTTAGCGCGCGGGATTTGCACTAGGTAGGTCCGAGTTCGATTCCCGCCACTGCCAAAACTGCCGCCGTGTTCAGGCGGAGTACGATCACGTTAAACATGCGGGACCGTAAGTCCTTCCGAGAGGTTGGTGGTAGGGGAAGGAGGGTACGGTCCCTGTGGATGCCTCCCCCACTGAGTTCCTGTCTAAATTGGGTGGCACTTCCTGGTAGGTCGTTCTTTCTGGTAGGTCGCGCCAGCGAGTGTGCCACGGTTAGAATTTGCCACGGTCAGAATTTTCAAGGGTAGCGAACAGGCTGGTCGCCAAAGGCGGCTAGAATGGAATGAGATGATGGAATTAAGCATATGGTCATTTTAAATTGCAAATTAGCGCGCGGGAAGTTAGCGGTAGGCCCGGGTTCGATTCCCGCCACTGCCAAAACTGCCGCCGTGTTTACGTGGAATACGATCACGTTAAATATGTGGGTCCGTAAGTCCTTCCGAGAGGTTGGTGGTAGGGGAAGGAGGATACGGCCCCTGTGTATGCCTCCCCCACTGGGTTCCCGTCTAAATTGGGTGAATATGTAGAAAGTTATGGAGATTGTCGCGGAGGGCGCGGCAGCCCAGTGGTTAGCGCGCGGGAATTGCACTCAGTAGGCCCGGGTTCGATTCCCGCCACTGCCAAAACTTACGCCACGTTCACGCAGAGTACGATCACGTTAAACATGTGGGTTCGTGAGTCCTTCCGAGAGGTTGGTGGTAGGGGAAGGAGGGTACGGTCTAAATTGGGTGAATAAAAAGAAAGTTATGGAGATTGTCGCGGAGGGCGAAGTAGCCCAGTGGTTAGCGCGCGGGAATTGCACGCGGTAGGCCCGGGTTCGATTTCCGCCACTGACATGGAGTACGATCACGTTAAACATATGGGTCCGTATGTTTTTCCGAGAGGTTGGTGGTAGGGGAAGGAGGGTACGTTCCCTGTGGATGCCTCCCCCACTGGGTTCCGGTCTAAATTGGGTGGCACATCCTGGCCGTCCAACCAGTTACCAGGCCCGGGTTCGATTCCCAAAATTGCCGCCGTGTTTACGCGGAGTACGATCACGTTAAACATGTGGGTCTGTAAGTCCTTCCGAGAGGTTGGTGGTAGGGGAAGAAGGGTACGGTCCCTGTGGATGCCTCCCCCATTGGGTTCCGGTCTAAATTGTGTGGCACTTCCTGGCCTTCCAAGCAGTTACCTTACACCTTTCTGGTTGGTCGCGCCAACGAGTTTGCCACGGTCAGAATTTTCAAGGGTAGCGAACAGGCTGGTCGCCAAAGGCGGCTAGTGTTACAATATAATAAACTAAAATGAATTGCCCCGCGTATCCCTGGTTGTAAAAACGTGACCTGGTTGTAAAACGTACATTATAAAGGAAACAACAATTAATTTTCAAAACGGCCATTTATAATCAAAAACATCCCGGTACTTCGTTTTATCGAAATGCATAGAAAATTGTATAATATAATTTAACATCAGCTATATAAGGTACTTCAAGTTTTCTTAAAATACCATATGTACTGCATTTAAAGTATATTTCCTTATTAATGGACAAATCTCAGTTATGATGTCATGAATACGGAAGAAAAACTCCTTTCGATGCGAACATTAGACGGAAAAAATCGTCAGGTCATAAATTTTTTCATTTAATTGCTAAAAATCACAATGTAAAGTTATAAACATAACACTGTACAACACACACATTTTCTTAAATATGAAAAAAGTCATTTGTTACTAATTTGGGCGCTGAACACAAAAATGATAGTAAAAATTGGCAATTGGATCTTGTTTTGGAAATACGGACGTAGTCGGTTCCCTCACTTTCCTTGAAATATATATGTAAAATGAAATATGGGGATATGTAAATTTATGTAACTTACAAATTATAATAATTTGTAAATTATATAGCAACGTTCATAAAAAGAAATAGATTAAAATATATGTCTCATTGAATATATATGAAATGTGTTAATTTTAATATATATTACATATACATGAAATATCTCAAAAAGTAAGATTTTGAAACGTGGGTCCCAAGACATAAAAGCTTTATAGCTACTATAGTAAAACGTTTGGCACCAATTAGTCTGCAGGAGACAACGCCAGTCTGACTGTGACACTAAAATTAAAAATGTGATAGCTGTTAGTTGTACGCTGCGTTTTATGTGAGATAGAAGTGATTGCAGTGACTTTGCGTTTTAGTTAAACAAATTATATTTTTTAGACCAGTGATGTCTCGCAAATGCGTTGATTTTGCTGATAACTTCTGCTATATATATGAAGTGACATTTGAAGCCCAAACATGTTCCATCACTCCTTTATTGAAAAAGGCATATCACCTTTATTTCGGATGCAACATTGGAGATCAGGATAAGCCCTGGGCTCCACACATATGTTGTAATTCCTGTTCAAGGAAACTATCCATGTCGCTGCGAGGCAAAAAGGAAATGGCAGTGACATCTGCCATTCCTATGATTTGGAGAGAACAAAATAATCACTTAAATGGCTGCTACTTCTGCATGGTCCACCTCTTCGTGGAGGAATCGTAAGGAAAAAGTCGACAGTGCAGTACCCTAATAAACCATCTGCTATGCGACTTATTCCCCGTGGAGAATGGTTACCCATTCTTGAAACTCCAAATGAATTTTTCATTGATCCAGAGGAAGTTCAAAAGTCAATTTCATGTGATGATCAATTGTGCTCTACATCTAGTGATGAATATAATGATGATGTTATACCTACACCACCCATTCTGTCCCAAGAAGCACGTAATAATCCTGTTAGATATCTAGAGCTATCCAAGACTAAGGCAGAGGCAGAATTATTTGCATCGAGACTTAGAGAATGAAATTTACTCCAGGAAGATGTTCGAGTGACTTTGTTCCGCAGTCCTCATGAACAATTTCTGCCTTATTTTATAAAGGAACAAAACCTTGTTTTCTGTTTTGACGTCAATGGCTTAATGACGTCTCTCAAAATAGAACATGACCCTTCGCAATGGCGGCTATTCATAGATTCATTCAAAACAACTCTCAAGACAGTATTGCTGTATAATGGAAACCAGCTTCTATCCATTCCAGTAGGACACTCTGTCTCTATGGAAGAAACCTACGGAAAACTGAAACATTTGTTGAACTGCCTTCAACACAATAAGTACAGCTGGCATATTTCTTGTGATTTGAAAGTGGTAGCTTTTTTTACGGATCTTCAATTAGGACATACGGAGTACAGCTGCTTTTTATGTGAGTGGGACACTAGAACCAACACTTTGCACTATGTAAAAAAACAATGACCTAATAGAAAAATATATATTGGAAATAATAATGTACAAAATCCACCATTAGTAGAGGCAAAAAAAAATCCTACTACCACCCTTGGACATTAAACTTGGCTTAATGAGAAATGTTGTTAAAGCCATGGACAAGAGTGGATCAGCTTTTAAGCACTTAAATAAGAAATTCCCTGCAATCAGCGAAGCTAAACTGAAAGAGAGAATTTTCATTGGTCCACAGATCCGTAAGCTATTTAAGAATGCAAATTTTGATAGCGTGCTCAAACAAGATGAAAAAGAAGCTTGGAATGCTTTTCGCCTTGTGTCAAAGAATTTCTTAGGAAATGTGAAGTCAAAGGACTATAAGAAATTAGTGGTTGACATGTTGTCTGCATGCAAGAAACTTGGTTGTACTATGTTTCTAAAAATGCATTTCCTGCAGTGTCATTTGGACTTTTCCAGAAAACTGTGGTCAGGTTAAAGATGAGCACGGTGAGCGTTTCCGCCAGGACATTGCGAAAATAGAAAGAAGATACCAGGGAAACTGGTCCACTTCAATGTTGGCAGACTACTGTTGGACAATTTTTAATGATAACTCTGCGAAAATGTATAAGCGACAATCCAAGCGACCCTGTAATATGGAGTAAACAGGTACATGCGTTTCTTGGCACATTGTTTCATATTGAAAATGTTAAGTTACAAATATCCTAGGAATGGGAGCTTATATCAAATTCTCATTGTCATATTCGTGTTCAGCAACTCAATATTTGTAGTAAATGACTAATTTAATCTCAGAGAAAAAAAATTCGTCGTAATTTGTTGTCTTGTGTAATTTTGTTTTCATCGAGATTTAAATAATACATTTTGATGATGAGTAATTTAGAAGATCCGATTGTGGTACGTTTCGCTGTTAAAATAATTTAAAAATGCATTATGTGTTATAAGTGAAAGTTTTAATGTTTCTTTATAAAAATGTGAAAAGTCGGTATATAATGTCACACTTTCTATTCAAAGCTCGATAGAAAGACATATTGTTTTCTATTTTTTCTGTTCATTATAAAATGGAAACTACGTGAAGTTTCCTTCTGGTTGTGGAGATACATCTGTACCAAATTCCATGGCTGTAGGTCGCTTAAATTTTTCGCTACACGACGAACACACAAACAGACAACTTTTATAATTATAATTTTTTTTGGAATTTAGATGTGCCTCTAAGTAAGTTCTGATTTGGTGTGCAAAACCTGACTTATAAATATGGAAAATGAAATGGGTTAAGATTGCAGGGAATATTTTATTGTGAGCTCTTGGGTCTATTACAGAATTGCATTTACAATATTTTTTTTAATCTTTAGAGTCATTTCATTCATTTTTGTTTTAATCGAGTTTTTTGCTCTTTGTGTATAACTCAGTATAAATTACTCGGCACACATTTAATCAAAAATTACGCTTTATTAAATTATAAATGGGGAAATAAGCTATTTGAGGAAACTACTGCATTTAATATGTTACATGCCACATCCATCTATTCTCTATAAACTGAATACATTCTTATAAAAATGCATAAATAATCCTTTAATGAAATGACACTTTATGAAACTCAGGATGCTGTTCTATGCTCATTAATGACGACGACGTTTATATTTGCGAATTAAAAGTTTAATGATACGATGAATGACATATGCATGAAACACTCCCTCTCTTTTTAATACTTTTGTTACCTGAAGCACAGTTTTGCATTAAATATAACATAAATAATGTATCCTATAAAATATTTAGCATCAGTATTCATTTTACTTAGAGTGGTTTTAATTTAATGGTTTGAAATTAAAGGCATTTCCTAGCCTTTGGATATATTACATGCTTCTGGAAATGCAATAATTGACCTTATAGTTTTAAACCCTCAAGCCTCACTTTTCGTTTTATAATACTATTTTGAAATAAAATGCACAAACCTCAAATAAAATAGATCTTTTCCCAAACTAAGGATGTGGATCTTTGGTATTGATAATCATATTTACATTTACGAAAGTCTAATTATGCGATAAATGATGGATTTATGAAACATTTCCCCTCTTTTTAGTACTTTTGTTTACCATAAACAGTGTTTTTGAATTATTTACAACATAAAAAGTGTATCCTATAAAATGAATTGCATTAAGTAGTCATTTTGCTTAGAGTAGCTTTAATTTAATGATTTGAAAATAGAAAAGTTTAGTGGTTTTCGAATATGCAGTATGCATATGGAAATGTGTAACCACATTTCCGTGGTATGTATTTAAATATATGGTATAGAATGATCTTTATCTTTTGTTTTAGAATATATTCTTCTAAAAAATGCATAAAACATCCATTAACAAAGATACCTTTTCTAAAACTCGGAATGTTTTTCTATGTTCATCATTTTAGTGACGGCGACGTTTACTTTTGCAAAATAATTGTTTAATGACGCAATGAATGACAAATTCATGAAACATTTTCTATATTTTTTAATACATTTGTAACTGGAAGCAATGTAATTGTATTACTCATAACACAAATAATGCATCCTATAAAAACATTAGCCCCATTATTCATTTTACTTTCAGTGGCTTTAATTTAATGATTTGAAATTAAAGGCATTTAATTACTTCGGTTATATTATATGCTTCAGGAAACTCTTAACTGCATTTTATTGGAACTATAATTGAACATATAGAGTTCATAATGATCTCACTTTCCCATTTAATTTAATATCCTGAAATGAAATGCACAGATCATCAATTAAAATATACTTTTTATGAAACTAAGGATGTTGGTCTATGGTGATCATTTTCGTGATGCTGACGTTTACATTTACGAAATTAGTCTAATGATCAGATAGATAACTGATGGTTTCAGGATCCATTCCCTCTTTCATTAGGATTTTTGTTTACCAGAAACAGTGTTTTTGGATTATTTACAACATAAAATATTATAAAATAAATTGCATTACGTATTTATTTTGCTTAGAGTAGCTTTAATTTGATGGTTTGAAATTAAAGGGCATTTAATAACCTTCGGATATATTATATGCTTCTGGAAATGCTTAATTGCATTTCAGTAGAACTGTAATTGAGCCCATAGTTTTAAACCCCCAAGTCTCACTCTTTGTTTTATAATACTATTTTGAAATAAAATGCACAAAACAATAATTGAAATAGATCTTTTCTTAAACTAAGGATGTTGGTCTATGGTGATTTTAATGATGTTTACATTTACGAAATAAGTCTAATGATGCTATAAATGATGGATTCTTGAAACATTTCCTTTCTCTTTAGTACTTTTTTTATTACCAGAAATAGTGTTTTGGGATTATTTACAACATAAAAAATGCATCCTATGAAATAAATTGCATTACGTATTCATTTTACTTAGAGTAGCTTTTATTTAATGAGTTGAAAATAAAATCGTTTAGTAGCTTTCGAATATACTGTATGCATATGGAAATATGTAACAACATTTTAGTGGTACTATAATTGAATATATGGTTTAGAATGATCTTTATCTTTTGTTTTAGAATATATTTTCGTAAAAATGTATAAAACATCCATTAATAAAAAGACCTTTTCTGAAACTCAGAATGTTGTTCTATGATCATCATTTTAATGACTGCGAAGTTAACATTTACGAAATAAGAGTTTAATGACGTAATAAATGACAGATTTATTAAACATGCTTTTTCCTTTTAATACCTTTGTTACCGGAAGAAGAATTTTTTTTTTTATTATGTATAACATAAATACTGCTTCATGTAAAATAAATAGCATCAATATTCATTTTACCTGTAATTTAATTATTTGAAATTAAAGGCATTTTTTAACTTTCCTATATATTGGATGCTTCTGGAAAATTCGCATTTGCTTTTCAGTACCGTAATTGCTTATATGGCTTAAATATATATATATTTTTGTTCTCGAATATGTTTTAGGAGAAAAAGCATAAAACATTAAATAATAAAGGACCCTTTCTGAATCTCAGGATGCTGTTCTATGCTCATCATTAATTTTTCTATAATTATCGTTTTAATCATTCAGATTAAAATATATTTTATCTGGTTCCTGTGTTGCGAAATTTTAGACAAAAAAGAGGCCAGAAATATTAATAAATTAGAACATTAAAACGTCAGTCGTGAAAGAGTGGTGAGACGATCTAAAGAATAATCCAGACATGAATGGACATACGTTGACAGTAAATCCATTGGTTTAATAGCAATAAATATATTCTTAAGGATCAGGGTATGTCAATTCTGATGGAGTGCTTTATCTGAAAAATTTTCAGACTTTTATCAGCAAACGAAAATGAGTGGAATCGAAGAAAATGTGTGCTACGAAAATGAGGACGTTCACAGCTTAAAGAGTGCATGACTATTTAAGTCAGACTCTTTCAAGTCGTATGATAAAAATAGAAATACAATAATGTGAGAGGTAATAAATATACTAACTAAGAATAAACGCAATCACGCATAGAAGAGCAGTGACCAGAGGCAGGACCTATTTGATGGGGGCTCGGTTACGTCCAATTAAGGTCCAGCCCTTGAACTCCGTTACTGATGAAGAGGAGAGCTAGAGCTAATAAGAGACACATAAATTCAAGAAAGCATTTACCCCCGAAGCTATAAAAATGGGGCAACCAAACTAAAAACACACGGCCTTCAGACTAGTAAAAAAATTCGAGATATGTATACGACATTTCAAAGTACGAGAGAACATAAGTTGATGTTTTGGTGACTTGTAAAAAACTCCAGATATGAAGGTGATGCAAAAAATTCGATAAAAACTGTTGAGTCGGTCATATGTTGTGTCGTGTGATTCAATGGTCCAAGCTAACGCCATGGTGGTGCGATAAATGGGAAGCGTTCAACAAGTACCCCGTGAAGTTTGGTGTGTGTACTGGTTTCTATATGCTCATCAGTAAAGTATAGAAATAATTTGATATTCGGGTTAACAATGCTAATTGCCACTCCGGTTTATGATTAGGTGCCTCAATATTAGGAGTTAATGAAATAATTTTGTAATTGATAACGTTAAAATTTTTAAATAGTGATATTCAATATAATTAAATAAAGAATGGATTTTTAAAAAAAGTACCAAAGAATCTTTAATTTCCAGACTATGTATATTTTACCTTGCAGTAAAGGTAAATAGTCTTTCTCTGAAGTAGAATTGGAGTGTTTTACGGTTTTCCACGATGTAATGTCCAATACCCCACTCCGATGCAATGTACATATGTCAATTTGATAAAATATCCCATATTATGGCCATCTGATCAATAAATGCTTTATCACCACAACATAACTTAAGCATTAAATCGTCCCATATCCATACGTCAACGAAATTCAAACATGCAGATAGACGCGCATATTTGCAAGTGCAACCAGTCTTAAAATGCGATTTTCTATCAAAATCTCAAATGTGAAAATTTTCAAGAATACAATAGTTTGCGCAGAAAAAGAGAAGTAAATATATGTATTTCTCTGTTTCTCAGAACATACTTTTCAATAGTATTCTCAAAATACATCATTCGTCATAACTTATGTTCGCAAAATAGATTCGTTTAATTCAATTTCGATAACAAAGAACACCTAGAAGTCTGCTGTCATCATTTTGCAAGAAATTCTTCCGTCTCAAGAACTGTTACATGAGAGATTTGAGAGTATAATAGTAAAATCCAACTCTAATAAACACTCAATGCATGTAATGCAAAATATCTAGAATTCTTGAAGCAGTTTTGTGAAGGAAATAAATACTTTAATGTTAACGAATACTTACACATGAATTCCCGTATTTAAATTGAGTTATGCTGTTTGGTCTATAATGTAATTCTATTGAATTATATGATTTTATTTTATTGAGTTTTTAATAGATGAGTTGATTTGCATTAACAGAAGCTAAATCTTATTTTACATTTGAATTTGTTGTTAAAATTCGTCTAAAATATTCAATAAATGGGACTAAATGTAGTTTTGTTTTTAATCATTCATAGTGTGGACAACGATAAAGCCTCTTCCTGAAAATAACTTATTCAGGGTTATGGCTGGACGCAATACGACTGTCTGGCCATGTGATGTGAATATTAGGATGATATTCTGTTTGTCTTTTCTTGTTTTCTACAAGAATCGCGAAATAGTGGAGAGTGGTCCGCATGTGAACCGCGAACATATTTTTTACCGTTTTGACGTGGTAAAAATAAACGGAATACATTATGTCATTTGAGTGAACAATTTTAAACAACAGTACCTCTGAGGTTGTTTGCTCTGCAAATTCATGGAGAATGCAGCAGTGAAGCTGCGTATGTATGTTCTCAACCACAATAAAGCGGCCATGCACATAGAAATTATTGAGTTGAGGAAGATTTGTAGTTAAGAACAAATATGTATGTCCCTCTTCACAATTTGATGAGAATAAGTTGTACCATGTTCACTTCAGATTTCAAGTCTTTCAGAATAAAAAATAGCATTTCTCGCATTGAATATGAAAATAAATAAAATTCCATAAAACTGTATTATGCTCTTGATTTGAAATCTACATATTTTTCGTTTTACTTCTAAGTTAAAAATGTATAATAAAAGTGTATGTTTTATTAATTTTGCGTATTATATCTTTTGTTAGTAAATGAGTAAAGTAACTAAAATGAAAGAAAATCACATTTCTGGGTCTGAGGATGGGTACAGATTTTGACTTTGAGTTACTATTAAAGTGTGCCGAACAGCAGAAATCTAGCAAGATTTTGAAATGGATTTTCATTGAAAAGTAATTTGTAATCATTTTGTTTAAATTTTTATCGAAAAGTAATTTGTAACCGTGATCTACATGGCTCTTACGAAAATACGTATACCCCCTATAAAATTTTAAACAAGTATTAACTCCACGGAAGTAAGGTGTATCTACAGAAATGTGATCTGAAGATAGAAATGTGATGTTAATTGAACGTGTCTGCAGCGCCCCTAGTGGTGGAATATTAGTATGCTTGAGCATACTAACTCAGAAACAGGCAAAGACAGAAAGATGAAAGAGCGTCGTCTAATTAGAGAGGGCAAGACAATACTTGGTTCAGCAGAAGAAAAATTTACAGAAAAGAACTTGAAATTCTTAAGACGACTAAAGATGCTGGGACTACTTTCTTAAATGGTAAGTACAGATTTTGCTTATTCTTGTTTGCGTATATCTGTGAAATATTGTTTTCTTCTAAAAGAGTTAGTCCACTATTATAAATTATACGCAATAAGCATGAAAGTGCTATAATAAAATATATATTACATTTAAGATGTAAATAGATTTATTTCTCTGCATTTATTGATGTAATTGTAGTAAACAAAAGTTAACAGAATTTTCAACATTCAAATTTTTATTTTAAAGCAATAGAGGAACTTTTATATAAAATTTGGGGATATATCTAAATTATCAAGTGTATGAAAAGGTAAATTAATAAAATATATTTGCAATTAATACCAGTATTTAAATATTTATTACTACGCAAGAAAATTTACATACACGTATTATATTATATAATATATATATTTGCATACACGTATATTATATTCTCTTTCATTAAACTTAAAAGTTTAAGAAATGCAGTTACGCATACAGGGATGTTATATTAGTTTAATTTCCTAATTAGACGGATTTTTACTTTCCTTATATACATAATGTATAAGGAAAGTATTGTGACGGGGTCGAAAATTCGAATTCGAGTTTTTGACGGGAGAGCACGTTTCAAGCATCCCCGAAAAAATTAATGAGAAGAATAAATGTTGTAATTAAATAATTAAAAGGCTGATTTTATAAGAATGAGGCAGAAATGGGGATGCCCTTATACATACCATTTTTGATTTTGCTGAAGTTTTTATAGTGGTTTCTTCTAATGATTTTAGAAGACACGTAATTTTTTTTTTTCCTCCAAAAAAAAATTTGTGACCCACAAAAATTCCTAAAGTCGGTCGCCACCTAGTATTTTTCTCAAATCCACATCTCTCTCTATGCTATTATCTCTGTGCATTGAGAATCAACCAAAGTAATTATTGTGGTTGCAACATGACCTTTAGTAGCTAAATTGAATTATTTTGTAAATTTCATGGCTGATCTTTAGTGCAGCTTGGCATGGTTGACTAAACTTTGTCATGGAATGTGAAAAAGCGCCATATTTGAGATCTCATGGGCCCATGCACTGAGGGTCAGCCATTGTTTTCGGGTTTAACTTGTGTAGTACTACCCAGTATTAACTTAATTAGCTCATTTGTTGCATGGCTCACCCTTAGTACTGCCGAAAAGTTGCTACATTTGTATCTAACGAAACGAAAAGGGTCCCTTTGGTGGTCCTGTATCTCAGTGCACTGAGGGTCAACGTGGAACTTGATAATTATATTTCATAGTATGAGACCTGTCTTTTAACAGACGATTGACAGAACTTTGGCTAATAGCCATGAGAGCACATAGGGCTTACTTCAAGACATTGTGGAAATGGAATATATGGGAACAAAGCACACAATTAGCTGTACAGTAGGCCTATAACCTATTGACTATATGTCATATGTTTTTTATTATATATGTGACTAGTCAGTAGGCAACCATCCTTTTTTTACAATGTCATCTAATTTTACTTATAGCATAAGTAATACAAAAATAACATTGTAATTGTTCGCAATCATAGTGCAGGTAGCCTAGTTCCGAGAAAATAATTTTCCATGCAATGATGTACACTTTAAAATTGAAAAAAGAGTAAAAAACAATGTTTAGTATTCTGGTAAAAAAATTTTTTGAAATATTTTAAAATATTTAAAACACCTTAAAAAAAGTGTTACAAATATTTTATGTTTTCACAGTAATGATAAACGTTGTTTTTTACTCTTTTACCAAATTATAATATATAGTGTAAAACATAATATACCTATTTACAACAGCTTATTACTATTTTCTGATATTATTTTGATCACAACACTGTTACTTTTCAAGATTTGGTAACGCTTTTCATGATAGACCACCTGGCAACAAGTCATTTCAAAATGGCTGAATTGTTGTTCTAGTGGAAACTTGTGAGAAACTGATATAATTTATTTTTACAAGAAGTATGGGTGGACAATGTGTCTTCTATAAGAAAGGTGGTTGTGGAGACCATAAAGCGTCAAGAAAGAGTTGTTCATATCAATTTAGTGGTCTTGACCTATCTGTAAATAAATATTTGGAAAAAATTGGATTTTACCCAAAACAAAATGTTTCTGAGGTTCAACTTATCAGTAATAGAAGTCAACAAGACATTTCTACAGTTGAAGGTGTGATATGTTCATTCCACAGATTCAAGTACGATGCATTTTGGCAGCCATAAAGAAGGTGTGCACATCCTGATCATACAGTGCATCCTGCTAAGAAAAAAGAAACTGTACGCATGGCATCATGGAAGGTATATTTACAATGGAATTTGAGATTTACGTCTTTTCCAGTGGGTGGCATGTTATGTAGGAAGCACAGAATACTTGATGATGAGGACTGTGCAGCAGAAATCGAGGATGCGAACCATTCAGAAAAAACCGCTGACCCAAATTATCAGCCTCCAGCTGGTACTTTATATATGAATGAGGCAGAGAGAGATCAACGTAAACAACAAATGCACACCTTTACTGAAACTGCAGCTCCTGACATTAGTCCTCTCAAATTCAAATGTAAATATACCTTCCATGAGTACAAATAAAATTAGATGACATTGTAAAAAAGGATATGGTTACCTACTGACTAGTCACATATATAGTAAAAAAGCAAATGACATATAGTGAATAGCTTATAGGCCTACTGTACAGCTTTCTTCCCATATATTCCATTTTCACAATGTCTTGAAGTAAGCCCTATGTGCTCGCATGGCTACTAGCCAAAATTCTGTCAATTGTCTGTTAAAAGACAGGTCTCATACTATGAAATACAATTATCAAGTTCCACCTTGACTCTCGGTGCACTGAGATACAGGACCACCAAAAGGGCCCTTTTTCGTTTCGTTAGATACAAATGTAGTTATTTTTCGGCAGCACTGAGGGTGAGCCATGCAGCAAATGAGCTAATTAAGTTAATACTGGGTAGTACTACACAAGTTAAACCCAAAAACTATGGATGAGCCTCAGTGTATGGACCCATGAGTTCTCAAATATGGCGCTTTTTCACATTCTGCGACAAAGTTTGGTAAACCCTTCCAGGCTGCACTGAAAGTCAGCCATGAAATTTACAAAATAATTCAATTTAGCTACTAAAGGTCATGTTGTAATCACAAGAATTACTTTGGATAAAGCTCAATGCACAGAAATAATAGAATAGAGAGAGATGTAAATTAGAAAAATATTGGGTCGTGACCCTCTTTAGGAATTTTTGTGGGTCACAAAAAATATTTTTGTGGAAAAAAAGTATGTGCCTTTTAAAATCATTAGAAGATACCACCATAAAAATTTCAGAAAAAAATAAAAAATGGTGTGTATAGTGACTTGCCTCACTCTTATAAAATCTGCCTCTTAAGTATTTTATGTTGTTAATAAATGTTTTATCGTTAAAGAGAGTTAAAATGGTGTGATCTATTTATTATTATAATAATTAAATATTCTTTTACAGAACTCGCTCGAAGGATAATAATTGGAGGGTTAATAGAAGGCACGCAAAACGCAATGTACTACAATAATGAATAAGTCCACTATGTACGATTTTACGGCCATGTTAAGATATAGATATTATGTTCATGATAATTTATCTAAAAGCCCAACCTTAAATTTCCATTCCCACAATTACATAGTATAGAGAAAGTTAAAATTATCAAATTCAAATTTCTCAGATATTTATGATTATTCAAAAACTATGTCGTATTTGAAATCTACAAAACGGACTGATATCTGATAAAAACATTCTTGTAAAAAAATGCTAAGCTCTTTAGCTTTGTAAAAGTTTCTGCCATAAAAATGATTTAAATGAAGGCCTGTTTCCAAATTTATCAAACTTCATGAGTGAAAAGTATAGAGGGGAGAAAATTTTTGGATGCATTTCGTAATTAAACTGGTTAATTGCCCTCTTTGTTTCAAATCGATGTCTTGATGCAATGAATTTAGATGAATTGAACGGAGATGGTGGGGGGATAAAACTTGAACTGCGTGTATATTGCATCTATATATATATCATTATTAGATAAATTTGCCAAGTTTTGTATGAAATGCAATCAATAAATTTTCATCCTCTATAATTTACGCCCATGAAGGATAAACTTGGCAATAGGTCTTCATCTTAATCGTATGGCTCAAGATTTTTGTAAAGCTGAATAACTTGGCTTCATTTTTTAAAAGTTTTTTTTAACAGATATAATTTTCACACAGAAAAATATGATATCGATGTATTTGTGCTTAGCTGGGTTCAAAATAGCTTTCCGTCAAAATCTTGTAGTCAATGAAATTTGGAAAAATCTAATAATTTTTGTATTATATGACTAGATCATGATGTAAAATATTTTTATTTTGTCAAATTAACAAGGCTTTATATTCCGATGGCAAAGTTTATTTAATGAATAAACCATAAAACACGTAAAAATGTATCTATCTAGAAAATGATTTCCCCAAATACTTCAAAGGTTAAAGTGACACACAGAAAGCTCTAGAGTTAGGTCTTAATACTACTGAAGATTGCTAATTTAGGAAACATGTAACATTTTCTCCATCTCGAGTGACATTCCGTTAAGGTAATTCAGTTGGAAGATGTTTTATTTCAGAAATAGTCTTAATCAACCCTTAATATTAAGTATGAATGTCTTATGATGCAGATACATAATTATGATAAATTTTATAGTGTATTTTGATATATGTTCCAAAATATTTATATGATATTCGTAAAGAAACTTGCTGCCCCAACCGGGAATCGAATCCTGGATCTTCGAACTGGACATCCGACGATCTACCGCTGAGCTGTTAAGAAGAAATTACAAGATCTTATCGTCGTAGACAAGATCTTATCTTCTACATTCTCCACTCTGTAATGTACCAGATTGGCGTGCAACTGACAATCTGGCCGACCACATCCTGTAGTTTTTACCCCAGAGTAGCCTCCTGCTAGTACTTTTTTACCCTGATTAGTATTCTGCGTGGTATTCTTATTAACTTATACGAACTTATTGTGTTCCCTCCATTTTTTCTTAAAAAAAAATTGTTAACTCTTCTTATTTTCTCGGATCTTTCTTTTTCTTTTCTTTGAAAAATGTTTATGACTTTGTTCATTTTGTCTGTCTGTCTGCCTGTCTGTCTGTCCGTTAGCACGATAACTGCCGTTAAAATGACTTAATCAAAATGAAATTTTAATATGTTGTTCAGACAGTCTGTAGGACCTATGGGAATATAAATGAATAATATCACAGAATTAGTTTTGGATTGAACCCGGGTTGAAAAAATGAAATACATTGAGCCCTATGAGACTTAATTTTCAAACATTTTTTAAACGGACTTAAAATTCACAAAATGCTTCTAAAATTTTAGTTAATATTTAAATTGTTCCATAAAATATATAAAAAGAATTTCAGCTAAATATATTCAGTAGTTTTTTAAATAAAAATTAAAATAATAATTACACCTCTTATGAAGCGAGCATGTGACCATGATATGAAACGATCACATGACCCACTTCAAAACGATATATGCATCCATCTTGTCTCAAAATCGTGATTTTTTAAGTTCTTTTTAATTCATATTGAGTGTTGCATCAGTCCTAAAACCACTTTATTTTTGCTTAAATTCTGTGCATCTACATACTGAAACAACCCAATTACAATATATTTGAGTTTAAATGATCATCCAAATTTGATTATTTCTACAACGAAGCCTATTTTTCACTTATGTAAAATGTAAACAGCAAAATATGTAGAATGAGTTGTATTAGAATTGCTGTATTTCTTTAACACAAAATTATTTAACCCATAGAGTCTGCATAGCTGATATGAATGAAATATTCATTGATTTTACAAAGAGAAGGACGATTTTTTTCGATGAAGTTTTACGCATAGGGTTTAATTACTTGTAGCTCCATGGTCTTAATTTTTAAATAAAATAAATTACTATAGTATTGTGATGAATGAAATGAATGGGAAAAAGTATGAATGAAATGTTTTTATAGAGAGATCCAGGCGTGTTATTTTTTCTATGACGTCATTTGAATGCATTTCAGTTGTTTTCGATCAAGTTTTCAAATATAATAAATTATCGTAGTATGATGATAGTTTTAAAAATATCACCGAGGAATGAATCGCATTTTAGAGATGTTTAAATCAGGCAATTTATATTTCAACGACGTCATTTGAATGAAGTTCATTTTTTCTCATAGAGGTTTAAGTTTTCAAATATTATAAATTAATGTAGTATTGTGATAAGTTTTAAAACATTACCGAGGAATGTATTGCATTTTAGACTTGTTTAAATGAAATTGCATTGAAGTTGGAAAGTGATTCATAATCAATGCTTTAAGCATGATTGATCTTTCTTGTCTTTCCTTGTCTCGCACTTTCTCCCGATTTATTTCTACGATGATTTACCCTGAAGAAACCTTCCAGACATTCCCTTACCCGTATTAACTCTACCTTCCCCATCCCGATGGCATAAGCTTTCGACGATTGGTTTCTGGATGTGATCCTATTTACATTCTCCATCTTTCTTTCTCATGCGCTCCAGTTTCTAGTTAACTGGAATAAGCTATACTTTGTTTCTCTGAATGCACTTATATTGATATACAATTATGATACTACGTCTGTATGAAATAGCATAATGTATTATATGAAACAAACAAAAAAAATCGGTTGTTGGCAGTACCTGACTTTTCCTACATAAATGCAATGAATTTTTATCTTTCAATGCCAAATAATGATGTACAAAATCAACGGCACAAACTTTTTAATGCTGAAAAGTTAACTAACATTGGGTGCTTCCCTGGAACATATAAAACTATTTCGAATTATCCAATAAACTTATATTTCGCTCACATCTAACATTTGAAAATAATGATAACATCTGTTAAGCAATATAGTCTATTTTGTAAAAAATGTAAATTATTAATTCATCCATTTGGCGTCAATAACTTTAACGTCGTTTTATACAATTTGGCGACATTTTCTCCAATGTGGCACCATTTTTAAACAGTCGCAAGACTAGGCGCAATGTCGCCAAATGAATCGCTACGTGGTCCACATTTGACGATACTTAATACTTTTTAATTTTATGTATTTTTAACACTTTACAACATTGTTGAAAAGTGTTTATGACTTTGTTCACTCTGTCTGGCTGTCTGTCCGTTAGCACGATAACTGCCGTAAAAATGACTTTATCAAAATGAAATTTTAGTATGTTGTTCAGACAGTCTGTGGAACCTATGGGAATATAAATGAATCACCCAATTAGGTTTGGATTGAAACCGGGTTGAAAAAATGAAATATAATGAACCTTATGGGACCTAATTTTTCAAATATTTTTTAAGCGAATTTAAAATTCACAAATTGCTTCGAAAGTTTTAGGAAATATTAAAATTGTCCCATAAAATATATAAAAAAAAATCAGCGAAATATATTCAGTAGTTTTTTCAATAAAAATTAAAATATAAATTACACCCTTTATATGAAGAGATCACGTGACAATTATATGAAGAGATCGCGTGACCCACTTCAAAATAAAATATGGCATCCATCTTGTATCAAAATCGTGATTTTTAAAGTTCTTTTTAATTCAAATTGAGTGTTGTATCCGTCCGAAAACCACTTTATTTTTGCTTAAATTCTGCTCATCAATGTTCTGAAACAAAGCAATTACAATATATTTGAGTTTAAATGATCATCTAATTTTGATTATTTCTACAACAAAGCCTAATTTTCACTTATGGAAAATGTAAGCAACAAAATATGTAGAATGAGTTGTATAAAAAGTGCTGTATTTCTTTAATGCAAAATTATTTTGCTCATGGAGTCTGCAATATAACTGATATGAATAAAACATTCATTGATTTTACAGAAAGAAGACGATTTTTTCGATGAAGTTTGAAGCATAAAGTTAAATTACTTGTACCTCCATGGTTTTAACTTTTTAAATAAAATAAACAATTATAGCGTTGTGATGAATGAAAAGGATGTAAAAAAATTATGAATAAAATGCTGCTTTTATATAGAAGCGATTTATCTTTCGATGACGTCATTTGAATAAAGTTCATTTGTCTTCGATGAAGTTTTAAAATATAATAAATTATTTAGTATAATGATAATTTAAAAAAAAATTACCGAGGAATGTATCGCATTTTAGTGATGTTTAAAACAAGCAATGTATATATTTCAATGCCGTCATTTGAATGACGTTCATTTTTTTCGATAAGTTTTAAATTTTCAAATATAATAAATTAATGTAGTATTGTAATAATTTTAAAAATATTACAGAGGAATGTACCGCATTTTACAGATGTTTATATAAAATTGCATTGCAGTTGGAAGTCATAATCAATGCTTTATGCATGATTGATCTTTCTTGTTTATTTGTATTTTTACTTATTATTCTTTTCTAAATTTTATTCCAAATTTCTGTTTTTGTTTTTCATATGCCTAATTGTGTTTTCCTTTTCATATATTTTCTTTTTAACATTTTACAGCAAAGTTGAAAGTGTTTATGACCTTTGTTCATTCTGTCAGTCTGTCTGTCTGTCTGTCCGTTAGCACGATAACTGCCGTAAAAATGACTTAATCAAAATGAAATTTTAGTATGTTGTTCAGACGGTCTGTAGGACCTATGGAAATATAAATAAATAATACCACCCAATTAGTTTTGGATTCAACCTGGATTGAAAAAATGAAATGCATTGAACCCTATGACACCTTATTTTTCAAACGTTTTTTAAGCGGATTTGAAATTCACAAATTGTTTCGAAAATTTTAAGTAATATTTAAATTACTCCATAAAATATATAAAAACAATTTTAGCGAAATGTATTCAGTAGTTTTTTAAATAAAAATTTAAATATTAATTACACCTCTTATATGAAGCGATCACATGATCATGATATGAAAAGATCACGTGATCCACTTCAAAATGATATATGGCATCCATCTTGTCTCAAAATCGTGAATATTAAAGTTCTTTTTAATTCATATTGAGAGTTGTATTCTTCCTAAAACCACTTTATTTTTGCTTAAATTCTGTGCATCTACATACTGAAATAACGAAATGACAATATATTTGAGTTTAAATGATCATCCAAATTTGATTATTTCTACAGCGAAGCCTGTTTTTCACTTATGTAATATGTAAACAGCAAAATATGTAGGATGAGTTGTATAAGAATTGCAGTATTTTTTAACGCAAAAGTATTTAGCTCATGGAGTCTGCATAGAATGAAATATGCATTGATTTTACACAGAGAAGGACGATTTTTTTCGATGAAATTTTAAGCATAGAGTTTTATTACTTGTAGCTCCATGGTCTTGAATTTTTAAATAAAATAAATTGTTTTAGTACTGGAATGAATGAAATGATTGGGAATATGTTATGAATGAAATGCTGCTTTTATAGAGAGAGCCTGGCGTATTATTTTTTCTATGACGTCATTTGAATGAATGTCAGTTGTTTTCGATGAAGTTTTCAAATATAATAAATTATTGTAGTATTATGATGATTTTAAAAATATTTCCGAGGAATGTATCGCATTTTAGAGATGTTTAAACCAGGCAATTTATATTTCAATGCCGTCCTTTGAATGAAGTTCATTTTTTTTATGACGTTTTATGTTTTCAAATATAATAAATTAATGTAGTATTGCGATAAGTTTTAAAATATTACTTAGGAATATATTGCATTTCAGAGATGTTTAAACGAAACTGCATTGAAGTTGGAACGTGTTTCATAATCAATGCTTCAATCATGATCTTTCTTGTTATACATTTTCTAAATTTTGCTTTTAAAATTTTATTATTTTCTTTCATTTTAATCTATTTTTCATTATGTTATTATACCTCTCTCTAAATTTTATTTTTCAAAGATCTTTTTATCTATATTCGCAATAACCCTTTTCCCATTTTTGTAAAATGGACGTACTTGTCAAGTTCAAATATAATGTAAACCTGTCTGTTTAATCACAATATTTTTCTTCAATAGTTATATTTTTAGACCTAAATAAAAGTTCGTTTGGCGGAATGGTAGACCTTGGGTGCCTCCTGAGTGCAGGAGGTATCCTTTCCCGGCTGTGCAGCTAGCTACTCTAAACCTACTATGTGAGTCGCACGGTCTGGGGTCTTCAGACCTTCGACATCTCTACAATAGCACTCATTGTTGATTTGTTCGGGCGACATTGTAAAGAAACTTGCTTACTCAACCGGGAATCGAACCCTGAAACTTCGAACTGACCAGTCGATGCCCTAACGTTGAGCTACTGGGACGAGATTGCAAGCTCTTATTGTCGAAATGGACTCTGCATAGTTGTAATTTATCTTTTATTGTGTGCAACGTTGCGCTTTTTCATAGTATATAGCGTTAGTATTTGAAATAAATCACTCAAACTGTTACAGAATTAGTTGCAAAGGAAAATTTTCGTCAAAAACACAACATGAAATAAATGAGTAATTATGATAACTTGCTTCAGAGGTCAGAAAACAGCTTCTCTCTTAGCTCATGATGGCAGAATCATCATTTCTGAAAAACAAAACAAATGTCAACTACATTTGTTGGCATTTTACTGACAAATTTGTTTTTTTAAATTTATTCCATACTCTCTTTAACTAACGATGTTGCTTTTTAGCGTTAGTATTGTTTACACGAAATTGTGTAGATTGCTATTTTGACAGAAATGCACGTTTTAGAACCTCATAAATATGTCTGAATATGTTCGTAATGATCGGGATATGCATATGTGTATTTTGCGTAATGCATTATAATATTAGAACACACGTGATCACTCTTCGTGTAAAGCTCTGTCCATAGTTTTTGGTTCCATTATACTAGCCATCCATAACATTAGTTATCTCCCTCTCTCAGTCAATCGTTAGCATTTTTATATGCAACTGTCATGTATTCGTTTTTAATATATTTTATTATGGAACGATTTGTCGGGCAATTTATAACATTTTGAAATGTAGCTTACACCTACATACACAAATTTTCAATATATTTTTGTTTGTTATGAATTGATCAGTCAGTCATATTCTATAAAGTAATAAGTAGGACACATAAATTTTAAACGACGGTAGCTAGAGCTATGAAAGTGAGGTATCTGTATAGCAAATTCACCATGTACTAACAACTGAAACTGATGGCAGCGCTCGTAGTGGCAAAATTTGTAACTTAGAATTACTCTCCTGATAAATATGATAAATAAAGAAAATATGTCAATTAGAAAATTAGAAAGAATCATCATATAAAAGATTCGTTCAGCGGAATACACTTTGAGAAACGCTTGTCTAGAACTTTCGAATTAGTGACAGTTCCTCTCTATGTCTTCTAGTTTCCGATATATAAGTGCTAACCCCCAACTTTTGCCGCTTCGAGCGCTGTCGTCAATATTGTCATTGTCACTTCATTATACTAATACCTTACTTACATAGCTCTGGCTACCATCGTTTTAAACTTATTTGGCATATCTAAAACTTTTTTGATCACATGTGTTTTGAATTCAGCTCTTTTGCTTCCTTGAGATTTGACTCAAGAATAGTTTATTTTAATTTATGAACATAAAATACACGATTCATTATTATATATTATTACTATTAAGCAAATCTGCTAAGTTTAAAAAAAATAAAATAAAATATAAATAGTTCTGTTTGATTATGCCAATTTTTAATCACTTTGAATTTAATAGCCAAGATGCATATTTTGCTAGCACATATCAATGTATACAAATAACGTATTGCTCTAGTGATATCTAAAATCCTATTATTACTTGAAACTCTATGTTGGATGATATCCTTCTGTAGGTAATATATATCTCAATATGCTTGATGAGTGTGCTTAATAGTTCGACATATACTTGTTCGCTTAATGTACAATCATGCATCTGACAAATATCTCCAACTTAATGTCCAATCAGCATGCATTAGAAAGAGGTCTATAGGGTATTTCATTCACATTTGGATATGCATGTGGTCGTAAACATAAACAGATTATTCCATTAAAATATATCAATATATATTTGAATGTAAGGGCCATAATGAAAATAGAATTATAGTTAAATTTTGAATAGTACATGCATTTAAATGTTATTTTTGAAACTACACCATTTTGTTTGTTTTTAACACTTTACAATATAGTTGAAAGTGTTTATTACTTTGTTCATTCTGCCGTGAGAATGACTTTATCATAATAAAATTTTAGTATGTTTTCAGACGGTCTGTGGGACCTATGGGAATATAAATGAATAATATCACCCAATTAGTTTTTTGTTGAACCCTAGTTGAAAAAATTGAATTACATTGAACCCTATGGGACCTAATGTTTCAAACATTTTTTAAGCGAATTTAAATTTCACAAATTGCTTCAAAAATATTAGGAAATATTCAAATTATCCCATAAAATATATAGAAAAAATTTCAGTAAAATATGTCAGGTAGTTTTTTAAATAAAAATTATTTAATATAGGGAGAAAAACAAATTTAATTAAATTCTGACTCTCGTTATATCCTCCAGAAAGAAATAAGAGATATATTATATAATAAATATCTTTTCAAGAGTTTAATTATTTTACATATGAGAAAGGCTTTTCGTTTTAAAATAAATATGGCAGATAGCAATTTTTCAATTTAAATAAAATAAATTATTATATTATTGTGATGAATGAAACGATTAGAGAAATGTTTATGAATGAAATGCTGCTTTTATATAGAGGCGATTTATATTTCGATGACGTCATTTGATTAAAGTTCATTTGTTTTAGATGAAGTTTTCAAATATAATAAATTATTGTAGTGTTATGATAATTTAAAAAAATATTACCGAGGAATGTATCGTATTTTAGAGATGTTTGAACCAGGCAATTTATATTTCATTGCCGTCATTTGACTGAAGTTCATTTTTTTCGATGAAGTTTTCAAATACAATAAAGTAATGTAGTATTGCGATAATTTTAAAAATATTACCGAGGAATGTATCGTATTTTAGACATGTTTGTATAAAATTGCATTGAAGTTGGAAAGTGTTTCATAATCAATGCTTTATGCATGGTTGATCTTTCTTATTTTTTATTTACAAATATAACTTTTATTATATTTTTTGCTAAATTTTATTAATTTTGTTTCCCAAAGAAATATAAACGCAATTTTTTAATGCAATTTATTTCTTAATACATATCAAAATTCACAGTAGTTACCATGTAGCAAATTTTATTTAGCCTGCTGAAATGAAGATATAACTTTATACAGACTTGTTGCATATCCAAAACAATGCAATTTTTTCGATGTATTTATTCTCTGGAATCGTGGGTTTGCGCTCGAGATACAAAAATCAGTCCGAGAATCAGAATAACTAACACGTTAATTCACAAGCACAGCGTGAACAGGAACAATATACAGTAAAACAACACTTAAATGCACCACTAATTTCGAAAGACAACTAATACTATTCTCAAAACAATGACGTAGTTCATTTCACAAAACAGCGGCTACTATTCTTAAAACATTGGCGTTTGTCACAGTTCAATATAGCTCATATCACGTCAATTGCTCTCCAACTGAGTGATGACTCCTTTTATAGACTTTCTCTGAAGAAACTTCTAGAAATCTCTTATATTGCGCAGAATATTTGTTATTTTGAGGTGCTTTTGTTTTTTGAAGTGTTTTTTTTAACCTTTAACAAGTCGTCAAATATCGTCAATAAATCCCTGAATCTGGAAACCCCTTCCAAACTTTAGCATATGGAAACCATTGATACACCTCATAGGAAAGGTTACATGTACGGATATTTTTCCGTCTGGCTTTCGCAAGAGATTCCAGTGAGGACATTTTTCACATTCGCAACATTATCAATATATAACAATCATAATGCCATTAGCTTGGATATCGCTTGTCTAAAGTAACTTAAACTATATATATTTCAAGTATATAGAAGTTATTGCTTTCAAAGATAACCACAGAAATGTATCTTAAAGTATAATCTGGTTTTTTTCTTGAATAGTGTACTTTATACCATTACCTTTATTACTGCTCCTTATAATTTGATACATGTAATTGAAGTTACCTAAAATATATTGTCAAAATGGTTTGGAATGTATAACACTTAGTAATAAATTATGTTGAGTTTTACAAAGAAAAAGTTAATTTTGTGTAGATATAATGCATCTCTCAAACACTTTACTCTATTATTTAAATAAATTATATTTTAGAAACATGTAGTTCGTTATTAGGTTCAAGAGTAATCAATTCTACTATCTGTTTGACACTAACCATGTTGAAGGATACGGCAAATATAATTGTATCATTTTCACTGTATTGACATTATTTTACTGTGTAACACTAATTCGCTAAGAAAATATTTAGTTACTTAGAAAGCGGATTTACAACGTATTTATATTTATTAGTAACTTATTAATCCATTTGCCTTAATGCTTGTCAGTAACAGTAATTAAGGAATAATTATCTTGTAAATTTGATGCAAAAATAGTATTTGTTTAATAACTTAGGGTATTGCATGAGGAAATTCAATGTTCATGTTACTTGAATATTGACGAAAATATGCCGTACTACCAAACAGTAGTGCGGACCCGACCTACATCTCGGTGTTTGGGGTATAAGAAGAGGGGGCAACCGGGTTTGAACCGGGGACCTTTCGAACTGCAGTCGAATGCTCTACCACTGAGCTATACCCTCGACAAAAATATGCCGTACTTCTAAAGATAGACTTAGTCACCCTATTTAGTGTATATATGCATCATAATGTGGTTCAAACAACCATCAGCTTATGTATTGGTTTTGAGCTTGACGATGTTACTCTCATTATTCCATAATTATTAATTTTTTCCCTTAGGAAATTTCAAATAATAACTACTTTAACTTTGATCATTACATAAAACCTGTCCACATCTTTAGTAATCCCCTTTTGTCGTCATGGTCCCGGCCTGTATATTATCGTGTGCCCTGAAACCAATATTTATCTTTGATGCTAAATTATTGATGAATGATGTAATTGACAACGCCTATCAAAAGGTGACTGGCGATATTCGAGAACATAGCAATTTTTTAAATGCCAGTACTATTATCAGCTATTAGGTGAAGAAAGTTAATTGCAATCTACCGATTCTGATGAATTATCTAAATTGGGGTTCTAACCTTCTAGGCCGTCCAAGGTTTTTGGAATGTAGAAAAGGTAAATTTAATCATACTAGATATTATGTCGCTGATGCGGTGGTTGAGCGGTCAAGGAAAGCGTTTCGTCAAGCTCACTCGGCTGCCGGGTTGTGGGCTTGTATCCCATATGCGGGCATGCATGCTGTGTTGTTGGGCGCATTGTGTTCCACCCGTACTGGTGAGCTAGGACAACCTTTAATTTGCACGCCCAAAGCTGTCGTACTTTTAATATCATATACCATATACAAACCTCTCTTGATCATTATTATATATTTATTACACGAGTCCCTAGTGAAACATATTTACTATACCACATCTTAATATTGCGCACTTTACTTTTTAACGCCCTAGACCTCCTAACAAAATGAACCTGTCCCACGAGAGTGGAAAATCACCATCTTTTGAATCAAGAATAAAAAATAATTAATTGCATTAATTTTTTTAATTAAAAAGACGAATAGACCCTATAGTGCTCAAAAATTCAATAAAAACATGGAATACTATGAAATAGTAACTAATTAAATTTATGCATCTTAAGTTTACTTTCTAAATTTATTTATAGTCTTGCGATAAAATTTATTTAAATGTGTGATTTTTTGTATTCTGTTAATTGCAGCTAATACTTAAATATTAAGAACTATATTGATTTATTAATAGTATGATTATTATTTAATTTACTATTATTATTTAGATTAGTAATAATAATGTTAATAATAATAATAATAATAATAATAATAATCAGTTATTAAAATTATTTTATTTGTATTTTTGTTAATTAATATTTGTATAAATTAAATTCCAAAACATCCCAACATAATTATATTCAAAATTATATTTAAAAGTTGATTTTTAAATTCAGAGACAAGAATAAACATTATATATTATTTACGCAAAGGAAGATTTGACAAAATATTCTTAAGTAACATTTTTATTAAATTACATTAAGTAACATCACAAGTGTACTGATCTTGATCAGTTGAATTTTAACGATATTCTTTAAATTATTTTCAACTGAAATACTAGGAAATACAATCTAGTCAAAAAGTACAATAAAGTCTAAGTAACCTTATAAACCAGCTCATATAAAAAGCCAATGCTCATATTCTAGAACATTCTCCAGTTTTAATATATCCTCATATTATACCTGCAATCCACCACAATCAACTCGGAATCTAAATATATGGAAGGAAATTAGTATTTCATTAGCTAGTCCTATACAATGTCATCTGAATTTGTGTTGCTCATCCAGGAATTATTTATTGAAATACATACGAATTGACGCGTAATTTGACAATACATTTCCGGAATTCAACTAGAATGTATGTAGTACATAGCTATTATCACATAAAATATAATATGTTGTTGACTATAAGAAGTAAAAATGGTTTTAACCGAGCTGATTAATATTTTTCTCCTTGAATAATTTACGTCTCTGTGTTTTCCTTCCACAAAGTGAAAAACAATATAGTATGTTTCACCTAATGAGCAGCTTATTACTTGCAGGATATCATGCATTATTTTTAAGATTAATGGTAAACAATTTGAACGTGTTTTTCCCCAAAATGTGTGTTCCAAATTTGTCATCAAATATATAAAAGATCATACAGACACCCAAGAAGGCGGTATATTGCTCTCTTTAGTGCTTTTGTAATGTTTGGTGTCAAAGGTTAATATTCAACTTTATTGTGTTCCATTGTTTGATAATTAAAGAAAGAAATGCATATCATTCATTAATTGTTGGTGTGTATATGCACCTAGCTTGTTTGCTTCTTATTTAAGAAACTGATCTTAAAATTATGCATGTTTAATTGTGGTTATAAGCTGTACTATAGTCACATATCAAATTAGGGAATTTATAGAATAAATATATATATATGTGTTTTTCTATATCTAACCTACCTAGCCCTTTTCACTCATGTTCACAAGAAATGTTTTCTTTGCTCTCTCTGGAAATGCTTCATTTACAGTTTTATTCCCCTTCATTTTGTTTCATCTTCAAGTAAACTGAATGTATTTTTGGTTATTTTAAATGGAAATTGATACTTAGCAAAAATTAAAAATTCAATCTAATTCTATGCTAAATATCAGATTATTCATAATGGCCATATAGCACAGTATTAAGCATAAAGAAAATCGCAGTTAAGTCTACAAGTCTATACTGCACAAGTGCAGCTAATGTACCAGTGTATATGAGCTTATTTAAGAAAAGTCCTCTTCTGTACCTGTCTGGCTGTTCAACTTGGAAATAACTTTTGCTACAATTTAGTCACATTGATGACAATTTGATATCCTTAGGAAAAATTGCGAAAAAAATTGCGCCAAATTTACGAAAATTCAATATCTCAAAACACCAAGTTTAATTATGATGGTAATTCCTGTCGCGTTGTGGAAACTATTAATTAAATATTATTGATTCACTATGAAAAGAACATGTACACTTTGCTAGCAGTCTGCGGTAATGTAAATTAATAGCGTTTTGTTATATTTTTTATGCTTCGATCAGGGGTAGTACTGATATGAAGCGATGCGTGGTTTACTTATATATGTGGATGTTATGAGGGCAAGAACTGGAAGAAATATTTTACATAAATTTAATCACCCAGACATAACGGAATAAACATATTGTATTTATATGCGTAACATATATTAGTTATATGCGTTAACATACGCAAATAATATTTATATGCGTTGATACTTTAGTTTTGATTTCGCAATAATAATTTCTTGTCCATGCCTGTTGGAAAGAAATCAAGTGGAATGTATAAGATGATAAGGATTTACCTTAAAGAATTTTAACACACTTAGATTGTGAAAATAAAGAACAACTTTCATGGATGGAATAGGCTAGGACAATCTCCTAAATGCAACCAGGGCTCACTCTGGACTATCGAGTTATAGATGCTGATAATTAATATGCAAGTACTATCAATGCAGTCAATCAATATCTGAATGATTGCTACTCGCTAGTGTGATCGACTCATGCTCTAGTAGCTATAGTATGTTTTATTTTAGTTAACTCACCAATTTTGAAATGTGGTGTTAATTTTATTTTACATAGCCGCATGTAAAGCGATTTCATTGAATAACCCACCAATTTTTATTTCTGCGCATGCGCTATTTGCTTAGAAAAAATACATTTGAAAAAGCAGTGGAAACACCATTACATTGGATTACTTATATTTATTCATTAGGGTTATTATTATCTGATATCAATTTTAACAAATTTATTTAAGATGGGTACATCAACAGCTTTATAATGACAATGTTGCATGAAAATGTTAATATATGTGGGTTCGGATAATAGTTTTAGCAACAGTACTAAGTAAATTGAAATTTGCGCGATTCGGGGCCATATAAAGTTAAAACTAACATTTAATAATTCAGATTCCGATCATTAGCACTTCCTCTAGAGGACTCACAGAGTTGCACAATCTGTTCGGGACTTGCCCCCGTACAAAGCTTCTAAAGAATCTCGAAAAATCATTTTAATTACTTTGAAGCTCTCACTTCGAGAAAAACATTTTAGTATTCTATACAAGTTCATCATCAATTTCCCCCCATTTTCACCCTTTTACTGAATAAAATGATCTTCCTATTACTCTGGGTATAACACAAAATGACTTAGAGCGAGACCTCCAACTTCATGTGATTGATTGCCCAATATCTCAGTATTAGCCTGGTTTTATAATACGCATTGGTCAGATATCAACTCATCATTGTGACGTAAAATCCGGTTCTGACCACATTCTTCCTAGAGGGTTGACGCTCCTGGTGAAACAGTCTAATTATTGCATTTGTGGGCTCATAAATACCCTTCGAATTTAAAGTCATGTTTGCGTTCTTTAGTCTGGCCTCATTATTCTTTGCCGATAACATCAATAACGTTCGCTAAACATTACTTTATCATACTCACTGGCCTTAGACTCACTGGCCTGTATTATAAGTGGATAAGCTAATAGACGCGAGTACTTGCCTTCAACAATACCGTATTTAGAGAATGTGTATTTTTATTACCTTTATTTCATGTTAATTACTTTCACAATTTTAATTATATTTTAATTTACCTTTTCGTAGTATGTTTTAGTGGAAAGTAAAAAAAAAATATGATAAATATAAATGTATGTAATTTATGGAACGAACACCTCATGTGACTGTCATATCAGTAGGTTTTAATGGGAATTACATGCTAGTAAGGATGCGCATTATTACAAAGCATTCCTTCAAACACATCCCTGTCTTGGTTGTATGCAGTTATCAGGGCCATACTTTATACAATATTTTCCCCCTTCTCTCAATTCATCGCTGAAATTACAATTTATTTAAGTAATGTGACAACTTTTAAGCCACATATAGAATCTACAATACAAATACTTTTGGATTTTCTAAGTGTTTCAATACAAACGTCACACACATTGGTAAGCCGATAAGTAACGACACATTGGCAAGCCGATAAGTTATGCCAGCCTTAAAAACACTTAAGACATTTCCTATTTGTTAATTATTTTCTCATATAGTCTCCAAATAAAATTCCAAATAAAATTTGAGGAGATGTTTGTGTGTGTGTCAGTGAGTCTATGCAGATGGTATCTCACGAACAAATAAAGTGATTCGAATGAAATTTGGTAAAAAAATCACAATCCGTGAATACCGGAAACCTGTTGTTATTAAACGTAATCAAATGTGCAGAACCCCCCCCCCCTAAATTTTCGACTGAAATTTTGAAAAAATCGTCAAAAAATCTAAACCTTTAATAAAGTTACGCAAATAGACATTTCTTATGTAAATTTTCATTAGAAAACGATTGACATAAATTTTAGAACGCTAACATGAACCGTTCTAGAGATATTGAACATTTTTAAATAAATTTATCAAAAGTCCCATATATTAAGAAAATATATTAACTGCTGAGAAACATCTTAACTTTTCATATGTAATATCATGCTATAAATTGGGTGACGTCATTTTGGCGGATCTAGCTCGTTCCATTCATGAGAAAAGATACTTTGAGTAATACCTTTGTATTTGAACGCCAATAGCTATTTATCTGCTATAAGAATAACTTATTTCGCCCTCCATAACGCTTGGCGAGATTTTGGCGGAATGTCGCCAACTTGGCGGCGTTTTAAAATGTTGCCAAATTAACGAAAATCTCGCCAAATGGATAGAAGTGACACTAAATCAATGAAAATGACAACTAATTGACAAAAATTCAATATCTTGCAAATAATATAGATATCTACTATAAGAAAAACCTATGTTTTTATTGTAAATATAGTGAATTGATTGCATTATATAAGGAAAATCATATGTTGTCCACATCAGATTTTCCTGATTATGACAAGACGATGTGTCTAAAACTATAATATCTATATAACAGTAATCTCTGTAACAACATATAGAAATAGTATCGTTACAACCGGGTATCACTGTATTTTGATGTTCCGAATAGCTATTGCAACCCATTAGAATCCAAAACTACTTTGAAATAGATATAAACACTCTGAAATATTATTAATTCGTTAGTATTACACCAGAAAAGGTTGATTTCAGGTATAAACGGTTTTCACATACAAAGCCTCCTTTTTCAGGATAAAATGTCAAATCACTAGCGCCAGTGAATGTCTACGCTCATTACAGGACAGACGTGTTTTTGTATTCATTGATGTTTCCGTTCGTAATTTCATCGGAGGGAAGAAAAGGCAAAATTCGCGTTTATTCGTGAAATTTCCTGAAAACAATCGCGGCCGAGGATTTCCACTGATATTTTTACTTTCCTTATATACATAATGTATAAGGAAAGATTTGTGACGGGGTCGAAAATTCGAATTAGAGTTTTCGAAGGGAGAGCACGTTTCAAGCATCCCTGATCACGAATCGAACATTTTTGAGGTGATGTCTGTCTGTGTGTGTGTGTGTGCGTGAAAGTATGTGTGTGTGTGTGTGTGTGAAAGTATGTGTGTGTGTGTGTGTGTGTGTGTGTGTGTGTGTGTGTGTATGTGTGTGTGTGTCATTGAGCCTATAGAGATGATATCTCACGAACGAATGGAGCGATTCGAATGAAATTTTGTACAAAAATCACATTTTGTGAATATTGAAAGCCTATTGTTTCTAAACGTAATCAAATGTTCAGAACCCACCTACATTTTTGAGTGAAATTTTGAAAAAATCATCCGAAAATCAAAATCATTAATAAAGTTACACAAATAAATATTTCTTATGCAATTTTTCCTTAGAAAACGATTGACATAAACGCTAGCATGAACCGTTATCGAGACATTGCACATTTTTCAAATAAATTTATCAAAAAATCCCATAAATTAAAACAAAATATTAACTGTTGAGAAACATGTTCACTTTTCACATGTAATATCATGCGATAAATTTGGTGACATCATTCTCGTGGATCTAGCTCTTTCCATTCATGAAAAAAGATACTTTGAGTAATACTTTTGTATTTGAACGCCAATAGTCATTTATCTCCTATAAGAATAACTTATTTCTCCGTCCATAACGCTTGGCGAGATTTTGGGGATGAAGTTGGCGGAATGTCGCCAACTCGGCGACTTTTGGAATGTCGCCAAATCAACGAAAATCTCGCCAAATGGATAAAAATAATGCTAAATCAATGAAAATGACGACAAATTGTCGAAAATTTAATATCTTTGAAAGAATATAAGTATTTACTATAAGCAAACTTATTTTTTTTTACTGTAAATGTAGTAAATTCATAGCATTATATAAGGAAAGTCATGTGTTGCCCACATCAGATTTTTTAACGAAGCAGTAACACAAGTAAATACTACGTGCTTCAATAAAAATTTTATTTTAATTGTTTTTAAATTGATGATTACATTTATAAACTATAGAAATTACTGCAGTGTTATAAATGTCGTTATTTAAGGTAAAAACACTATTAAGTGGACGACAATTTGATGCATTATATTGTACATACACAGATTTACTTGTTAAATGCAGTGTTTGTTGTCTTGTAATATTTTTACTTCCTTTATATATATAGTATAATGTAAAAGGAAAATATTGTGACGGGATCGAAATTTCGAATTCGAGTTTTCGTCGGTAGAGCGCGTTTCAAGCATCCCTGATCACGAATCGAATATTTTTCAGATGATGTATGCATGTGTCTTTGTGTATGTGTGTGTGTGTGTGTGTGTGGGTCAGTGAGTCTGTGGAGACAATATCTCCCGAACGCATGGAACTATTCGAATGTAATTTAGTACAAAAATTACAATCCGTGAATAGTGGAAGCCTATTGTTTTTAAACACAATCGAATGTACAGAACCCCCTTAAAATTTCGAGTGAAATTTGGAAAAGTCATCAAAAAATCAAAAACTTTATTAAAGTTACGGAAATAGACATTACTGATGTAATTTTTCCTTAGAAAAACGATTGACATAAACTTTAGAACGCTGGCATGAACCGTTCTCGAGATAGTGGACATTTTTCAAATACATTTATCAAAAAATCTCATAAATTTAAAATTAATATTAACTGTTGAGAAATATGTTCACTTTTCATATGTAATATCCCGTGATAAATTTGGTGACATCATTGTCGTGGATCTAACTCGTTCCATTTACGAGAAAAGATACTTTGAGTAATACTTTTATATTTGAACGCCGATAATCATCTATCTGCTGTAAGAATAACTTATTTCTCCTTCCATAACGCTGGCGGGATTTTGGAGATGAATTTGGCGGAATATTGCCAACTTGGCGACTTTTTAAATGTTGCCAAATTAACGAAAATCTCGCCAAATGGATAAAAATGATGCTAAATCAAAGAAAATGACGACTAATTGTCGAAAATTTAATATCTTGGAAAGAATGTAAGTATCTACAATAAGAATGAACTTTTTTTTTACTGTAAAAGTAGTAAATTCATTGCATTATATATGGAAAGTCATGTGCTTCCCACATCCGATTTTTTTAAGTTGGAATATAATCGCTAGGCATGGACATTATTTGTGAGTGCTGACAGAGAATGGATAGGGACTTTATATTGCTATGGAAGTAGCGATCATTTTTCGTATTTTATAAACCTTCGCTGACACGAAATTTGTAACACTCATTTTTTTTATGAACAAAATTCATATTTTAGTGTGTCCTCATCTTCGAACGTAGGAATGTGGTTGTAAACAAACAATTCTTCTTCATCGTCTAAAACGTTCAAGTATTTTTTCATAAAAACATTCAAATTTGCGAAAATATTTTATAAAACATGTTATAAAAACATTTCATAAAAACATTTAATATCATAAAACGATATGAAAAACGAACGCTTAAATTTGCGCTCCGAAATAATTACTTAAACATTATAAGGGAAATAAGGCAATAATAGGATGACTTTGCAGGAAACTTTGCAGGAAATATCGCGGAAATTGCAGCTAAGAAACAATTGATAGCCTAGTGCTGGTACTCTATTTTATGCTAATGAAGGACGTTGCTGTTTTCGTCCGAAAATGATTGAAATCGTCGCCATTTATGTCGTTCTACTAAATGTTTAATTAATTTCCAGATTGTTCCAGACAGCAGTTTGGACCAACCGGCAAACTTTTAGATTGACACGCTCGAATATAATAACATTCCTGAACGTATTTATAATACAATACTTCAAACGTTTACCAAAATATATAATCGCTTTTTCATAGTATTCTAATTTTGTTTGACATTACTAAATTGGGCCTTCTCTATTACAGTTGCTAGGCAAATTAATCCTCTGCGAGAAAATTAGTGGTTCATTAGCTATGCATGTATCTCACTGCATTTGCATTGCCCAAACATGTATGACGTATTGGAATATACCAGAAATGCCACTTTAGTGGGTTGATTAATTTTCGAAATACAACAGCTGTATGAACTATACTATACGCTTTGATTAAGCCTTATCCAATACGTTTCTGACGGTGACAAAAACGACCGTGTTAGAAAGTGATAAATTGGATTACAACGTGAATTGCAGCATATATAAAGTTAAGTAAGCATACTTACAAGGAAAACTAAAGCATCGTAAATAAGCATAAATATACAATAATGTTGCATACAGCGGTTTCGAGGACAGACTAGATCCCCTCCGTCAGTGCAAGATTACCAACATACCCAAAGTCCAAAAGGAGGAATGGGCGCGGATAGAATAAGCAGGGGTAATATAAACCCAAGATCTGCATTGAGAGAGCCAGTCAGAAAGCAGTATGAAGAACCAGTTCAGCCAATTCGAAACAAGAAGTAGCAACATAAGATTGGCATGCGCCAAAACACTACAGAAATATCCTGGCAAGACAAATCAAATCTAAACAAGAATAAATGAACTTATTATGAGTTCAGACTGATTATTTGTGTTTATTTACGTTGCTTTAGTTTTCATTATCCTTTGTACAAAGTGTATGTTACTTACTGAAGCATCCGTACATTGGCTTTCTCCTTCAGTGCAACAAATCTGGGCTTGAAAGACCAAGTAAGTGCAAGACTATGACGACCATACAGAAAATAGCTAAAAGACAGAGCCCAATTTAATAGCGCCGGTTAGCCTGATGGAAGGGAAGTAAAACGAGAAATAAATATAAAATCAAGAACATTTAAACTAAAAAGAGCAAATAATAAAAAATATGAAAATGCAGAGTATATAAACTCAACATGGGGAGCAGAAAATAACGAAATTATGCCTGGTCATATTAAATACGCACAGTTCAAATTGCTGCTAAAGCATAAAATACAAACAGCTTAGTGAAAAGTAGCATAAAGATAAACATCTATATATACTAATTGCCAAGTGTCCGTCTGTCTGTCCGTCTGTCTGTCCGTCTGTCTGTCTGTCTGTCTGTCTGTCACGCTTTTTTTAGGCACTTCCCGAATAGATAGAGACTTGAAATTTGGTACACGGCTCGGTCGTTCGATAAAACCCCCTGGAAAAATCGAATTTTTCGAAAACGTTCTATAGAGGGGGTGCCCCACACCAAAACGTTCGAAAAGTGAAATGACGGGAAAGCATGCTTTGCGATGAGATAGAGACTTCAAATTCGGTGTATGGGTAAATCGTATGAAACGAAGAAAGTGTGCAATTTCAGATTTCCAATATTTTCTACTTAAGGGGGTGTCGCACACCAAAACGTTCGATTTAACGAATAAATGAGAAAAGGCGCCTTTAGAATTTGATAGAGGTTTAAAATTTGGTATATGGGCTAATAATTTGACGAAAACGCCCAAGACGAATACGGTTTTTCAAAAATGTTCGTTAAGGGGTGCTTCAGAGTAAAACGTTTGAAAAGTTAATTGATAAAAAAACCATGCATTGGAATGAGATAGATATATCAAATTTGGTGTAAGGGTAGATAGTTTTAAAGGAAGAAAGTGTACAATTTCAGTTTACCAATATTTTCTACTTTAGGTGGTGCCGCACACCAAAATGTTCGATTTTCGGAATAAAGGAGAAACGCTCATTTTAAAACGTGATAGAGGCTTTATATTTGGTATATGGTCGAATCATCTCATAGAAATCACAAAAAGAATAGAGTTTTTCAAAAATGTATAGTTAAGGGGGTGGGTACTCCACACAAAAGCATTCGAAAGATGAAATACTAGAAAAGCATGCTTCATGATGAGATAGAGACTTCAAATTTTGGTGTACGGGTAAAAAGTTAAAAAGGAAGAAAGTTTGTAGTGTCAGTCTTCCAACATTTGCTATTGTATGGTGTGCGCTCACTAAAATGTTCGATTTGCCGAACAAATTAAAAACGCATTCTTTACAATGTAATAGAAGCTTGAAATTTAGTATATGGGCTAACTATTTGACAAAAAAACCAAACATGAATACAGTTTGACAAAAATGTTCATTAACGGGGTGCTACACAGAAAAACGTTCGAAAGGTGAAGTGATAGAAAAAACATGCTTCTCGATAGGATAGAGACTTCAAATTTGGTGTACTGGTAGATAGTTTGAAAGGAAGAAAACGTGAAATTTCAGATTTCTAATATTTGCTACATTAAGGGGTGCCGCACATTAATATATTCGATTTTTCGAATAAATGAGACAAGCTTCTTTTTAAATGTGATGGAGGCTTGATATTCGGTATATGAGCCAATCATCTGATAAAAAACCCAAGACAAAGAGAGTTTTTCAAAAATGTTCATTTATGGGTGTGCTTCACAGAAAAAAGTTCCAAAGGGGAAAATCTAATATAGGGATGCCTCGGGATGAGATAGACTTTAATGTGGTGTACGGGTAAATAATTCGAAAGGAAGATATGCGGAAATTTAGTTTCTCAATATTTTCTTCTTTAGGGGGTTCTGCACACCAAAATATTCGATTTGTCGAATAAATGTGAAACGCGAATTATTAAAAAATTTACATTATTCAGGGGTTGCTTATTGCGAAACCGTTGATTTTTAACGGGTATTCGGCTAGTAAAACATAAAAGTACTAACCGCTTTCGAAAGCGAAAATGCCCTTCTTTGCCAGTAACCTATACACATTAAAGAAATATTGGCAACAGATGCAAAACCAGCACACGCAGCATACTCAGGGAGATAGTGAGAGAAGAAAAGGTGAGAGGAGAAGGGGGGGGGGAGTAAAAACCCAGGCAGCAGGAACCATAGAAATGAACGGTAAAATATCAAAGATAACGTTCAACAAATGATTCATATCACTTGTTCGGTAAAAGGATGAAAATGATCGAAATAAAATGAATGCAAAGGAAATTTAAAAATCCGAGGGTGTATCTTCATTCAAGAGATTCGATAGGTTTTGGGCGTAGAATTTACTTTGGTGACTGAACGTCCGAGGTTGCTCTGCAGATTTTTTGAATCTATACTCTCGAACACTCTCAGCTGACGGACAGCTGTCCCCCATTTTAGTAGGGTAGTGTGGCTATCTCGCTACCTTGGGAAGTTATGAGCAAGTTTTATTAATCTGCGTGTAGAAGTGCTAACGCAGATTCATAGAAAAATATGCTTCAGCATATTATTTGACTGTTGATTAATCTGAGCATTTTGTATTATTTTTCTGCATTGTCAAAATGCTCGATTACGGAGAAAAGTGGGAGATTACATACTCTAATTTTCAGAAATCCTTTTTCTGTTTTGGTGTGACGCAAAGCTGTTCCGTATCATTTTTCAACATTCTTCAACTTTGCTATTGACTGTTTAGCTCTATCCCTAACATGGATGACTCCTTCTGTGGAAAGTCTATAAAAGTAATCATCACCAAGTTGGAGAGCAGTTAACGTGATTCAAACTACACTGAAATGTGATTTTTGTCAATGTTTTGAAAATAATAGCAGCTGTTTTGTGAAATGAAATACGTTGATGTTTTGAGAATAGTATCAGTTATTTTGTAAAGTTGGTGGAACATTTAAGTACTATTGCACAGTATATTGTTCCTGTTTTTGTTTTGTATTTGTGAATAAACGTGTTAGTTATCCAGAAATTTGGACTCATACTTGTATCCACGATATAATTATGCATATACATAAATTTAAAAAAATAATTACGTATAGTAAGCTTCAAATGGAATAATTGAGATTTAATAACAATACCTATGCATGTCGTGCACTGAGAAAGCATTTCAAAAATGCTATATTAAATTTGCAGAAATAAATTAGCCCTTAATCGCAAAATGTTTTAGCATATTAGGTTACTTAGAATGTTAGGTTATTTAGGATATTAGATTATTTAAAATATTAGATCAGGCTAAGACGCAGTGATATGGTACATTATTTCACCGTATGTAAGAAGAATTAACTTAATTGTCAATAAAACCTTCAAAATCCATAATTGTTTTCCGGAATAGTTACTACTGTTCATGATACTACGAAATTGTGCCTCATATTTATCACATTTAGTCCCGGAACTACTTCCATGCATTGAAATTAGTATCTCATTATCCATACTCGCTTCAGCGGCATTAGTATTGACCAATCAGGAGTGATGCATTTAAATTCACCTCATTTGGCATGGGATTTGGTGACAATATTTGGGTAAATACCTCAGACTAATGCACAGTGCTTTTCCGATGATAAATCTAATTTGTTTTTTAAAATGCAAATTACTGCATCGACTAAAACTGATATATAACTGGATCTAAAATAATTTTGCTGAACTGTTTTGCCATTGATGAGCTTGGAGATTTACGTAATGTCTTCGCACAATATCATAGATCGACAAAGTATGGCAATATAAATGTAATTGTCTTACTATATATATATCCCGGCTGGGGATGATGACGTCGGTCTACAAATTGACCAGCTGATGCTTTAACCGTTGAGCTACTGAGAAAAATCTTCTCGCCCAAGTGATAATCTAAATCCTCTTCTGAAGTCAGATCGGGGAGCAACTACCAATCTGAACAACAGCCTTAGTATTTTCCGGCAGGAGTATGCAGGTCGTGATGCTGACACTGTTGCTATCATTTCTAGCATATTATGAAAATCCGCACCTGGGTATTTTTTAAGTCCCTATCATCAGGCCATTTAACTACCAAGGCAATTTATTCGGGCGTAATAGTAAATGTTTCACTGTCCCAGGTGGAGCATGAACCGCAGATTTTCAAACTGGTCAGCCGATTCTCTGAACACGAACTACTGGTGCAAGTACTACACTTATTCTTGTCAAAGTGGACCCTATATATTATTTAGTACAGCGGCACAGTGGCAATGAATAGTAGATGGCATGGTGGTTACAATGATAGCGGTGTCCACAATGTACACTCAAACCTATTTTTGTGCGGAGGATAGGGACAGCATAAACGAAAACGCATAAAAAAATCGCACAAGACTTCACAAGTAGCTATAAAAAATAGTTTTCGCAACACAATTAAAAAGTATTTTTTTATGCGGTGAATAGGTACCGCATAAAAAAAGTCTCATGTAGAAATCAAAACCTTACGAAATAACTAGGAATTGCATTTTTAAATGAAATCAAGACACGAGGCTTGGCAGCAACTTGGAATCTCGCCAAACCTTTTGGAATCTGATTTAGAAAATACACATGTGAACATTTTTAAATATTTTATTTACATATGTACTTATTTTACACATGCAAAACTTTTCAAAATGTATAACCATTATCCTTCGTAGTCTAACAATACGCGAACTTTCTTGTGGTAAACTGGTTTAATATCGCTTTCGTCACTTGAAGATACTAACTCTCACGCGTTTAGAGTTGACTTCTTTTCAGTTACCATGTAGTCGGTGATCAGTTTTTGCGACGACTGTTGTTTCACTAGACGCTTGTATATGTCTCGGTAGCCAGATATACAAGATTGAAGCTCCTTTTGGAATTTTGAAGTTCTTTCAGAATTGGCACCGAAAAACTAAATGACCGATTAAACCTACTAATTTTTTTTATTGATAACTTCGTCAATTGTGTTCCAATTTGATTGAAATGTCCATACACCGCACACAAAAACCGCACAAAAACAGGTTTGAATGTATATGACAAGTAAAGAGCAACATTTTAAACATGTTTGTTTGCAGTGTGTAATATTTTTTCACAAATTTTTCACAGGTTTTAAACGTATATTTTGTCAACATCAATTTCTGTTTCACATTGCGCAGAGAGTTCATAGACGCAATGTATACATTCTTTGTGCCCAAAAATAAACATAAACATTGGGATGGTTCATACATTTTTAAATCTTATCAATGACATAAATATATTGTTATGTTACTCATTTCCACAGACTCTTGCCGCGTTCTAAATGATAGGCGATCATTAAATGTCATACCTAATAAACCTGCATATTTAATAACATTTTTTGACAGGTTTCTGAACATAAAAAACAAATTCGGATTAAAGCATAACCATGGCGCGCATTCTACAATTCTGTAATGTACAATAAATAGGAAAATACTTTGAAACCAATTTCCGCACGCTGCAAAATGATTTAATTGTACCAATTAGGAAAATTATATTTCATTATATTCATAAACTTCTATCTTTTCCTAGCTTTAATTGTTGGCAGCAAGATAATTTCCAATGGGGATTGGCAGTAAAACGATTTTTATTTTTTTTAGAGGTAAAGTGGTGTAAACTCTTTGAAAATTCTATTACATCTGGCCACCCTAATTCGACTTTTCAAAATAATTAATTTTTTCGTAGATATAGAAGCTGAGATGGACGGAATGAGTTCAATACTAAGATTATATCTAGAGTAGCGGTGCTCGTTAATTAATCAAAGTGGCTTTGAGTTTTTTTACTATTCCTTCGAATCATCGATCATAATTCAAAATTTTCCGAATAATAGATCTTGAAGATGAGCCTAGAAGATGAGACGGATAGAATAAGAACAAAACCCAGATTCTGACTCGAACGGAAGTGCTATATAAATTTGAAAAGTGGTTTTGAGTGTATGCTACTAAAACTAGAGTCAAAACCAAGACTGTAGCTATAGTAGCTGAGTCTTGGTTTTGGTGTCAGTCTTGGCTTTGGCACCAGTTCTGTTCTTGGGTGTTTCAATGCTTTTGATGTGTCACCCAATCACCTAATTACCCAATAAGTCAGTCAGTTTAGTGCATATTATCAGTCAGTCACTCTAGTGCATATTATCAGTCAGCCAGTCTAGTGCATATTATCAGTCAGTCAGTCTAGTGCATGTTATCAGTCAGTCCGTCTAGAGCATATTATCAGACAAACAGTCTAGTCCATATTATATATATTTAGATATGAAAGAGATCTGATTTTGCAAAATTTGAAGTACTGCATTGTTTCAAAAGAATTGGAAGCATCCCACTTTTGTTTCATTATATCACATATAGAATAACTGTTACCAGTAGCGTGCAGAATAATTTACTTAGATTTGTGGATTTTAGTATCTAGTTCATTTTCTTTAGGCAGAACAGCCATTCTTATACTTTGGATGTTTAGTTCTTGGGAGAGGTCTTCAGCTGAATGCGTCTGCAAGTACAAAATTTCATATAATGGGCATTTATATATCTCTGTGAAAGAAGGAATCAGTAATAGATATCGCGCTAAAAATATAATATCTTGCTTGAGAGACGTTATTATCGTGGTTATAAAACAATTCGAAGCAGAGTAATCCCTGTTGATCTACGGTTAATATCCGAGAATACGATAGAAAAATAAGTTCGCAAAGCTAAGACCATTAAGCATCATCATTGGCATTCGGAAGAAAAATAAACGTAAGATATATTTTGCCATAGGTTTTTATTATATGAAAGGAAATCCTAGAAAAACGCCATTGAAATTAAAAGTGCTTTATTTTCTATATAAACATAATAGTTGTTAGTATCTGAAAAAACTAATAATTTATACCACCTTTTACATTAAAATAAACATTATTCTAAAATTAACATTTTAATTTTAGATTGATCATAAAATAGTATTATGAAATTTTATCTACCATACAATAATCAACCAAACGTTGTGGGAATATCCTTCAAAACATGATATAACGATATCCATGAAACAGTAGGTGTCCCCAAACATTTGGCAGGATTCAATTTGGATCTACTAATGATGCTGAAAATGAAATGCTAATTTAGGTTGATTTTTGGCCAATAGATATCTCAGAACGTTTTGGGTTTTGATATCCCTGTTTAGAACTATTGAAATGGCCATGTGTTAAAATGTTGTTACTATGTAGGTTAGAATGAATCTGAGAAGAACAGCCGTCCAGTGTGATTATAGCTGTGATTATACTGGAGTTACGTATACGCTGCCATATGCTGCGATCTGCATTCAAATGTCTTAAATAGAAACCGATCACCATCTTCATTCAGTGTCTAACCAATCATTGATCAAATCAACTGCGTTAACCAAATCCTATGTTTGAAATAAAAGCTTTGTGGTGTAATATGTACATTTTTATTTACATTTTAATTGGAAAGTATTTTATTAAATTTCATTTATTAATTCCATTTAATTTTCAAGTTTAATTCCGGCTAATACATTGTAAAGTATTCACTAGTACAGTGAGCTTGCTTAAATTTTGATACCGGCGTATACATAGGGTGTACATAATTAAAGTTCTCCTATTCAATGCTACATACAACCGTAACTATTCATCAGAAAATTATAGAACTTTGGGTACTTCTAAATAAAGAGATGGGAAAGACATTTAGCGTAAAAAAGTAGATGCAAATATCGTCACTAGAGGGCGTATTATGTAAAAGTACAACACATGCAAATTTTTACAATAACGTCACTTATCAACTATTCATCAGAAAATTATAGAACATTGGGTACTTCTAAATAAAGAGATGGCAAAGACATTTAGCGTAAAAAAGTAGTTGCAAATATCGTCACTAGAGGGCGTATTATGTAAAAGAACAACACACGCAAATTTTTACAATAACGTCACTTATCACGTCACGTCTGTGCACTATAGAAGGGTAAACATTCGCGGAAGAATTATTTTCAGTGTCTTCGCTACTCAAACTGACTTTGAGTTTACAAGATCGTGCTTTGTTTGTAAAACTCTTTTAACAAAAATACGATTCCGCACCAGAAAACACAACAAAAAAAAAACTTCGGAGTTTGAGGCGGCTTCGATCAGGTCCAATCACTTCTAAAGGATTCCAAAAAATGATAACGAAATTTGAAGCAACAGGGTCGTTGGTTATTCGTCCTGGAAGAGGAAGGAAACCAGTTTCTGCAGAGGTCGTGGAAGAGATTGAAACCCCAGACCACTCGACTCACCCTAGGGTATGGGTATCAGTTTGAGTGGCCGGACGTGGAAAAGGTTGTGGTTCAAGAGGAAGAGGATTGAGCTTCAAACTTTATAGTCAGCACTAGTGTTTGCCATGTCGCAAAAGTAATAGATTGGCCATCTTCTACTATCCATAAGATCTTCCGAAATATCCTTCGGTATTATCCGTACAAACTAACGCACGACTAACTTTGGACCCGAAACATTAAGATCTTGGGTTTAGGGATCAAGGGCTATAATGTATTTTATGATAGACCTTGTATCAGAACAAGAGCTTATATTGCTGTCAGTAAAAAGCTCAATGCCCTGAACTTAGTGCATTACCTAGACGGTGATAATATTGCTGTCAGGATAAATTACGATACCAATGGACGTAAGGATGAATTTATCTTTATGTCAGCCTACCTTCCATACGAAGAAAATTATCGTTTCACAAAAGTGACAAAGGATCTTATTGAGCATTGCAATATGTGCAAAAGGCTCATCATAGGTTGTGATGCAAATGCTCACCACACTGTGCAAGGTAGTAGCGACTGCAACCGACGAGGCGATGAACTTTTAGAATATATTTTGTTTTACAAATTATTTATTCTTAATAGAAACACTAAACCCACTTTTGTTACAGCTAACAGAAGTGAGGTTATTGATTTAACCATATGCAATAACATTGCATATAATTGCATAATTCATTGGAATGTTTCAGATGATATAATTTTATCTGATCATGGTTTAATTATGTTCTCTGTTAAACTTTTCCTTATGGCGGCACAACAGTTGTACCACTGAAAATATCTGCTTCTAGAACAGCGCTGGTTCAACTGCTGTACCAGTCTTTTCTACCCTCATTTTTCTGGGAAAGGAGAAGAACACCTGTTGTACCCAGTTGAGTGTCTTGAAGAATGCCTGCAGCCAGTCCAGTCCTTCAAGTTTCTCCTGACTGAAGGGGGAGCGAGTTACGAACAAAAGACAAGGTCATTGAAGGTGTTTATTTAGAGGGGTGGAATTTTCAGTTATTTTGCTTTTCTGGAGTTGGAAAATGAATTCTGGGAGCCGTAACGTAAAGGTTAAAGGTCTCTCAAGAATACTGGCAGCCGGTAGGAACACAAGGCAAACAAATTGGAGTTCCTACAAAGAAGATCTCTATGCCGGGAGTGTTGATCAATTTGGTAAGTATTCTTCGGTAACTGAGTTGGATTTTACTGTTGATCAGTTATAACAGACCATTATCTTATCAGTCTACCAGAACTGTATGGCCACTAAAGTTGACTCTACAAGGTTAGTCCCTTGGTGGTTGAAGGAGCTCATCGGTTTACGTAGAAAACATAGAAGGCTCTTTAATAGAACCAAAATGAGTGGCGAGTGGCAGATTTACAAGACTTCCCTTACCTCCTATAATAATATAATAAGCCTGCTAGAGAATCCAAGTGGAACTCTTGGAAAAATTACTGTGAAGGCATAAAAGACACTTCTACCACTGCCAAACTGGTAAAAATTATGTCAAATGATAGAAATTGCTGTCTAAACACCATTAAGTGTTGCTAATGGTAAGTTCTCTGAATATGGAGAGGAGACCCTTGCTGAAATATTTAGGGCTCACTTTCCTGTTTCAGAGATGAATAGTTATAGTAATATTCCTATTTCTTGTTACACTTCTATTTGTGATAGTAGTAAGTGGGGTATTGCTAAGAAGGCTGTCAGTCTTGACAGGGTTAATTGGGTAATTAATTTTTTAAAACCTATAAAACCCTGGGGATTGATGGCATTATTCCGATTTTTCTTATGGAGGGAATTCAGATGCTTGCTCCCATTTTCTGTAAGATCTACAGGGCCTGTATTGCCTTTGGACACATACCGATTGCTTGGAGGCATATTAAGATCATATTTTATTCCCAAGAATGGAAAATATAACTATAATGATGCCAAGTCTTTTAGGCCTATTAGCCTTAAGTTTTTTTTTCTTAAAGACGTTTAAAAAATTTATTGGCAGGTATATCAAGGATATTATTCTAGCTTCAATGCCGTTATTCTATTTCCCAGCATGCCTACTAACTGAGTAAATCCACGGATACTGTCCTTTATAGTCGCTCCTCCATGTTGGAATGTAACTTCAATGCTAAGGGAATTGCTTTAGCTGTTTTTCTTGACATTGAGGACGCCGTTGATAAAGTGCTCATTGACATCGTCCTTAATGCTCTCGACAGGTAAGGTGTTGATATGACCATCTCTCACTGGATCAAGAATCTGTTATCTGAAAGGTACATTTGTGCCTCTTTACTTGGTGATAATATGGAGGTTCATGCTCTTGCAGGTTGCCTGCAGCGGGGTGTTATTTCACCTATCTTATGGAGTCTAGTTGTGGACTCTCTTTTGGAGAACATTGCTAGTTCTGGCTTATTCTGTATCGTATATGCTGCTGATGTTATAATCGTTGCTAGATGCAAGTTTGGTAATACTGTCTGTGACATTATGTCTGGCGCCCTTAGGAGTGTTGAGACCTGGTGCAATAATACTCGTATCTCTGTCAATCTGCAGAAGACAGTCATGGTTGCATTTACCAGAAAGCGTATTCTCAGCCATAGAGACATTTGTTTATTTGGTTAGAAGTTTACTTGTTAAGGAAGTAAAATGCTTAGGAATTCATTTTGATATGAATAAGCCTTAATTGGAAGCCTTAATTAATTAATATGAGCCTTAATTGGAAGAAATACTTTGATTAATGTGTGACTAAAGCCAGAAGAATTTTCTGGTCCTGTATAAGTGCTATTGGAAGAACCTGCAGAATGAATCCTAGGGAGGGCTATCCATTGAATTTATTCCATGGTGATCTGTCCCATCATTACCTATGTCTCTATTACCTGGTGGTCTAGGATCAGGTATGAACCTGCCAAGTTAGATTTAATTAGGTTTCAAAGCATGCTTTGCATTGCAATTTCTGAGTGCATGAAAACTACTCCCACTGCAACTCTCAAACTTATGCTCAAACTGCATCCTCTTTACATGAATATTGAGACTGAGGCTCTCATAAGCCTGAAAAGACTCAAATATTTGGGTCACTGAAATATTACTCAAAATATTTGTCTAGGAGTATTCTAAAAATATTAATATTTTGAATCATCCATATCTTTATATGCCCTCTGATGGCATTCTTGTCAGGTATGCCTTTAACAAGCCTCCTACTTACAGTAAGACTCCTCCGTACAACAAAAAGAAGTCCATTGAATAGTACACTGGTATGCTGCCCAGATGATGGTACAAGACTATTTTACGTACTTGGCAGCTATATTACTGTCTTTCAGGCTGAGGTCTTTGCTATTCTAATGTGTTGCACAATCTGCTCTGACAGAAATCACAGGAGTGACCACATGTATATCTGCTCTGATAGACAGGCTGCTCTTATGTCTCTAGGGAAGTCTATTATTACCTCTCCCCTTGTCTGGGAGTGCTATACTGCAATTTGAAATATTGCCAGAAACAATCAAATCACCATTTACTGGGTGCCTGGACATTATGGCTTTTCGGGTAATGAAATGGCTGATGAGTTGGGTAGAAGAGGTTCAAGCATACCCTTTATTGTTCCTAAACCAGTTTTGTATGTCTATGATGAGTTAATCAGAATTATTTATGGCATCTTCAGGAAGCTGCAGTGCAAGAATTGGCGCGACATTAAGGGCCAAATGCAGGCTGAGCAATTGAACTGTGAGTGCCCTAGTGTGCGTCATAGGGAGCTATTCAAGCTCATTAGAACTGGCATTAGAAATGTTTTTGGCCTCCTTACTTTACACTGCGTCCTTAAAAGACACCTAAACATTATGGGTGTCAATAAGGACCCGATCTGTAGAGGCGGGAATGATAGCGAAGAAACTGCCAGAAACATACTCTGTGAGTTGGAGGCATTTTCTGTACATAGGTTCGAGCATTTAGGTCGACATATGATCGAGCCCTAAGAGTTGCAAGGTATTCCTGTCAAGTGCCTTCTGATAGTAGCCTCGACTACTAGTCTCTTCTCTTAGAAACTGATTCTTCTTTTGAGGACAGAACAATATACCTCTGGTCGCTGCGCTAGGCTCTCTTTGAGCCCCCATCTTTAAGTCATAAGTCATAACGCCGAGTAACTGTACAAACTGACGCACGACTGACGTTCTCACTACAGTTTCTTGCTCGCTGTGAGGTCGTTTCTGAATGTCTTTGGAACATCTTGAGGTTAGACGAAGCCCATTATCATTTGGCCGTCTCAAGGAATATTTACAACTGCCGAATTTGGGCAGTAGAAAAGCAATTATTCTAGATCTGCAAGTACGTCAATGCCTTGTCCGAACAGTATTTATGCAAGACGCAGCTACTCCACACATTGCATGTTATGTTAAAGATTTTCCCAAAAACATTTTTCAGGTGGAAGGGCCACAAGCCGCCACATCCATGATGTCTGGCCTGCCCTGTCTTAATCCATGCCCAGACTTAAATCCATGATAATTTTGGCTCTGGGGCTATTTTGAAAGATCTGGCCAGCAGCAAAAACTTACCTGATTTTAAAGACAGTATTTGAAACTTATTTTTGCTTCACTAAATGTCTTTCCCATCCCTTTATTAAGGGACACCCATAGTTTCATAATTTTTTATGAATAGTTACGGTTGTATGCAGCACCGAATAGGGAAACTTTATGCAGATCCTGTATATAAGAATACATGATAAATAAGAATACATGTACAGGCGTCAAAATTTCTTTACAATTCGAAATAATAGAGTGTGTTGGAATCAGCCGAATAAATGAGAAAATTATTCTTAGTGATAAAATGCATTTAGAAATACCATTTTATGAAATATTTAATAAGAATAGTTTTAAGTAAATACGGCACAAACACTTTATTTATTGTCATCTTTATTTTGTTTCCCATTCCCTTATTCTTTGTCAAAATAAAAGCTTGTAAATCTTGAAAATTTCTCTGCCAAAAGAAATAACCATATACGAATATTAATTTTGTTCAAATCTATTCCGTACATAATTTGGTAAAATAAAAGGCAATTTCAAACTCCCTTCTTATAACAAGAGACATTAGTTAACTTCACTCTGATGGTTAAATAAAGTTTTTTCAAAGGTGAAGTATTTACCCGTAACAAGTCTAAAGGGCAATTTCTCTTGAAACTTTTGATTAAATTCTCTAGGATAGAGGGAGGCAGCGATGTCAGATTGTGCAAGGAAAAACACTGAAATCCACGATTCATTTGACACCAGGCGTCGAGTACTTTAACAGCTGCATGTGACATTGATGTTATTAAATGCTTTTGAGGTGAATGTATATTATTTTTTTTTATTTCAATATTTATATTTGCATTCGTATTAGTATAGAAATACTGAAACTTATAATTATATACAGGGAGATCTATTTACGACAAAATCGATATAAAGCAATGTACGTGTTAAACATATTTTTGTTTTTATTGATTAAGTTCTACTGTAAAAAATCTGATGTGGGCAGCATATGACTTTTCTTATATAATGCAATGAATTTACTACTTTTACAGTTAAAAGAAATGTTATTATTATAGTAGATACTCATATTATTTCAAAGATATTGGATTTTCTTCAATTAGTCGTCATTTTCATTGATTTGGCGTCATTTTTATCCATTTGGCGAGATTTTCGTTAATTTGGCGGCAACATTTCAAAATGTCGCCAAGTTGGCGATATTCCGCTAAATTCGTCACCAAATTCTCGCCAAGCGTTATGGACGGAGAAATAAGTTATTCTTACAGAGGATAAATGATTATGGGCGTTTAAATACAAAAGTATTACTCAAAGTATCTTTTCTCGTGGATTTAACAAATTAGATAAACGAGAATGATGTCACCAAATTTATCGCATGATATTACATATGAAACGTGACCATGTTTCTTAACAGTTAATATTTTTTTTTAATTTATGGGATTTTTTGGAAAATTTATTTGAAAAATGTGCAATATCTCGAGAACGGTTCATGCTAACGTTCTAAAGTTTATGTTAATTGTTTTCTAAGAAAAAATTACATAAGAAATGTCTATTTGCGTAACTTTATTAAAGGTTTTGATTTTTTGATGATTTTTTCAAAATTTCACTCGAAAATTTAGGGGCGTTCTGAACATTATATTATATTTTAAAACAATAGGCTTCCAGTATTCACGGATTGTGATTTTTGTACCAAATTTCATTCGAATCTCTCCATTCGTTTGTGATATATCGTCTCCACAGACTCACTGACACACACACACACACAAACACACAGCCATAATTTCAAAAATGTTCGATTCGTGATCAGGGGTGCTTGAAACGTGCTCTTCCGTCGAAAACTCGAATTCGAATTTTCGACCCTGTCACAATACTTTCTTTATACATTATGTATATAAGGAAATAAAAAATTAAGATACTTCCAGAAAATGTCCAATCAAGGGAGGAATCACGCAGTATTTTGTTTTGATTGTTTTGCTTGAAGTAAACACATAACTGTCCGTATGCACAAAATTAATGGTTTTGTGTGTGAATGCGCTATTTTCTACAATTAAAATTATTTTAATATTTTTTAAATCAGCTCATTTTGCACTAACTTCTAAATTTGGTGTTGTTAGATTATTCATTTTTCTTACACAACCACGGTTGTTCGAATCGGTTACTGAATTACATGCTACAATCCTCTAAATTACGCTTTCTGTAGAAAATAGTTCTATTTTATATAGTTATTGAAAAATAAGCGAATGGAATCACTGCCAATGTTCTAAACAAGTCCATAGTCTTTTATTTAGATATCGTCATTTAAAATTGTGATAAATAGTTAAGTAATAATAAATAAATTTATTATCTAGGATTTAGATGCCTTTCAAAATAAACATTGTGCTTCTGTGCGTGTTGCTGTTGAGACCCAGACCGTCCAACCTACCAGAAAGGTGTAAGGTAACTGTTTGGACTGCCGAGAAGTGCCAGCCAATTTAGACCGGAACTCAGTGGGGGAGGCATCCACAGGGACCATACCCTCCTTCTCCTACCACCAACCTCTCGGAAGGGCTTGTGTGCGTGTGTATGTTTTGTAAATAAATATCAATTTATCGAACATAATTAACTAAATAATTAGGGAAAGGACATAGGGAAGTTTGTACGATGATCCCAACAGAATTTCACCTAAATGAACTTTCATGTTACTTACAAATATTGTAGATTTAATGTATGTATAATTTCTTATATTGCTGCTTCGATTTCTCAATTTCATTACCTCTCGCATATAATATTTGCTCTTATATAATGTAGTATAAAATATGGATTTACTGGAATTCAAAGAACATTTAATCAAACATGAAGTTTCATACAGTCATACATAGAAAAATATATATTCGAAGAGGCCTTGTGCATTACATTTAATAAATTAAAAGCCATATACATCCATCGTTTGCAAACCTAATACGTTCTTGGAAAAACTGCACAAAACATCCTTTAGGGAACGGACCTTTTCTGAAATTCAGGATACTGTTTTTATTCTCATCAGTTTAATGACATAGACGTTTACATTTACGAAATAAGAGTTTAATGACGCGATGGATGATGGATTCGGGAAACGTTTCCTATCTCTTTTGTACTTTTGTTGCAGGAAGCAGCGTTTTCGGATTATTTACAACATAAATAATGTATCCTATAAAATAAATTGCATCAGTAATCATTTTACTTAGCGTAGCTTTACTTTAATGATTTGAAAAAAGAAACCTGCAATTAATAACATTCGAATGCACTGTATGGATAAGTTATTGCATTGCTGTACTGCTGTAATTGAATTTAAAGTTTTTATTTTTGAGTATTATAAAGAGATTATCATTACATAATTTCTCAAAGGATATGGGCAATACAATAGTAATATATATTATATTTAGAATCTCACATACCTCAGTTTAACAAAATTGAGTTTAACAACAGTAAGGTCTCGACTCATGACCATTCCACCATATAGGAATGAAAAAGAAATGTATAATTGTTAACTGCATTAATAATTACTTTACAATTATTTATGACAGTCATAGATGCGAAACTTCCTGTAAGAATCAAAAATAAAAGGTCGAGTTCAATTATGGCATATAATTGACCTCGACTGTCTTTGTGACATTTCTGTCAACAATCAATCACATAGAAGATGGAAATCAGCTAGACCAATTCAATAATTGCCCATACTGACAATACTAAATTTTATTAATTAATATTTATTTAAGTATTGCATCAAAATCCCAACCCCGTCTTGTGCACCTACGGCTTCATATTAGTTAATATGCAACATTGCAGTTCGGCGAGTATTCGAAACTCAGTGCAAAAATCGGCAGATTGTTTTTAATATTCAAAAATAAGCAATATGTGTACAGTTGAGTTTTTTGTTTTGTAATATTTGAATTATTGCTTAGGAATTTAAAGCACTAATGTTTTCTGTTTCATTTTGTCACTCTAGTTGATTTTGTGTGGTACATGAAAGCTAAACATCAGATATTTCACAAAGTTGGAAATCCATGGTAACCTCTATATAATGTTCTTTAGATTTTGAGTTATTTTAATTTCTTTTAATAAGATTAGAGTTCTTTAGATTTAAAGTAAGTCTTTGTATTTAGATTTGAGTGCCGAGTTTGGACGGAGCATACTATTGTCTTTAGGTTAAAATATACATTCTTATCTCAATAAATGAAACTGCTGCTTATGAGAATATACCTTTTTATTATGTCCTTAAAGAAATACGGGTTTAAGAAAAGAAAACTTTATATATATATATATATATATATATATATATATATATATATATATATATATATATATATATATATATATATATATATATATATATAAAGTTTTCAAAATGTGAAATATAAAACCTTTAACAAATCTAAAAGGTAATATTATCTTGTGAAACTTTTAATTAAACTCTCCAGTGGAGAGATCGCTAAATCATGTTACGCTAAAAAACACTGATGGCTACGATTTATATTTGCTCCCACCGTCAAGTATTTTAACAGCTGTTTGACATTGACATTACTAGATGCTTACAAGGTAAAAGTATATAACATTTATAAATATCTATATATTTGCATTCGCATTACTATGAATATTCTGAGAAATTATTGTATATTGTAAAATTTGTCTATAACGGAATTGTAGGCAGGGACCAAAAACTATATATGACACAAACATAATTCTGTCTTAATAGTTCACATAATATGCGGTGGCCACGATGTGGTATTTAGTTTGAATAGTTTCGCTTAAGTTAAATGTGTAAGTGTACTTACATTTATGCAAAACTTTAAGAGAATATTTTACAGTGAAATATTTACAGAAAAATCTGCGCAATTTCGAGAAAGTATAACTTGGTTTCTACAAGGAGTAGATTGTTTCTAACATTTATTTCATTTTTCATTTCAAGATGATTTACATTAGTTCTGAGTACTACACCCATAATCTGGGATTAATCCTCTGTGTTATTTAAAATATGTTACATATATTATCTTTTTCACACAATGTTTTGTACCCCAATTCAATGCGTTATTAAAACCTTCTCTAGAGTCGTACCGTCATACTTTAAGACTAGTTTTAGATTGATATGTAATAATATTTGCTACACGAAAATATTTGGGTCTGGGTCGTAATCCCGACAGCCGAAATCCCGACAAGCCAGAATCCCGACAGCCGAAATCCCGACATGCCAAAATCCCGACAGGGTCGAAATCCCGACAAGTCAAAATCTCGACAAGGTCGAAATCCCGACAAGCCAAAATCCCGACAAGGTCGAAATCCCGACAAGCCAAAATCCCGACAGTCGAAACCCACTCTTGCACAGACTAATACAACACTAAGGCGGTCATCGCAGTGACGTCACAAGGGTTAGAATTTACTAATCAGCACCCCCCTTCCCCCCCACGCACATGCGCTGGACTCACGCTCCCTCTTGTCTGCATCCGCTTGCTACGACAATGGCCATATGCTATTTGAATATGCTATTTGAACGTATGCAGAATGTGTAAGTGTTTTTTTTTCTTTTTTAATAAAATGAATTTCCTAAATCTTATACCGACCTGTTATATCATTTTAATCTTTGTCATTTCAATTTGCCAAAATTTATTTCAGTAATGGCATAATTGTTATGATTTAGTGATTAAAACTATTAATTTGTAAAATGTAGAGATGTAAAAACGCCGATAATTTTGATCAAGCTATACATATAGGCGTAGAGAGCCATGTGCGTGGGCCCAGCGTGAGTCCAGCGCATGTGCGTGTGGGGGGGGGGTGATAATTAGTAAATTCTAACCCTAGTGATGTCACTGCGATGACCGCCTTAGTGTTGTATTAGTCTGTGCAAGAGTGGGTTTCGACTGTCGGGATTTTGGCTTGTCGGGATTTCGACCTTGTCGGGATTTTGGCTTGTCGGGATTTCGACTTGTCGGGATTTCGACCCTGTCGGGATTATGGCTTATCGGGATTTCGGCTGTCGGGATTTCGGCTGTCGAGATTATGTCCGGAACCGAAAATATTTATACTACATAAGGTTTTTGTTCTGGCTTCTGAGAGACAGAATCTGAAGAAAAATCGTCGTTATTCGACAGCGAAATGTTGAATAAAATAGGAACCGGCTTGAAGAATAAAAATCGTATTATTTGTCAGGATAAACTAAACAGAGCAAATCGATTGCAACGCTTATTTTCATCATAGGATAATTAGTTCAAAGTTTGTCTCAATGAGAAAGTGTTTTACATATATCAACTGTTATTTATCTTTCGTACGTGCTTTTTTCTTTACTTTTTTGTGTTTTCGTTTAGTAACAATTGATTTCTTGGGTCAAGTGGTATAATTGCTTATTGAAAGATGCGTGCTATTCATCATTGGTACCTGATGCTCTGATTTATCCTGATGCCCAAGGGCGAATTACTTGTTGAAACCGTTTGAAACCATACTAAACATGTTTATGTTGTTGGCTGACGGATTATTTGTTTTCTGACAAATAGTTGTATCCTTTGAATTTGGACTGACTCCATATGTATATTTTCAATAACTGGAGTTTTTCAATCGCCACCAGTTTTGATTGTTGTTCGGTGTCGTACTCATGAGAGTCTGATTGAACCATAAGTAGCCAAAACTTCTTCGGCAATCTGCACCTCCATCTCCGACTAAAATCCTTTCTGTAGACTATCATTACTTTTTTGAAGAACAATTCGGATGACGGAGCAATCATAAATATGAATTGGAGCGAGTTCAAAATATGGGCAATTCTTGCCTTTAAGATATAACATAATGCCATCTGAATATATTTTTATTCCTCTGAAACGCAATAGTACTTGTGAAAACGTGATAGTACTTGTGACATCTTTATTAGCATTAATTTCATATACTAGTAATTTCATTTTAATAGTTTTATCCTTAAGCCGGAACCTAGTCACGGTATTGAAATCTTTCAGAGAAACAAGAGGTACGTGATTAGGACGGTCCATATTGATATTTTTGGCATATTTGGCAAATTCATTGGCTATCCCATTGCCTTCTATAGCAACATGGTTGAGAATCTACAGCATAATACACGATTTCCAAATCTTGTATGTTGACTCATCTTGAAAGGGTTTTGCCATTGCATCGTTAGTCTACAGAATCGGCACTAAGAGGCACCACTAAAAGGGGAGTTGACTTTTGCCTTTCTTAGGGCTGTCTTGAATTCGGAGTATGATCTTATCTTCTAAAGAATTCCGTCTTCTTAATGCTTACAGTTATTTGAAGGGTAAACAGACTCCTATAATGACACTGTAATATTGCTATGTGGTTTAAAATGATTTCTACAAATTCTGGACAAATTGTGATAGGAATATAAGATTTAAGATACGATAAAAAAAAATCCAAAAATATAATCGAGCTAACTGTGTAGCACCTACCAGTCAGCTAGCAAGATACATTGCTGCTTTTTTGATAGCATTGTTCTGTATAATATTCTTTAGTATAAGAAAGGAAGTGATGCATTTTCATTCAAAACCACTGATTTATACAAGAATACAAGAAAGACGTACCACAGAACGATTTCATAATACATTGAAATATAAATTAATGAAAAGTGATCGGATTTATATTTTAATCACTGTACATAAATATTCTGCCGAATGTTATTTTCTAAAATTACGGATGGGTACTTCATGCGCTCATTATGTTAATGGTTCAAACGTCTGCATTTTCAAAATAAAAGTTTAATGATCTGATGAATGATGGATAGAGAGGGTGTCCGCTTATCTCAATTTTTAATTCTTTTCCTACCGGAAGCCGAATTTCTAGTTTATTTACAACATAAATAATTTATCGTCGAAAATAAATATTTGAGCTACTCATTTCACTGGGTGCATGTCGCGAAAACTATTTATTCACCAAGAACATGTTTTATTTACATATTAGAGGAAAACTGCACTTAATATCATTTCTAAAAGTGGATGTGAGTTTAAACAAATAACTAGTATTTCATCTGAAAATATATATAGGTCAAATAAATGTGTTTTTCAGAAGTTTAAATCGATTGAACTTAAAATGTTTTTTGAAAGAATATGTGCTGATAGAATTAGAGTATTAATAATGTTTATATTTTAAATTTATTGAATATTATTATAAGAATATTCATAAGAAATGTACAAAAATAGCTTTACAGATACTTATAATGGTAATTATTTAAAGTAGTTTAATATTTACAATGTATTTTATTAGCATTTCGTAAAAGTAGATTTTATGATAACTAATAACCTATAACTTCTGATATTGTTAATAATAATGTATTTTTTACAAGTGGACAAATTATAAATATGTAGAATATTGATACAGATTTTTTTTAATAATTTCATGGATTTGTGTAAATATTTTAATATCATGAATAACAATATGGATTGGTCTAAATTTTAGTTTGTCAAATTGTAGCGATTGTATATTATCATCATTTGTTCCATAGAATATGCTGCTGGTTTAAATTGCACCGAATAAATATTGCATTCGAAAAGTAAATGATGTATTATGGTGACTAAAAATGTTGAGATTCTTAGATTTCTGAAAAGTTTTGAATGAATATTTTTGAGCATGCTTAAAATGTTGTATGCATTACTTGATGTGAGGATACAGTGGCTGTACACATCGCTTTCTGATTTCTCCTTTTCATTGCTACGCTTATTCCTGTTGGACACAGCCCTTTCAGATTTTCCCTTTTCTATACTATGCTTGTCCCTCTTAGAATTATCTGAAACGAACAAATTACTCCTCTGCCGAGACATGGGTGACACCAAAGAACACAGGAAAATTATTTATTATACACTCAATTATTCGCTCTCAGTTAAATTCATATATAAATAATTTGAAATAATTAGATACATATATACAATCAATACACATATATATATACAATTACTTATATATAATCAAGTAACCGATTCTATTTTTGTAAAATTAATGTTATAGATTCATTTCATTCAAATTAAATATATTTAATGCCAATGGGTATGATTAGGAAAGAGTTAGAAAAAAAAATCGAGTATTAGATCATAAAAAGTGGTGTGTATTTTGCATCATTTCCGGAGTTGGTACACTTGGTTGGAGCAGAACATTCTTCTCAATCGCCATCGCATCAACCGTCATGATTCAAATTACAAACGTGGGTGTTCATCGTTATAGCTCTGTTGCTCAAGTGTCGTTCCATTCAGTATTTTGTGTATTATTATTATTTTTTGCGATAAACCTTTGTTTTAACATTCTAAACAGAGGTAATTATCTGGTTTCTTATTATCTGCCTATGCATGCACATATTTTCTTATCTTAAAGGGAAGACCATGTCACATTTAGTTGTTACGAGCCTGCCCTTTCTTTACAGGAAACATTTCTTTTGCCTGCCCTTTCTTTTCTTAGAAACATTTGTCTTACTTTTGCCTCCTGTACACACCTGTAATCATGGATCCTGAGGACCAGATCCCCTTTCGACTGTCTTGAAGTATGTATGAATTAAACTTCCTTGACCAAAAGATGGATGCTGCGTAGGAGATCCCACACCCCCGGTTTGGGCGCGATAAATACCTAGTATGTTCATTAAACATAAAGTTAATCGCTGTCGTGGTCGTATAGATTTAATCTGAAAATTAAGAAATAATTAAAATGTTAGGAAATGAGGACACCAATTATATTTTAAAAATAACAAAAAGTTTATTTACATATTTAACATTTAAAAACATGAAAAGCTTTGATCTTAACACATGCGCTTAAAAGTTTGCTCCTACAAATTCTCACACAAGGTAAGTTACTATTCTTAAATCCAAACAAAATCGTAATCACTGTTCTTATTAATCTCGGATCCTAATTAGATTCATAATCACAATTCTTACTATTCTCACGTTCTAATACACTCATAATTACAATTCTCAAATTCTGCTAAAATCTGCACACTTATAAGGTTAGCTACCCTCTAAATTTCAAAATATTAGAGTATAAAATCTCTTCTTAAAATCTTACGTTCAATAAAGCATTTGGCTTGTGCCACATAGTAAGGCAAAATTCCTTGTATGGAGTTATTTAAAAGAGCGGGAGAGAAGGAGAGAGAGTTCTGAGTGCTATACTACGTATTCAAAGGCCTTACCTATACTCTTGGGCCAAACGGCCATTCGTGCGTTACACCGTTGGAACCCGGAGAGCATTTTTTTTAGTCCCAGAACCACGCAGTGACCGAAAGTCACTCCACATTTATTGCCGAAATATAAGTTTCTATTACCTATACTGTCAAACTTGGGCTATAAATGTCTACCCAATTATCTGAGACAATTTGGTTTTATTGCCCAAAATCAAATGTACTCTTAAACTGAACATCTACTTTGTATAACAGAATGATATATAATTTTTCATCGTAAAATGATCTATTTTGTAACGTATCTAATCCCCATAGAACCTAAAATCGCGCATTTTCTCTCATCTCAATATACTGCGTTAGTGAACAGGATATAAAAGTTGAATATATGGTGTCGACCGGTTTCAGTAGCAGGCGACTAACCAAGGTAAGCATGTCAAACCTCTGCAGACGCGCTCTTGCTTTAGATTGTATTGATGCTCTATCTAGTTTATTCTGACGAAAAAAATCTTTCAATTTTGAAAACGGTTGATACCTTATTCAACATACTTGTGCTTTTGCCTAACAGAGCACTGTTTTCAGTTTCCTTTCCTCAGAAATCAGAGCTAAACATGTATATATATTAATACTTAAAACTAGTGAGACCCACGAGCATTATGCCCTATAAGTAATAAACAAGAAACACGCAAGATTATTTCCTACTTTGGTTAGAAGATACTACGAGTTGCTTGGTATCTCAGATAAAAATTTATAGAAAGCTAAGGAAAAGATCGGCGTGCTTTCACTTTTAGTACCTGATGCCATACGCTATGTGAAGCTCCATGGTTACATCACAATTTCGTTGTAAAGAAGTACAGTCATTGTATTATGTAGCGGACGGCCTGACCACACCATGGCCTCACTTTTAGTATAATAGTGTCATTCACTAAGCAAAGCTCCACAATTCTGCTCTTTATACGTATATTGACATGCTTACCCTTTATTGAAACACGTTTGGCAACATTTTGTAGCAGCGTTACCCAGAGATAGCAAGATAAACAGACAGATAAATCAAGGTGTTCATATTATTAATAAATTTGCATTTCTGCGTTTCAATTAAAAATATATCAATTGTGATTAAAAAAGTCGTTTTATAATATAAGACTAAGCATTTTATTTTTTTTTAATATAACACTTCACTCAATAAGTCTCCGGTCTGACGCATATATGGCAACACTGTTGACAGACTCATATGATTTCTGGATAGTACCAACCTTCAAACGCTACGTGTCAAAATTTCATGACATTCTGACAATTAGTTTACAGGTTACAGTGGTTTTAGTGATCCCAGTTTTGCAATTTTCAAAACAATGGATAAAAAATAATTTCGTCTGTTGATTAAACATTGTTTTTTGATAGGGAAAAATACTTTTCAAGCCAAACAGTGGCTTGATAAGCGTTATGGAAACTCTGTACCAGAGTAATCAACTATTATTGACTGGTATGCTGAATTTAAACGCGGTCGTACAAACACCTATGATGCTGAACGCCTAAATCGGCAGTTATTCCGGAAAACATAAAAAAAGTCCACAAAATAGTTTTGAAAGACCGTAAAGTGAAGTTGCGTGAGATGGCTGACACCTTAAAGATATCAGAAGGTAGTGCGTTTACAATTTTACACGAAAATTTGAGCATGCGTAAGTTGCTTTCGAAGTGGGTGCCGCGTTTGCTCACACCGGACTAGAAACAACAAGACATACCCATGTCACAAGTCGATGAAAACGATGGTTAAATTGTATGAATTACGCTTCGAATTGCTTCCTCACCCACCGTACTCTCCAGATCTGGCCCCCAGCGACTATTGGCTTTTTGCAGATATCAAAAAGATGCTCCAGGGAAAGAAATTTGGCTCAAATGAAGAAGTGATTGCCGAAACTGAGGTCTATTTTGAGAGCAAAGACAAATCGTTCTACAAAAAAGGCATCGAAAAATTAGAGGAGCGTTGGAATGAATGTATCACTCTTGAAGGACAGATGTTGATGAATAAAGTCGAATTTCTAAAAAAAAAATGTTTTTCTTAGGTAGACCGGAGACTTATTGAGTGATGTAGTAATTAATCTGTATAAAATCAGGGTATATACTACATAGAAACAAATACATAAAGCTCTTTGCAGAAAGAAATTAAAAAGTGTCTTTTTAAGAAACTTTTGCAAATAAATTAACTTTACTGATATTTTGGATATTGTTAAACGTTCATATATTTAATGATCCTAGGATTGCATTTTTTAAATACGAGCTTAATGATACGATGAATAATATATATTAAACATGTGTATGCTCTCTTTAATTCTATTGTTAACAACAGCAAAGTCACCAAATCACTCGCAAAAAAATCTATCCTGGGAAATAAAATGTATAAAAATGCATTTTAACGATGGTAGTTTATTTAAAAATAATTATGTATCTTATCTTGCAAATGTTCTCCATGCATATCTAATTAAAAAACTATTCTGTAGTATCACTTAATGTATGGATACAAAATAAATCTCTACACGAGTTAGCATTGTATGAATTTATTTTTCTTTCACATCAAATGAATTATGGCTTAAATTTTTTCACAAGAAACACTAACATCAAAGAGAAAATAATACGTATTCCTTTGATTTTGCATTTAGTTTTGATGAATATTAATGGCAATTAGTATTATTTATACTCATAAGTTATTATAAGTGTTACCAGCGATATACGTCCTATAATTTTATGTGTTTTAACTTTCCCTACATACATGGTTTAATACATAGGTAAATAGATTGTGACGATGTCGCAAATTTGAATTCGTGTTTCCGGGAGAAGATCAAGTTTCAATTCTTCTTAAACTTGAATCGAAACATTTTGAGGTGATGCTTGCACATGCATGTTAGTGTGTGGGAATGTTAGGGTGTATCTATGTTGCTTTGTGTTTCTTTGCTCTTAAATATGTCTACTCGATACCTCACCAATGAATGAATCGTTTGGAAAATCATTTAGTACACTAATTCCAATCATTAAATACTTGATTCAAGAGTAAGCATAGTGAAATGCAAGCAATCCGTATGTTCTCTTGCACCATTCGCTGCCTTCCCCTTATACGGTAACTATCTTCCATACTCAAATGATCCATGCTGAAATATATGTTTATTTTTTTATTATGATATTCGAAAACAATATTTGTAAAATCACGTGTAAAATCACGTGTAAAATACGTGTAAATCACGTTTTTTTACATTATTTTTTATTAAATTTTTTCTGATTCATATTTGCGAAAACTGTGAAGACAATTTATCTCTTACATATTTCTATGTTGAAAAATGTTCAAATTAAAATTTAAAAAAATATATTTTTCTACTTATATCAAAAAGAAAGTTTGTCAAATTTTTGAAATTTTAAATTTTAAAAAATAATTTTTTATAGTTTTTAAAATTTTGAATATCACATTGTGTTTACTATACTTAAAACCACTTGAATACAAAAAATTACAACTATAACTTCAAAATTGCAGATTTCAGCAATTTGGGTACCATACCCCCCCCCCCCCCCCTTAAGAAGTCGAAGCTGTTGTATGTAACTTATATATTGAAGCAATCCTCGTCAAAAGTAAGGCGGTTTCACTTGCTTGCTATATCAATGCCAAGATTTTGGCTATAGTTTAGTGTAAGGGTTCTAAATAAACATGCTGTCCCAACATTGGCAGTCTTTAGAGCCAGTCGAAGCGATGGCTCTACATGACGAAAATGGTTTACTTTCTAGTTTTTTTCTCGGGATCTCGAGAAAATCTTAACATTCTAGACATTTTGCATGAATAATTAATACAATTATTTGCCTTTAGAAGCCAGATCATTTTACAGCTAAATTGTGTATTGTGGTAGCGGTTTCAGAACCAACCTGCATGTACCGATTCCGCTACACACAAGACCAATGATCGTAAATTTAGCAAAACAAAAGAAGTTGTAATTAACATACTTAACTTCCACAAAACCACCAAAATTAACCCAAGGTTCGATTTTAAAGGAGTTTCCCAGTTTAGGAGAATTATATCCTAAATGGTATACAGTGAGTAAGAACATGGAAAAATGCAAGGAAAACAGGCACATTTATCAATTAAATAATTCTTTTATTTTAATGACTTGCAAATTTATGAATATATATATATATCTAATTATCATTCAAAGTAATCAGAGCTTTCTTTATCGTAACACACATTTAATTATTTATGATCTGTTCAGAAATATTATCAATCAGTTTCTATTTTTAATCAATATACATTTTCTTAAATCATAAAATTAAATCAAATATATATTTACTTTCAACTGAGTAAACCATTATAAATCAATTATTATCTTTCTATGCCTGTGGTGCAACGGAACTTCTGGTTCCGAAATGAAAAGAATTTACCTGTGTTCCGATTAATTTAACAAAGTGTAGAAATGTTCCATACAGGAAAACACGGCCGAATGCCGAAAAAAGTCAAAAAATGGATATTCGTTCATCTCTCTTTAACATGGCTTTCTCTAGATCGATTCAATCACGGTCATCCGTCACGGGATAGCTTATGTAGCAAAAGGGTCCGCGGGATAAATTTCCTGGAATAAAAAGAATAAATTTAGAACATTTGTAAAGGAACGTCGAAAATCTTCCAGGTTCTTCTTCAATCAACTCCGGAAAAGTAGGGCGGTTTCATACGAAACAATTGTCCATTTCGGCCACCTTAGCCATTTTGGCCAAATCCCATTGTCTTAAGTTTTAAGACAATTTTACGATGCGACTTTCCAGTCGAAAAACTCCAGCTCGAATCCCTGGGTCTCTTGAGGCCCACAGAAAAAGTTCTCCTCGCGCCGCTTCCTGATTGGCAGGCAAGCGCGCCCCGGTAACAGCCGATCTCCTCCGAACACACGTCGCACATCCCAGCGCAGACAGAAAACCTAGCCGAGCCAACGAATTCACGACGAAACTCAGATTTTAACGTAAAATCAATACAGACGAGGCTTACCGAAATACAGCACAGGCACGGAAGGAAAGAAAGTTGTTTTTCACTCCGAAAAACAAGAAAAGGCTCATGGCGCAGAATTGCGACATGACAGTTCCCCTCTCTGGGAGTCAAAAATTTTCCGAAAACAGTGAGGAAAATTTTTCTCTCACTCAAAACACAAAAATACAAAAATTTACAAGAAATTTTAGGAACCTGTAAGTGTAAAATAATTTTGAACAAAATTTTTGGCGAGAAAACGTGGGCCCCAACGTTTCTCAAGACAACGCCACTGCAGATCTGAATGACCGGCCAAGCCATTCATCACCACAGGGAAAACCAAAAGAAAACCAAAAGGATGACAAAATGTCACCGCATCTTAAAGGATCCTTTACAAAAATTTACACTTAAATATACTAAAATACACTTAAATTCAGAAAAAATTTGTCAAGGCACTTTGCCTGACAACAAATTGTCTCAATCATCAACATTGAGATCAACCAGATGATGCGAAGCTAAAACATGATATGATATGAATTTACAATACACTAATACAATATAAACAATTCGAAAATTCAAAAATTCACACAATTGTCACTTTCAAAACACACAAGTGACACAAAACAGTCATTAATTTTCATCAAAAGATTAAATATTTTGAAAATTAATTTTTAAATTAAATTTGCAATATTCAAGGAATGAGATTCCTCACTCATTCAAAAATTTCTCACTTTTGAGGACAAGGTCACTTTCAATATTTCAATTTTCAATTTAAACTTTCATTTTAAAACTTTCATTTCAATTTTTAACTTTCACTTTCAACATTAACTTGAATTTAACTTATTTTTGACATTAAAACATTTCAGAATTTTCTTATTCTGACTCAACTTTCATTACTTTAAATTATTCATTTACATTTAAATCATTGAATTTATCTTAAAATTTCAATTTACTTTACTTTCTTAAAACTCTCTCTGAAATTATTTCAACAAGTGACCACTTCATGTGTCACAAAACAAAAATTTTCATTCAAACATTTGTCCGCTGAGAGAGAGAAGGAGAAAAATTCTCTTGAAATTCGCGTCAGTTATGTAAAAGAGCAGGAACACATCCGAAGAGCAAACTCGACGGGGACTAACGAGTTGCCACAAAACAAAAAGGGAGTGAAGAAAATATAAAAAAAATACTCGCTTGCAGGATGCAGCGGCCACAAAACAGGAAGCCAAGACACGCCTCAGAAGCTTCGGACATCAAAAATTTTTGGACAGCTTGCGCTGACCTCATCATCGTCATCATCATCATCATCATCATCCTCATCAAGCTTCACCAGTTTCCCACCTGGCCTCCACAACTTTCCTAGGTGGGCTCGGAACAAGTTGTCGTCACGGACTCCAGTCCTGCAGCATGCACCGGACAATTAATTTGTCCAGCTGCTTCTTCATCTGTGATCCGTGTAAATATGTTCAATGTTTGCGTCCACCAGCCAGTCCTCCAGAAAAAAGGGTGCAGCATTACAAAATGATGACTAACTGAAATTTGTGTAGATGTTTGAAAACTGCTGGTCAAAAAAACAACAATGTGAAAAGGAATTTCAAGAAAACAAATTTCAACAACACATCAGCCAAAAATTTTCATCTCTCTCAGCAAAACAAAATTCAAAAACATTTATCAAAAGAGATCATTTACTTTTGATCTTCAAAAAAAATTTCATTAAATTTCAAAAATTCTCAAATTCAAAACTTTCAATTTTCAAATTCAAATCACTTAAATTACTTTAATTACTTTATATTAATTTCAATTTTACTTTAACAAAATCATTTACTTTTTTCAAAACTTCAACAATTTCCTCCTTTTACATAGGGGAACAAAATCAAAACCAACACCATTTCAATTATCATGAACTTAAATAAGTAATCAAAACATTTTTTTCCACAATCAAACACAACAAAATACTCAAAGTCAATCAAAACAGGACTCTCGAAAAATTTTAAGGTCCAAGGAGAGTCAATTAACAAAATTTACTTATTATTTAAATTACAATATAAACATTCATAAATTATGGTTCACAAAAATCAATTAATTTTTCTATTTACTTTTAACTTAAATGCAAGATTTCCATAAAATTTTTAAATTACAGCAATTTTTTCATAAATTCTATTTTAAAAGACAATATTGAAATACAAAAATTTAAACAAGTATCAACTTTAATTTAATATAAGATTTTTCTTGCAAAAATAATTTCTGAAAAATTGTGAACTCAACCAAAATTTAATATTGTGAAAATCTTTGATAAGATCTAAGATTATAAGGTGTACGTGTGTTTCTATTTCTCATATAATTTTGATTTTGGTGTGGTGTATAACTATTTCTATAGTAGTTATTGATGTAAATGATTCTTCCATTTCCTCTATTATCAAAGTTATTTGAATTATTTCTCAATGTATAATGTTGATTTTTATTAGCATGAAAGTTTGATCTAGTATGAACAGCATTGTCATTCACTTTCTTAGGCAAATTAAATCTTACTCTTTTCACAGTCTTTTTATTTTGAGATTTTTCTGCAGGTTTTGATAAACAAGATTTCAGTTTCACAGAGTCTTTCTCAGCGGTGATCACAGGAGTAAGTTTGTTTGGCTTAGAGTTCAGTTTTTGATTTTCAACAGATTGTTTTGAAAATTTTTGCAATTCCTCTCTTCTTGGAGGTAAAAGAGTCAGTCTGTTCACATGAACCAGTTGTTCATTTTTGGGATTCATCACATGTCTAATAAGAAAATTTACTGCAGATGTTTGTTTAATCACTTTAAAAGGACCTCTATTAAATGAACTCAGTTTTCTTGATTGTCCATGAGGCAATAAAGGAGTGTATAAGTACACCAGGTCATTCATTTTAATATTGGGTATTTTCGCTTTCTTATGTTGTTGTAAAATCTGTGAATTTTCAGCTTTTTCCAAGTTACTTTTTACTACATCATATGTTCTTTTAAGTCTAAATTGTAAATCTTCTCCATAATCATATATTGAGTCATAAGTTGGAGGTTTAAATCCAGCCATCAAAGTATTTGGAACTGTTAAATCTCTTCCATAGAGTAAATACGCAGGTGATTCACCCGTAGAAGCATGTATGGCATTTCTATGAGCTAATAAAGCAAAATGAATTAAATTATCCCAGTTATATTTATCGTTGTATGCAATATTTTTCAAGGATCTGACTAAAGTACCATTTAATCTTTCAACACAGCCATCTACTGAAGGCATATAGGCAGTAGTAGTATTCTTTATTATTCCTAATTTCTTATAAAAACATCTTGCTGTTTTAGAAACAAAATTCGTCCCTTGATCCGAGACAATGTATTTAGGTATGCCATGCTGAGCCATATAGTGCTCTAAGCAATTTAGAATATCTTCAGTTTTAATTGAAGCTAAGGGATATGCTTCAGGCCATCGAGTAAAATAGTCCGTGATGACTAAGATAAATTTATTTCCAGATCTAGATATAGGTAATGGTCCGACACAGTTCATGGCGATTCGCTCAAATGGATATGTAGATTTTGAAAATTTTTGAATAGGTGCTTTATTATTTCTAAAACCACGATTTACCACACAAATTTCACAAGAAGCAACATAATTTTTGGTCTGGGAATACATTCCCTGCCAAAAGTATTTTCTACTCACAGAAGCTAAAGTTCTTCTAAATCCACAATGTGCGTAAGTAGGACAATCATGATGTAACCATAAAATTTCAGACACAAGTTCCTGCGGAACAACAACTCTTTCTTGTTCTTGGTGTCTACGTTTAGGGTGTTTGTGCGTACACCACAATATATCATCTTTTCTAAAAAATACTAAAGTTTGTGGGTAAGGTTTTATGTTCTTATCTAAGAGATCTATAATTTTATTGCATCTAGGATCAGATTTTTGAGCATTCTTAATTCTGATGAGTAATGTAGGACAAGTAAATGTCTGTTCCAATTGACCACTTTGTATGTTATTTTCATTTTGATTTTCACTTTCATTATTGTTAACAGCACAAATTTCATTGTATCAAAACTTGTATTGGCTGAATTCAAATTGACTTCTAATTCTCTTCTATTACTACTATTATCATTGTTTACATTTTGAGAACTTTGATTTTCATTGTTTACATTTGGAAAATTTTGATTTGCATTGTTTACATTTTGACAATTTTGATTTACATTGTTATTTATCACTTTATATTGTGATACAAATCTTCTAGGAATATTCTCAATAGAATTTGTACATTCATCAACATTTCTTGAAAGGTAGTCTGCGACTAAATTTGCTTTCCCTGGTTTATGTACTATTTGGTAATCAAACTGTGATAGAGATGCAATCCATCTTGCTAATCGAGATGTAGGATCTTTTAATTTAAATATGAAAGATAAGGAAATCTGGTCGCAAACAATTGTGAAAGGTTTTCCAATTAAGTAATGTTTGTAATAGTTTGTAGCCCATACAACGGCTAATGCTTCTCTTTCAACAACACTATATTTGCATTCAGCTTCGTTCAATTTGCGGCTTGCATAAGATATTGGATGCAAGATTTAGTTTTCATCTTCTTGGGACAAGTAACAACCCAATGAGTGATTTGAAGCATCTGTGTGTAAAATAAATGGTTTTCTAAAATCTGGAAGAGTCAAAATTGGTTTAGATAAAAGTTTTCCTTTTAAAATTTCAAAAGCTTTTTGAGCTTCACATGTCCAAATGAATTTCTTTTTACTTTCATTATTATTTGTTTTCAGTATATCAGTTAGCGGAAGAGACAATTCCGCGTAGTCCTTTATAAATTTTCTATAGAATCCAGTGAGTCCAAGAAATTGTCTCACATTCTTAATTGATTTTGGAACTTTAAATTTTTCTACAACTTCCAAGTTATGAGTATCAGGTTGTACTTTTCCATTGGATACTAAAAATCCAAGATACTTAATTGTTTTTCTGAAAAAATGACATTTTGATGGCTTCAACTTCAAACCATGTTTACTTAATCATACAAAAATTTCTTCTAATTTTTTCAAGTGTTCTTCAAATGTTCGTGATGCAACAATGATATCGTCAATGTAAATTCCAGATATGCCAGCCAGCACCAGAGACATCAATCTCTGAAAGGATGCGGGCGCATTCTTAAGACCAAATGGAGTTCTAGTCCATTCAAAGTGTCCGTCGGGAGTTGAAAATGAAGTCTTCTGATAATCATCAGGATGTAAACACAATTGATAAAATCCACTGGTTAAATCAAGGGTCGAAAAATACAAGGCCCCAGATAAGTTGTCAATAAGTTCCGAAATGTTCGGAATAGGAAAATTCTCAACAATCGTGATTTTGTTGAGCTTCCGGAAATCAGCTACCAAACGGTAACTTCCATCAGGTTTCTAAACAAATAAAACAGGAGTATTGTAAGGAGAAGTACTGCGTTGGATGATTTTGGCATCCAAGAGTTCATTCACTTGACGTGAAAGTTCTTTCTGTAAATTATGTGGAATACGATATGGTTTCTGTCTAACAGGCAAGTTAGATTCCAAATTAATTTCATGCAAAATTGTATCACATCCAGACAATTCTTTCATATTCTTAGCAAAAACATGTTTATACTTATTTAGTAGTTTTAAAAGTAAAGTTTTCTGAGCATAGTTCATATGGTTCAAGTCAAAATCTCCTCCCCATGCATCAAACGTATCATTATCTTCAATACAGTTCTCATTGTCAATTCTGTTATTTATGTCAATGTCAGATTCATAGATGTTTTCAAAAGTTCCTAATTTCATACCTTTATTTATGTAAACACATTTCTCTGAAGGATTAGCTACTCGTGCGTACAAAAAGTCATTTTCAGGAATGTTGTGAATACTTCTTGCAACAAAGATTTTATTTGCAGCAAATTCTTTATTGTGAATGGGTTCAAGTAAAATTGTCGTGTTTTTTTCAAATTTATAGTTCCTCTTCAATTTGAAAAATGATTCTGTAAAAGGTTTCAAAACACATTTCTTAAATGCTTTAGCAATGCCCATGGTATTGCTTTTTTGTGAACTTCTTTCATCATGTCTATCACAATTTGTTTCAAAAATTTCATTATCACTGGTATTGTTTACTGTCAAGGATTTGTTTGTATGTACATAATCATTCATCTGCATTTCATGTAATCATTTTCACGTTCATAATTTGATCTTTCATTCACATTTGCATCAAAATCTCTAAAGTCGACATCTCTAAATTCATTCTCATAATTGTTTTGTTCAAATAAATATCCATTATCACACTTATTTTCATATCCTCTAAAATTTCTCGAAAAATTTGTGTCTTTGGATCTGTAATCCACATCATTAGTAAAATTGTAATTTCTTCTATCAAAATCATGGCTTATTGCATTGCTCTGAAATGTTTTAAGTTGTACATCTTCAGCAATCACAGTAAAACTTTGTGATTCGGTAAATTCAGTGAAAGGTACACTACAGTACAAGAAATTCACACGCTTATGTCTATAAGTAATTGTCACTTCTTTCTCGTTCAAAAAAGTACTTCCTAAAATCATGCTATACTTCCCTGGAGCAGGTGTATTTAAAATGCAGCATTCAATCATATTGTTTTCATTTCCTATATTTATGGAAAAGGAAGCTTTTTCCTCAACAAAGACATTTTGATCACCGATTCCTCTTAAAATAGTAGATGTGTGTTTTGTTTGCACTTTTCTAGGATTAATTTTCTGTAAGGCATCACTATAGATAATGTTTATAGATCTTCCAGTGTCAATTAAAGCATTTAATTTAACATCTTCAACAAAAACTGATATGATTGGAAAATTTCTTTGGAAAGGAGCTTCAATTTCAGTTATGAAACTTAACTCAGAATTTGATCTATTAAAATTTGGAGATTGAAAATTTTGTGTACTGAAATTCTGTCTTCTAAATTGTCTTCTATTACCAAATCTACTATTAAAATATCTGTTATTTCTTCTATATCCAAAATTATTGAAATTGTGAGATTTATAATTGTCAAAAGAATTTCTAAAATTTGAAAAATTTCTTCTTTGGAAATTTGGATTTCTACTGAAACTGTTACGAAAAGGTCTTCTAAATGTTTGTAAGTTCTTTCTTGGAGAATAATTTTGATATGGACTTTTAACATACCACTCTTCTTCCTGTGAGGCAACCGGAGTTCTTCTTTGACTGAAACGGTTTCTATTGTCAGTTCTTCTGGATGGTGTAGAAGTTTTAAAAGATGTTGATGGTTTATGTTTCTTCTTTATTGGAATATCTTCCCAATCTTCTTCTTCTAATTGAGTTTCATTGTATCTGCTTGTAGAGGGCGTATCCGTGAATGATTCCTCGAAACTGGAATTGCTTTTTTCTAAATCTTCTTTTATCTCGTTCAGTCTTTTCTTTCTTTTTTCAGAGTTCTCTTTGAATTTTCTTCTTAAATTGTCATATTCTTTCTTCTTTAAATTTATAATTCCTTCTTCAGTTCTTCAATTTCTTGTTTAGGGTCATTTTCAGTTCTCACAGTATTTATGTCTTCTGTCATTTCTTCCAGCTCTTCATTTTGCACTTCTTCTTCCAATATGGCAATATCCTTAGCAGCTTCGAATGACTGTGGGTTTGCTGATAAAACAGCTTGTCGGATTGAAATTTTCAACCCTTTTTTAAATGAATTCAGCAAAATTGCAGTTCTCAGAGAATCTTCGTTGTCAGACACAGCATCTTGTGGAAAAGCAATGTAGGATTCAGCTTCATTGCGGTTCGCAAAGTCTCTAATATTTTCGTTCACTAGTTGTTTACAATTAACCAGAGCTGCGACGTTTTTGGCAATGTTCGATTTCCTTGTAAAATTTTCCTTGAGTGTGTTTACCAATTCAGTAAAATTCGTGCTTTGATTGAATTTGGGAATGGATTTCACCAGTCTTTCAGCACGACCAGACAATTTTAATTTCAGAACGAAAATTTTATCACGATTTGACCAGTCCGCGTGGTCAGCGACAAGCAGAAACTTCTCTAAAAATTCGTTTAATGATTCGTTTGCGTTGCCAGCAAAGCCTGGAATGGATCCAAGAAATTGCAATCCAATTCCCACTTTCAGTTTATTTGTGTCTCTGACTACAGAGGCTGATCTGCCAGAATTTGGAGAAAGTCGTGGTGGAGACACCGAAGGCATACGGTTACTACTATTCGGTTGTGCAGAGGAGTCTCTACTCCTACTTGCACGAGAATTCTTACTATTTCGAGGCATTTTTAACACAGTTTATAATACTAACACAGTTTATCTCGAAAATAGTTTCACTTTCTTTCACTTATTTATGTGTAAGTAGAGCACAGAAAAAACGCAATTCGTAGTTTTCTTTTCAATTATCACACCCCGTGTGAAAAAACACAACGAAAACACTTTGTATGTGAACACTATGTCAGATATTGCAGCAAGCAATCACTGTATGTGAAACATGCGTTCCTGCGACAAGCAAGCAGTGTATGTGAAACATGCCAATCTACTGACTTTCTCATGCACTATCAGTAAGACCGAAACGTTGATGACTGTGGCTACTAAAATTGCCATCTGTATGTGAAACTGCCACAAAATTTTTTTTTTGTATTGATAATACAGTGACCAGTCAGGTAATAGCAGGGCGAACAATCACCACTCTCAAAACACAGGTGACCAACCCTCTGTATGTGAATTTTGTCAAAAGGAATGATTTTTTTCAATGTTTGCATCAGCACAACAGATAAGAAAAAATGTGTGTGTGCAATATTTATGCATTTACTTTTCAGTGTATGTGTTTTTGAAAATTTCAATTCACTTATATATATCATATAGAATTTTTTCCTTAAAGCTTATGTGTGTCATATATGAATCAAGGAATGTATATATATGCAACAAATATTCAATATGCAAATAATACTCAGGTGCATATGGGCTTTTGTGCTTTTTGCACTTTTATATTTACTCTATGACATTTAAACAACAATTTCCTGCCCATCTATAATTCAAATGATTTTGCAACAATAAAAGAATTTTTGCACTTACTTTGACAAATCAAAACTGCAATACTTATGCACATAATCAAAACAAAAATTTTCTTGCATTCCTTCATAAAAAATTAACATTTCTCACTGATACACTCTGGGAAGGGAACATGCACCAATTTGTGGTAGCGGTTTCAGAACCAACCTGCATGTACCGATTCCGCTACACACAAGACCAATGATCGTAAATTTAGCAAAACAAAAGAAGTTGTAATTAACATACTTAACTTCCACAAAACCACCAAAATTAACCCAAGGTTCGATTTTAAAGGAGTTTCCCAGTTTAGGAGAATTATATCCTAAATGGTATACAGTGAGTAAGAACATGGAAAAATGCAAGGAAAACAGGCACATTTATCAATTAAATAATTCTTTTATTTTAATGACTTGCAAATTTATGAATATATATATATATCTAATTATCATTCAAAGTAATCAGAGCTTTCTTTATCGTAACACACATTTAATTATTTATGATCTGTTCAGAAATATTATCAATCAGTTTCTATTTTTAATCAATATACATTTTCTTAAATCATAAAATTAAATCAAATATATATTTACTTTCAACTGAGTAAACCATTATAAATCAATTATTATCTTTCTATGCCTGTGGTGCAACGGAACTTCTGGTTCCGAAATGAAAAGAATTTACCTGTGTTCCGATTAATTTAACAAAGTGTAGAAATGTTCCATACAGGAAAACACGGCCGAATGCCGAAAAAAGTCAAAAAATGGATATTCGTTCATCTCTCTTTAACATGGCTTTCTCTAGATCGATTCAATCACGGTCATCCGTCACGGGATAGCTTATGTAGCAAAAGGGTCCGCGGGATAAATTTTCTGGGATAAAAAGAATAAATTTAGAACATTTGTAAAGGAACGTCGAAAATCTTCCAGGTTCTTCTTCAATCAACTCCGGAAAAGTAGGGCGGTTTCATACGAAACAATTGCCCATTTCGGCCACCTTAGCCATTTTGGCCAAACCCCATTGTCTTAAGTTTTAAGACAATTTTACGATGCGACTTTCCAGTCGAAAAACTCCAGCTCGAATCCCTGGGTCTCTTGAGGCCCACAGAAAAAGTTCTCCTCGCGCCGCTTCCTGATTGGCAGGCAAGCGCGCCCCGGTAACAGCCGATCTCCTCCGAACACACGTCACACATCCCAGCGCTGACAGAAAACCTAGCCGAGCCAACGAATTCACGACGAAACTCAGATTTTAACGTAAAATCAATACAGACGAGGCTTACCGAAATACAGCACAGGCACGGAAGGAAAGAAAGTTGTTTTTCACTCCGAAAAACAAGAAAAGGCTCATGGCGCAGAATTGCGACATGACAGTATCAAATATCAGCCATATAACATGAGCTCGCCATTGACATAGCATATGCGCACGACAACTGTATGGATCGGTTGGAATAAAATGGCGGTTGCGTCAGCTTGTGCATTTACGAGACTTAGCTTACTGTATAACGTAATTATACATAACTAACATTTTTAAAAAATAAATCAAGCCTTATTTATATTTGCATCTGTTAACACATTATATATCCCATTTTTAAAAACTATTTAGCATAAGATGATATAATTGAATATTTTCGTTTTAAATCTACATTTTACTCAATACATTCAATGTTATGTAAAAATTTGCATTAGTTTAACTTTTTGCTTCAAAATACGAGTACGTTTAATAAATCCAATTCTATTTTATTTATTTTCTTGAAAAATGATTTTCACACATAAGGTAGGCATGAATACTTCATCATTCAAACTGTGTTTAGGAGTATGGAAAACGTTGTTGTCAAAGGTTGTCAGTACAATCATTGTAAAAATAACAATTGCATTTTTTAATCTGTCACTGCATACCTATATTACGGAAACGGGGTCTACAAACGTAGGGTAAATTCGGGAGAGATGCCGTACTTTTTTTAAAGCAACATTCTGAGACCCAAGGTGCACAAACAAAAACCTTATATAGTCATAATAATTGATTTACGTTCATAAAACATATTAGAGGATGAAATAAATTATAAAAAACTCAATAAGCGATTATAATTTATCTCGTAAACCCCTTCATTGCGGCCTCTTTCCCGGATGAGTCGGGTGTTATGCCGCACCATATGGGAGACGGTCCAAATTTAACATAAATGAATTTCAATTTACGTACCAGATGTTTTTCTTCAAAAATTATGTATATTTAAATATTGAAAAGATAGAAACACTGAAATTGCAATTTTGTAAAATATAAAAAAAAATTGACTAAATTAAAAAAATGTTTGCTTTTTTATTTTAAACTCAGTTTAAGAATACAACCAAAGAAGACAAAGTAATGACATCAATGACCAACGGAGTAGGATGAAAATCGACTTAATAACATAATTATGAAAATTTTACTTCTTTTTTCATATAAATCTTAACTGTATTCGTTTCTAGGGGAGAAATGCCGCACCTCACGCCTTAGATTCGAACATGGCGATAATCACATTAAAAACACTTCACGAAGATTATGCTCAAACAAGGAATCCACTAACATGTCTAGATATTTAACTACAATTTACAATCTGTTACGGCACAATGAAAAAGTTCATGATACTACAACTCATTTTAGATATTTGTCAATTTCAGGTGTAAAATAGCACAGGAGCACAATACTTTTATTAAACACATTTGAAATACTAAATGACACACTTTTAGTATTTACTGCATTACCATCTTACAGTAAGTTTCAGAACTAAATACTTAAAATATGAAAAAATGACTAAATTCGAAAAATGTTTGTTTCTTTATTTTAAACTCAGTTTAAGAATACAGCCAACACAGACAAAATAATGACATTAATGAACAACGGAGTAGAATGAAAATCGACTAAACGACATACTTATGAAAATTTTGCTTCTTTTTCAAATAACTCTTGACTGTATCCATTTCTAGGGGAGAAATGCCGCACTTCACTCCTTCCTGTCTTTGAATTCGAACATGGCGAAATCATACTAAAAGCACTACACGAAGACTATTCTCAAACTAGGAATCCACTGACATTTCTAGAGATTTATCTACAATTTACAATCTGTTGTAGCACAATAAAATGTTTCATGATACTACAACACATTTTAGATATTTGTCAATTTCAGGTGCAAAAAAGCACAATACTTTTATCAAACACATTTGAAATACTAAATGGCACACCTTTAGTGTTTACTGCATTACCATCTTACAGTAAGTTTCAGAACTTGAAGGGGTGCGCAATCTATACCGGATGCGGCATCTATTCTGGAATTACACGTAACATTTATTAAATTGGTGGGAATACTAATATGTTGTATAATTACATCAAAATTACACACATATATCTTTTGTTGTAAAATTAGGATCCAGGTCATACTAAAATAAACTCTAACTCAAATTGAAGATGGGTTCCTGCAGGAACTTTTGCATGCTTTGCAGAATCACCCATCTCCTCCCACCCTGCGAATGCATTTATCATTGAATTGTTCCTTACAATACGAACCGTTTCGGCACTTGATGGATAGATCTAAATACTTTAATGTTCTTGGAAATTTATGGCTCGAATTTAAATTCGCAGGAATTTCAATTGAGGCGGAGCGAATGTGGATTTTCAATACCGATTAAGAAATAATTCATTCACATCACTGACATAAGTATGAAGAAAAATAGTTTTATCAACTAACATTTATATTAATTCTAAATAATGTAGATGTTTTATCTGGTTGAGTGCCTAATTGTTTATATTTTGATTAAAAATGTAAAAATATCTATTGTGTGATCACTACACTTGTATTGTGCCCTGCATTTACATTGCAGACTAACAGTATACCCGTTCTTTGTAAGAAATATGCAATATAAAGAAACCTAAAATTCACAATAATGTGCAAATTCCTATAGTATTCTAAATGATAGCGTTATTCAAAACAACTACTTAAAAATTTAACTTAATGCTCCCAAAAAGAAGTTAAAATTATCTGTCCTCGCTTTACAAAATTACCTTCAAAGACAGATGTGAAGATTACGAGTAGCACATCTTAGTATCGTTTGCGACTTACCCAACTAGCACACTTCCGTTTTTAATTCGTTGAAAAATCGGAACCCAGTTTCGTTTTTATTTCGTTGAATATGTAACGAAATAAAAACGAAAAGATGTCTCGGCGCTTCCACTATTTTGCAACCAATTTTTAAAACGTTACTTTTTCGTTTTTCACACATTACTTTTGCATGGAGATTTATATGATAACGATATGTATCGCAAAAGAAACGAAAATGTAACGGAGCGGACGGAAAAAAAACGAAAATATAACGAAAGTTAACGCAAATAGAGCGAATATGTAACGAAATATAGAAACGGAAATGTAACGAAACGGACGCAAAACAAACGAAAATATAACGAAATGGACGCAAAACAAACGAAAATATAACGAAATGGACGCAAAACAAACGAAAATGTATCGAAAGTTTACGCAAAAAAAACGAGTATGTAACGAATGCTAACGAAAATAAAGCGAATATGTAACGAAATATAACTCAAAAGAAACGATTATGAATCGTAACATAGAGAATGCATTAAAAGGATATATTTCCTTCAATCTTTTGTTTCAGTTTTTCCATGCTAGAATATGGGGGGGGGGATTAAACCTCGGGCTATGTCAGTTTTGGGGATTTTTCGCTGCTATTATTTGCAAGGACAGATGTTGAGAAATTCGATAGAGTAACTAGATGTATTTCTAATATTTCTGAGCAGCATTAATTTTACAAAAATTTTAGAAACACTTCTCTAATTATTTTATCAATGTTTTAATAAAGCACAAATTTTCCTCTTTTTAGAATTTATGCCTTGCAAAAAACAACAGGACATATCCTAAAAACTAAATGATATTTAGTACTATATTCCATATGTTACCATGGAAAAACTGAAACCAACAGTTGAAAGGAAACTATCCTCTTAATGTACGAGTAGCATGCTAAACTGAGTAATGTAACGAATAAGCAAATATTTTTATGCAAAACAAACCATTTTAAATAACTTTTATGCTCTGTTAAATAGCATTTCAAATTCTAGAAGAAAAATCCACTAAAAATTACATTTTAAATGTTATTTACGAAACACATCTTGTGTTTTTTCGTTGGAAAATATTTACATATTCTATTACATGTTTGTTACTGAATTCTGCACATTATTTTTCAGTTTCGTTGATTTGCTTCCTGGTGATTTCAAGCTTTACCTTGTAGGAGCATATGTTCCAAGTTTCAAATTAGAATATTATTCACATGCAATTTAATTAATATACTAGTTTTAACACTGTTGACTTTTTCATATAAAGAAAAATTAACATATCTTTTTTTTCCAAATTTAAGATTTTAAAAGTGTATACCTTTAGGAGTGTGGACCTTCCAATCTCATTAGATTGCATTTACCTAAATAAAATCACTTCAGGTAAAATGGAAAACTTTAAAAGTTAAATAATCATTCCTCTTTGTTGTCTACATTTTTCTTAAGCACAGGTGTAAAGACTTGATCCCCCCCCCCCTCCTCCACAAAAAAAAAAAAAAAAAAAAAACCTGCAACAGTATATAAATGTTTTTCTTCTTTCTCTAGTTCCATTTTAAAATCTACTTCTGAACTAGATAGATTGAGGCGAGATGTTTTAGCTATCGATGCTATTGAAAATTTATTTCAATGTTTGATCTGTATTTAGCCATGTGATCAGACATAGATTTTATAATCCTGACAACAGAAGGCTAAATAAAAAAATATCAGTTTCATTTTAACTTTGTAAATAAAATAATTTTAAGTTGTATTTCATAAAATTTTGAGTAATTAACAAATAAAGACATTATAACAGCTTTTTAAAAAGAAATGAGAGTAGTAGTTTTAAAAATATTTTACAAATTATATATATATTCTTTATTTACATGTAACTGAAATTTTTGATAACTGTTAATTGTCTATTTTAAACAATACAGTATATTTAGATTTGTCCACTAACAAGACTCAACTAAGAATCCTGTTATCGCACATACACTTTATACACCATTTAAATGGCCCGAACTACCATTCTGCTGCTCATGACTTCAGACGAGTCGATAGTTCTGGGCTTTCGACACCATTTAAATGGAACAAGTTTTATCAGAAATTAATTTACTTTAATTTTTCAGTTTATAATAGAGTAACATAAAATCAAATCTCTTGTTATATTTACTTTGAATATAAAATGAGAAAAAACAATATACTCTGAAATAAAATTAAACATTCGTTCTCTGCTTAAAGTGCGTACTTGTGGAAAGTTTATTCAAAATGACATAAGGTGATAATTGCATAAAACCAATTTTGGATTTGGGGATTTATTTTCCATATATAAATTGTATTTTGGAATGATGCCATTTTTGTTGAGCGTGTTAGCTCAATGGAGCTTTTGGAGAAGTCAACATCATAAGATATTCCCAACTTTTTTTTATTCAAACACCTTAACTGTACTGCTACCATTTTGGGAACCCTAAATTGTTAGGCTCATATTTTTGTGATATTTTGTAAGAACATATTATTCTCAATAATTAAAGAACAATGTTTGTATATGAGACATAGATATATTAAAAGACTACCCTAATTTAAGAAGCAATTTATGTATTCTATTTCCATCACGAAACAGCTTCAACAAAAACAAATAATGTTTCTTGGAATAAACAAAATTAAAATTTTTATTAAAGTAATTCTTCAGACATTAATGACTGTAATTTTTCACTCTTGTATACATGCAGTGTACATGAAAATTATAGAAGTGTACATGAAAATTATAGCAAGATTTAAGGTTTAAGTTAAAAATAATAATAAGGTTTCGAACTGCACACAAGACTCTGAAACAGATATTTTATTTAAAAATATCACAAAACTTTATACTAAAATTGAAAAACATCTAAAATATGCTTAAAAAAGAGAAATAACTTTTATTCAAAAATATACTTTAAGATGAATAGCAAACCATATATTTTTTATTTTTAAAGCATGATCAATGAGTTTCTGTTTGGAATCTGTAAGTTGATATCGGTTAAAGATATTTAGAAGTAATTTCCATAGATTTTAAGACAATTGTTTTATTGACGAGCAAGGTTGGAGACGTCATTGCGGTAGAAATTTGCTGTATTCAAAAATCCAATACAGCATGCTTCATATCATTATTCAACTAGAAGCAATGTCCTTTTCATGTCTTTTTCAATAGACTGAAGAAGTAAAAATTGCAAGGAGAGAGTTCTGAAGAGAGATCTACGGTTGCTTCAGTCTCAGTTTTAAAGGCTTGCAATCTGTTCTGCACAAGAAGTGGGTGTTCAACACATGTTCTTTACAACACCATTGTGGTCAAACTGCCACCATATTGAATATATGCTATCATAGCCTATTGAATTTCTTTGGACATGGAGAGGTCAAATGCTGTCATTGCATGATTTGTAACCATGCTATGGATTTGTAACCATACTATGCACCAGATTTCATCACCAGCTACAATGAACTCCAAGACTGTGTTGCTTTCCATGTTGAAACTCAGCAAGTGTTGCAGACAAACTGCTATACAGTAGGGCCTCTGATTACTACTGACAGCTCACAGGATCCACCATCAGCGCACTTTGCTGTATCCTAGGCTCCATATGATAATTCTATCACTTCCATAGCTCCACCATCATCCTTTTTATGTTACTTTCACGGTGTTTCTAAGAAAACAAGAGACATAAATATCTTTAAAAATGAAGCAATTATATTTGTTAAAGATTATTAAACAATTAATTTATGTTACAGATAGGTTTGAGTATTGTTTGTTTAAACATCAAGGATTTTTCTCAAGACATATGTAGAGCTTAAAAAAAATAACGCAGTTGTCAGACAAAGTATTTTAGCTTGAAAATAAGTTCAAATTTTGTTTGGTAGAATAGAAAAACAATTTTAATTCTTTCTTAGACAGTTGAAGTAAGACATATATAGAAATTATTACATGTTTACTTTAAAAAAAATTTCTGCTTATATTTTTATTTTCTTTGTGTAGATCAAATGTATTTATTTTTTACATCTTGATGTTATTGTATTCGTGTAGTATTACATTTATAATAACATTTATTTCTTTTAATATCCTCAGTAAAGATGAACACATTTATACAATTTTTTTTTAAAAAGTTAAATTTACTAAAGAAAAAAAAATTAAGCTTTAATTACAAAAATGTCTTATGAAATAAATTATATTCTTAAAAGCTTTACTACTGAGTACTTTCTAATAAGGTATTTGACTATTTCTTAGACTGAATACTTTTGATCAGTATAAACATATGTTAAAAACAAATTAAAATTTATTAATGCTGGGCTTTTAAAAGTAATTAATACATATTTTAATGGGACATGCAAAATAAATGCATATGATTTGCTGATTATGGTTCTCTTTCAGATAATAAATTCAGTATTTGGCAAATAGCTATTTGTTGTATCCCAAGTAACTACTGTATATTTCTGAATATAATCCAATCAGTATATAAGCCAAGTCGAATATGTAATTGTAATGTAAGAAATTTGATTAAAACTGTAAACTTGTATATAAGTCGAATAATAATAAAAAAAAAGAATAAGAAGCATCGGCAAATGTGTGAACGACGAACTATCACAGCCAACGAAATCACATAGTTATGAGGGCATTGTTGATAATGAAAGATAATGACATAGTCTGTTCAGGTTGCTGTGTGAGATCGTCCAGTAGGTTGTGTCAGTAGATGTTCTGGTATATGATTGCCTCTGATTTACTTGTGAAAATAGCACCCACAAAACAATGGTTTCATTGTGCTGTAGTAAGTATGAGATAATATTTTTATTAAATTGTTTTTCACTTTTGAAATTACCAGTTCCAAAATTTTCAGCTTTTCAACTTCTGATATTTTTGCCACGCAATCCAACAATATAATGGCTCGCCTAGTTTTTACCGAGTTTGTTATTTGGAAATCGAAATTCAAAATTTATGTAAAAAAAAGATTATATAAAATTCATTAAAAAGAGACAACAGAATATGATCAATAAGAAAAATAACATATCGAGCTGTAACATGTATTCCACAAACTTATTTGGAAAAGAACGCTCAAGTTAGGCCTCCATCCTCCAGAAACATCCAACCACATGCTAGCATTGAATGATGAATGTGATGTCACAATCTCAACATGTGCAGCTTAAAGGTTATAAATTATGCCTAACTATGTAAGAGTGAATGCTTATTACTTTATTATTGCTTAAACAAATACACTTTGTTGCAAAAAATATATGCACCCATAAGAAATTGAGCTACAGCCGTGAAACTCGGCATGAAGGTATTATTTGAGGAGATATGTAAGTGATTAGAATTTGGCGTAACCCTCTAAGTTCAGGTTCCCTTGTTTCAACAAACAAAGAATCTAACGTTTCAACTAGTTGTTCATATCATGAGGAGATTCTTTCACAAGTCCGTCCATGTGAAAGCCAGCAAGAGGTGGACACTTTAATGATTTTCAGCATGTTTAAATTGTATACGTTTCCTTGAATTTCTTTAAAAATTTCACCCTTCTTTGGGCTATAATGGAACATTTCCCACAAAACTAAAAGTGAGTCAACTGATTGAAGATTGATTGTCATATTTCTTTAATAAGTGAACGAATACTAAAGCTAATCTGTGGTTTCTACAATTTACGTAGATACAATGAAGTAAATGTTGTTTCTTGTTGGAAAATTTAAAAATTTGAAGATGAACAGCAAAGTACGCACTAGCATAGAGTCAATAAGTGTTGGCTGGGTCATAAAAGTACACAGATCCAGTTTCAAAGAAAAACATTGTTCTCTTTATTTCGTGAGAAACATAACTAGGCAAATTACACATTCCAGGTAATTTTCCATGCCACAAAACTTCAAAATATACTATGTACAAAAAGTTTGCAGTTGTAAATAATCAGACAGAGATTCCTTGAAGCATTGGTAGTAAGTAACTATACTACCTCTATCACTTGTGTGTATTTCCAGCCACCATCGAAGGTATCACACTTGGCAAAGGAAAACCAATGGATAAGACATCAGAAAAATATTTAAAGTGACTTCCGAACGTTTGTAAGTAAATTTAACGTTCAATACATGCTGGTCTAAACTGACCACATCTGCATCCGTCTCGACTAAAAACCGTCGTCAAACGATATCCCGCAGTGCTTCTGCCTAAAGCATTTCTGTCTGCCTGCATCAGACTATCAGCATATGTGTCTAATCGATCGTCGTGATCGGATTAAGTCTTCTGATTGAGTCGTCTGAAGTCGTCTGATTGCTTCAAGAAACCTCTGCCCTATATATCCGAGAATGGACACTTCCGGAAACGCCCCCGGATATGCAAATCAGATGCGTACGCATTGAGAACTGATTTGCATGAAACCTCATGTTGAAAAACGTCACGGTTCACGCCGGTGAACGGAAAGAGTCGTTCATATTAAATTTGCATAAACGCCCGTTCACGGGAACGTGAATTGCGACATATCGATTTTTTCCAACAGTTTAATTCGACGTTGAACACCTGAAAGCTCTCCGCTCATTACATTGGTTCCCTCTAAAACTATAAATAAACAATTGAACAGCTTAACATTTTTTGCTACAGTTGTTTTCTCAATAGCACTCATAATTTCTTCAGCATTGATAGTAGTTAAGTTGTTGTTGTTGAGACCCAGACCGTCCGACCTACCAGAAAGGTGTAAGGTGACTGTTTGGACGGCCGGGAAGTGCCACCCAATTTAGACCGGAACCCAGTGGGGAGGCATCCACAGGGACTGTACCCTCCTTCCCTACCACCAACCTCTCGGAAGGACTTACGGACCCACATGTTTAACGTGATCGTACTCCGCATGAACACGGAGGCAGTTGTGGCAGCATGCAAACCACCGGGCTACAGCGCCCGAAATGTGCCAACAGCACAAGGTGTTCCCAGGTGGTCACCCACCCAATTACTAACTGCGCCCGATGCTATTTGACATCGGTGATCTAACGAGAACCGGTGTTTTCTGCATGGTAGGGTCGTTGTGGTAGTAGTTAAGTGTACAAGTCCAAGGTACTTTTCTTTAACATTCTCATCACCCTACATTTGGTAACGTACTATTATACCTAGCTGATCACGTTGAGATTCATCAATCGACTCGTCAGCCAAAATTGCATAAAATTCTGAACATGATAATTCAGTTAAGGTTTTTTGTTCAATGTAAGTAGAAATGGAATATAAGATATTGTCAACAGATATGCTTAATAAATGAGTTGCAATTTCTTTATCCTCTAAATTTTCACCTAAAAATCTTACAACTGACCCAAAGTTTTCAAATACCGCCCACTGTTTTTTAACCATGAAGTATAAGATTTCGACACATTTGCTTAATAAATAACCTTCTATTGAAATTTGTATTTGATTGTTTCACAGCCTCTGTGCCTTCAGTATTTTTTTTAGCAATTTCTTGTTTGTCGGCATCCTTTGGAAAGGCAATAGATTGTTTATGTCTATTACTATTTTCAAGCTTCTTTATAGTTCTGATAGGATGACCTCCCTTCAAACTCACACCAACACTTGTTCACTTGTTCAACACTTGTTATTACCACTGTACCCAATGGAACATATTTTACATAAAAAGCCTGAAGCTGCTAGACTAGTAAAACCAGTTATACTGTCTTTCATAATATGTTTTTATGAAATAAGCTTTTCTTTTTTTACTGTTTTCTGTAGTTAACAACATATCATCTATATTTTCTTCATCAGAAATATATAGATATTTTCTTATCTATATTTTCTTCATCACCTCATTATCAGAACCTTGTCATCACCTCATCATCAGAAAATTCAAGTCCAACGTCAATATTTTCTTTTATATCGTTTTCATTTAAAGTATTCTTTTCTACATCATTTTCAGCATTCTTTTTACATCGTTTTCAATTTCAGCATTCTTTTTCAAATTCACTGCATTTTCTCCTATAGAAAAATTCAACCTCATCTTCATTCGATAATTCAGTTGCACCGTTTTCTGCATTCCTCTTTACATAATATTTGGCGTCACTTTTCTGAATGAAATTTGTCGTTTCAGATGCGCTCTCTACTACTTTATCAGCATTCCGATTTGTAGAAAATTTGGTTGAAGTATTACTTTTCTAATCTGCTTGGAACTTGCTTTATGGAAAAAAAAATGTAGGATGCTCTCACAACCACTGCTATCAGCACAACTGATTTTTTTTTACATAATAATCTGAATTTTTTTAGAAGCCCCAGGTTGGAGGACGTCTACTCTTCATAATATTTGAAGTATCACTAACTTTATCCGAAAATAATTATTGTAAATTTAAAATAAAAACTAACTAAACTAATTAAATAGAACTGAAACTATGACGATGATGCTTCACCCTCACCCAATGGTCAGCGAAGTAAAGGCAATCTGCCATTAGGGGGTTTGTATGCCTAACTGAAACTAAATGCAAGACCAAACAGCAAGCAGTGTTGCCATATTACTTCCCAGACTGTCCAACCTACCAGAAAGGTGTAAGGTAACCGCGAATTGGCTGTGTGTCATTCCGCAAGAAACAGTTGATGTTTGTGTATATTTTTATTCTGCACAAAAATCGAAACATTTGAAAATAAAATGTACATGCAAAACACGCTTATGCTAACACAAGACATATTACTTTTGAATTTTCATCCATATTAACAATAATTAAATGCATGACACAGTTGAGGGATAATAAATATAGGCATCAAAAATGAACAAAATTGTGGTTTTCACTTTCCTTAACTATTGTAAAGTGGTAAAATTTTAAACAAAATTCTTTGTGATATTATTCTAGAATTTAATGTGGCTGCTGTCACAATCGAGTGGAAGAAAAAGATTATTCTTCGAATATTGTCGCCCATTCTTGGGGACAAGAATGTGCAATTTCACAAAAAATTATAGTTAAAAGTTTTAAACGAAATTACAGTAGGTTTCCCCAGCAGGAAAATATGTTTCAAGATCCCTAGTGGATGAATGAAACCATGGATAGTACCAAACCCAATATTATACTATATTTTTTCCTTCACATATGAGAAAGTTTAATATGAGAAACCGTTCTATTTTCTATGAGAAAGTTAAATTTATAAATTAGACACTGTATAAGATAAACAACAATAACTAATAATAAAAAAGAACAAGTATAATAATATACTGTAATAAAAGTTGTGAATGTGATCTCCCCCTCCCAATATAGCTTATTGTACAGTTTTAGACTAATCCTTGTTCTGGTGATAATGATACAATGCATATTTGATGGAATGAGAAAAATAATGTAGGCATTGTGATGCAAGGTTAGACTATTATTGAGAATCATTTGCTTTGGCAGATCCTGAATTATCAAGACATGACAATGTTGGTGATTGGATGTAAGGAACAGACCTTGTCAATGGTTGAGGATTCTCGATAGTTGATTTTAGTGATGTTGACACTGCTAGTTATGCTTCAATTTCTTTACCTTCATAGACAGGATACTTTTGACTTAACAAGTTCTTTCAATTCTGCATTTGTTACCACATCTTGATGGTCTTCAATATATTCTTTCACTTCTTAATCAAGAATGTTAGAAAAACCTTTTCTACCAACTTGTGACTACATAAATGATTTTCTCAACTTTTCCACTGATCCCTGGGAAACCTTTAAAATCATAAGGTCTTCCTGCAGGCATTTAATGTTACTAGTTTTAATTCATTCACTGCAGTTTTAGTAAATGTTATTGTGTCAACAATACTGATGATTTCCAATCACTGGTGTGTAATTTACATTTTATGAATTGCTTATTTCCGAAATTTTCCATTTATGATTTTTTGATTGTGATTGACTGAAACCATAGAAAAGGTAACTATGGTATACCAATATTGAATTACTTAAATTTTTTTATTTAGTGTGAGTATAGCTTTTACAATTTAAATTGAATTTAGAGTAGCCTACCTTTAAGCCATTGCCATTTGAATTAAGTCAATAACGAGTAATAAAAATATGGAGTATAAAACATGACTTCCTATCCAGTCCAGAATTAGGGTTTTAAATTAATGTACCTATTCATATGTATAACTAACATGGTCGGATGAGTTTTAATTAAAAATATTTTATTGTTTTATCGTTTCTAAGACAAAGGACATCAGCTAGGAAAGCTGATATTTCAAGAACTCCCAACAGCTTATTTTTGATACGATAAGGAACAGACTTACCTCATAGACTGTCAAAAGTGAATTAATTCAAGACTTGTTAATTGACACGGTACAATATACTTGGTAGATTAATGCAGGAAGGCAAAATTGACTCCAAAAGTGGGGTTCAACCCCACAATGGTTCCAGTATTTTCCTAGAATGATGAAGAAAACAATGTATTGAGACGTTTGAGCTAGGAAATATAAATATTCTACTCAAGATCTTTAAATTTATATGCAAAAATAATTTCCTATGGTTTTTCATAAACTTGTATCAATTACCGTTGTAAATAAAAATTTCTGCCATTCTGCCAAACTAAAATTGTCGGCTCTTGATATGTTTTCACATTGCATTTTAAACATTTGTTCTACAATGGATTTGCTCAATCTTAGTATCTAAATGCTGTTACTATTAAAACAGTTTCTCTCCTACAATTGTTGTTCAAGTTAATCAAAATTTTTCTAAATCTTTATATGAACATGTTTCTGAAAAATATTTTACTATCATTTTTCAAGTTGAGCTGGCAGATTACTAAAATCCACAGAAAATTTAATTGCAGCAATATTGTGCTTATACCCAGCGATATAGTTCAGAAGACCCTCCCCCCCCTCCGCACTAAAAAAATAATGTATGTTCTTTATATATATTTTTTTAAGCCACTTCTTGAAAGAACAGGCTTTTTTCAATTAATATATTTTTAAATGTATTGTGAGATGTATACATATCTCAAAAATATATTGATCAATTATAAATGCATTTTATTTTAAAAAATGTGCTATGTTTTCATCCAGAAATTGTGGATCTTCCACACAAATTTTTTTTCTTCTTACATGTCTGTTAGTAAACACAAGCATTTTCTCCATTTAGTATGCCCAAGTTTTTCAATCTAAATAATCCTACAGATATTTTAAATAGTTAGGGTATTTGCAGGCGTGGTAGCCCATTGGTTAGCGCACGGGAATTGCATTCGGTAGACCCGGGTTCGATTCCTTCCGCTGCTAAAAAAACTGCTGCTGTGTTCACGTGGAGTACGATCATGTTAAACATGTGGGTCCATAAGTCTACAGGGGTGCGGAACTAAACCTGTAAACCGAGAGGCAGGCTAGGTCCGCACTGCTGTCTCCAAGTTAGAGTATTTGCAGTATTTCTTCCAAGAATGACCTTTGATATATATTGACAAAACTAAATATGCTCTTAACTTATGTATTAAGGAATATGAAAACTATTTCATAAAATGGGAAAATAAATCTCTGACTGCTCAACATTGTAGAAATTCTGTCTATCGTTTTAAGTTTTCTTCCACTAGTATTATACAAAAATGTTTGTTAATTTATAATCTTGACTTTTCTATACCTTTCATATTCAGAAATAGTTAAGTATTTTAGCTAATGATTTGTTCAGTAACTTTTCCTTTTACTGTCTTGTTAGATGCCTTGTAATTGTACCATTTTTCTTTATATTTGTTTTATACCTTAAGGAACTCTTGAATGACATTTGGAATTGTTTTCACCAGGTTGTGTCTTGTCTCATCTTGTTGGGACATTTTTGTAATGTCTTTGAACAATCCAGCTTGTGTGTTAGTTCTATGTTGCTTGACTGACTTTCTAGTATCCAGAATCCTTCTTTAGTTTTCTGTTTTATAATTGTGAACGCATCTTTTAATTATAGGATACCTCTCTGGCTCTTCTATTTCTGTCAATTTGATCTTTGATCTTTTAGACTTTAGATTTGCTGGCACTGATGAAGAAGATCCAACATTTCCTCGAAACAGCTTTATGCTTCACGTTCTATTATCATATTTTGCTTGATTCAGAGTCAGTAAAAATATACAGAATGCTAAATAAAACTATTTAAAAATAATTTTATATTGGAATATTTAATTTTTTAATAGTTTTTTGGAAATAAATTTAAGAAAAAGACACCAATAAAAATCTATTAATATAAAACATTAAATATTAATTGCTATTTATATTGGTATCATACTTGACATTAGAATACAAGAGTCAGAGTCGAAGGTTTGAAGTACTGACGCCACAACCCTGCTTGATACTGTGCTCTGTTATGTGACATCTTCCTGATCTTGTAATCTTACGTTCCACATAATTATTCTATATGTTCTATCCCTTTCCTGTAGTCCATCCGATTTCGTTCCTATTCATGTAATTTGTATGAAGTAATCAACTTCCACCCATTTTATATAAAGTTAATGCTCTTGTTTTACTCATTTTAAAAGCATACCTATAATTTATACTATATTTTCTCATGGATACAATATTAATAATACTTTCGTACATTACAAACTTATGTGCATCGTAATAAAGTTTTAGAATTGTGTAAATGTTGTAAAATATAAATAAAATTAATTAATGAATTATTAGTGTAAAATGTGAAATTATGGTGGCGACCTGTACTTGGCATATGATGGAGTTTGTTTTCGTGCTCAGATAAAACTGGTAAGTTAAAATTTATCAACTGAAAAGCATTTTAAAATGTTAAAATAAATATATTGTATTTTAATAAAAAAAAAATTTCAATGGGAATGTGATCATTAAAATTGGATCGTTTTTGACCCACTTCTGCAAACTACATATCAAATTACTTTTCTGGGAACAAAAGGTAAGATAGCAGATAGTGACCGAATTATTTTGTATATATGTAAATTCTTATTATTAGTTTTGTGCTCAATGTTCAAATATTTACACAGAGGAAAATAAAAATGAAAAGTATCTGCAAACATATATGTTGACTTAAAATTTGAAGCAAATTTCGGAAACTAATCATTTTTTGTACATTAGGATCTATGCAACAAATTAAGCATACCAGGGATCTATTTAAAGGAGAGGGTTGAAGTTCATTGCCCCCCCCCAAAAAAAAAAATTAAATAAATAAAAAGTTCCTTTGTATAATCATATATTAATTTTAAATTATAACAGTTTGCTCAAATACATTTTCATTAAGTATTTGTTATCGGAAAGAAACCGGTGAAATTGGATTTTAATTTATTATTAAAATTCATTTAATTTTGATAATTTAGAAACATTCAGAATCTACCTAATTGAAATTAAAACCACAGGAGAAATTGAAAATAAAATATCATTATTAAATTCTAAAGTAACCAGTACCCATTGAATTTCAAATTTTCACAATCAATCAAGCAATCATAGTGCAAAAGTAATTCAACTTTTTTGCAATAAATTTAAAAATAACAAATTGCAACTCGCACTTGATCAATGATAACTGAATGATCATTTCCTCAAAAATAAATTTAAAATGTATTCTTCTCTATTAAATTCACAGATCACATGATGTTCAATTTCTTCTGTCTGAAATATGACATCTGGTACATGGGCGTCGTATATTTATCTTGCTGCAATCCAGGCGAAAATACATTTTTTGTTCTGTTACTGTAACAACTTGAATGTTGTGAAGAACAATGTTTTATTTGAACTTTGAAATGTCGTCAAATAAATAAGCCTTAAATTTCTTATCTGGAATTATAATTATTTTTGTATCCGATTCTAATTTACCCATATGCATTCTTCATAGAACAAACTGTTATTACTTAGTACGGGGCAAGGATATTTTTATCCACTAATTGAGGATCTTGTTTTATGTGCAATTTCAAATGCACATTGAAACGTCTTATAATTTTAATAGCACTAGCACTACTTAATTTACTTTATCTACAATGCATGGAATATAAAAAACAATAAAATCAACAATACAACAATCAGTTTTAAAATGTAAAAACAATTTACTTACCCTGACTCCTAACTAGACAAAAGAAGACAACAAACACGAGGTGTCTCAACAGTTCCACGCCAAGTTGCCAAACACTTTTGCGCCAATGTTGGTGTGAGCACGTGTCACAAGCTAGGAAACGCTGCTGTAGAGAGTTACCATACATTAAAGGAAAAAGGATACTTATCGCTGATTTGGCACAAATTTCGTGCAGTCTAGCGAGGAAATATTCTGTCTAATAAACTTCCACATTTTCTAGAAATCTATTCAGTCAATTTTATTATTGCTTGAAATAATAATAATATTGTAATATTAATATAAATTTATAATATTAATAATAATTTTTAAATATATACCTTAAATAACGTGATTAAATTAAATAATTCAATAATTCTATAAAAGTTTATAGGTGGGGGTGGGGGGGTGGGGGCTAGAGAATGTATTGAAATTGAAGTTATCCATATATTGCTATAAGGTGAAATAATTTGTTTAATGGAATTTACTGATGACGTGGTTAGGTTAGCAAATGAAAAAACGAAGAAACGCCCCCCCCCTCCGTTAAAGCAGGGTGCAGTTGTGTGGAATGGGGCTTAGAAGCAGTATTTCTTTCAGGACTTTTCGGCTGGTGTGTATGTGTCTGTGGGGGGGGGGGGCAAGTTTTCTATTTTCTCGACAGAAAATATCTAAACGCTATGCCACATAAATAGAAACTAGGTAATATAAAATGTCTCCGGGGGGGGCGATACTCATCTCTGAGGTGGAGGGGGGCGCATCGGCCCCAGAGGTATGCCTGAAAGAACTACTGATTGGAAGCACCCCCCTTCCTTGTCTGAACCATTAGTTATACCTAAAGTCAATATTTGGAAAGGAAATTCAGGATTGCTACCTTCCCTATTAGGTTGTCAAAATTCTGGCTACGCCTATGCGTGGGTGACGCAACTTACCCTTACCCTGTTAATGCCCGAATGCTCTAAAAATATACTAGTTCTTTATATGGTCTATACCGAATAACTAAATTCAACACATTCGATCGTCAACCCCCTTCCATTTTTCCAAAATCCTGGCTACGCCTATGTCTAAACATGAATATTGATTGTTAAATTTAGATCAGATAAATATGTTAAAATCCAGGAGAAAAGTAACTTGACTAATTGCACAAGGAAATATCGAATGTATGCTTAAAGTTTATGTACAGATAAATTTTCGGTCATTAAATTTATTTTGAATATTCTTTTCGTGTACTATACAGAAGTATAAGCAAGAGTACCAATTCCTCCATCTCAACACTCATGCACTGATTCAAGGTCATTTACTCTCCATTAGTTAAACATATTTAGTCACTATCGATAAAATCTGACCGTCAACCTCCTCCCTCACTCACGACATTTCGGCTACGCCGATGTTAACTAGTCCAAAGTTCTATATTTATATATTTCATAGTAATTTTACTTATGAGCGTTGTGCAGGATAGGATAAATTGGTATCCTTCTCCCCCCACACACACACACCACCATCATCACACACATACACACACTCCCTGAGACCATTTTTAGCAGAATTCATGCAATTTTTATTCAATCATAAAAAAACTAAAATAAGAATAAACAACTATTTCCTTTTAATGCCTACAAATATCAATGGTTTAAATAAATTTTTAAATTTTATCAACTGTCGAAAATTTAAAATTTACAATTTTAACAAATTTAAACAAAATAGAAATAACAAAATATGCAAAAAAATAGAAATTTAATATTAAAAATACCCATTAAAAATCATAAATTCTAATAGCACATTGGGTCTTTACGCTAATGAGTTAAATTTACGTATTAAGAAATTTAGCATCCGATTATTTTTTGGAGGAATATAGTTGATTGAGGAGCAGATATGAAAATATTGATCATGAATAAGTGTAAAAATTTTAGAAAAATGCAACAAAAGTAAAATGATTTAAAAACGAAATATATAATCCATTTTGCAACGTAACACATAATTCGTTTTAAAATAATTTTTAAATCGCAATATTTGCAACCAAACGAAAAACCAACGATAGCAACAAGTTTGCAACGTTTTTAATCCAGATCGTGCTACTTGGGTAATTTGTAAAAAAATATGAAATTAAATTAATATATGGCAAAATGAAAACGCTAAAATTGTATTGGAAGTACCGTACTACTCATATTCTTGTGGATTAGAAGATATGCACAAACTACAATGAGCTTTAAAACATTTTTGGCAAAGTAAAACAGAGGACATAAGAAATGAAAAATATCAATAATTCCCGTAATCTTCAAACCTAAAAGCGAAATTAGCCAAGTTTCACAAAATTTGATAGATAAGTCACCCGTAGGTCACGTACTGATGCTGATAGATTTTGGTACGATTCGGGAAAAAAGAACTTGCCAATTTTTACGAATAGGTCCACAAAATCAATATGTATCCACTCTAGGTGAAGAACTAATTGATCTAATGTCACAAAATTTGGTAGATAAATCACTTGTGGAAAACTGGTACTAATTAGATTTTGGTACAATTCAGAAAGAAAAAAAATCCTGTCAATTTTTACAAAAAGGCACACAAAATCAAAATGTATCTACTCCAGTTAAAACTTCTTTTATAAAATGGCTCGTAAAAAGTGTCAAAATCTAAAATAAAAGACTATATGCTCAAATGCATGAATGAAATGCTTGTTTTTACGCACTTTTGACGACAAAATGATACAATCAACCCTACAACTCTTGAACTAATCGTTCTTGAGATATTTTATTCTTTTCTTATTTTTGTCACGTTGTTTTTAAAAATACGTTCAGTCGCCAGACTAAAACAAAATTTGAAATAAAACTGAATGCTGTGTAATTTTAAATACATTTCTGTGTCATTTTGTGAAAGTAAACTCAATTTAACAAATTATAACATCAAGAAAGAAAAAAATAATATTAATCAGCTGGAAAAGTCATATGCTGGTCACATCAGTTTTATTTAATTTTTATTTAAAATGAAATTAAGAATTTTATCATTTGAATAGCTAATATGATATGACTAAAAGACAACTGAAAATTTCGGAAAATTCATTTGAAATTCTTCCAATAATATACTTTCCATATATAATTAGCTAAAACTCTTAATCTTTAAATGGATTTCCAACACACATTTCCTAAATGAGTTTATTAATCTGATAATGAAAATGCAAATGCCGCTTATATCAAATTGCCTCTTATTGAATTACCTCTTAATCTTCAATAATTCAATATTCAAAGTTAGAATGAATGTGCAAACTGTTCAATAGTGTTTCAGTATTTAACTGCTACAGTGACGAATATAAATTAGGGACATGTTTATACAAATATACATAGCGCAGGATCTGTAACTTCATGATTCTGATTTGTAAGTCCCAAACTCTCAAAATCATACATAGTGTGTTGAAGGCAATGTATTGTTGTATATGCTTGAATACAGATACTGAAATATAATATTCAAATTTCGATTATTTTAAATTTATACAATTCAAAGAATATTTCTAGACGATTATGTTAGATTTATGCATTTTGAACTGGATTTGATATATTTAGATTTAGATAAAATTTGTAGAGTTAGCCCTAAGTAAAATTTATAAATTAAGATTTATGATAAAACTATGTTTGATTCCAACGGCAACTAAAGTTCTGAAACAACGGTTACCACGCTATAGCTTAATCTCTAAAGTTAAGCAGCGTCGGGCGTTGTTAGAACTCAGAAAATTCATTTTATGAGGAAACATTTGGTGGCAAAATTTAAGAGTTACTGTTATGTAACGGTCTTTAGTAGCATATCTTATTTTGAAATCATATTGCATGCATAGTAATCAGTATATCTTGATCTGTTTCATTCTCGCTATGGTCCTTGAGCGCCGAATACGTTTTTACTTCACTGATAGAAAGAAAACTCATTACGTGTCACGTTTTGTAAGCATCTGTAAGGTCTAACGAAGTCCGTTGTATTACGTAGTCTTTATCATTTTGATTACGTCATTCGAAAGAATGTTAAATTCCTCCACCGATTTTTATTGCTGAACATAAAGAGGGATGACGCAAAACTGATATTTTTATTATGTTTGCAATAATTCTAAGAACATCCCGTATTGTTAAAACTAGGCACGAAAAATGATGAATGTGTTAAAGAAATGAACTAATAACCTCAAGTGACTAGATATGACTGATCAGGAACACTAGAGCAACGTAAATAAGCACAAATAACGCAATAATGCAGCAAAAGAGGAATTGGCCTGAAAGGAATAAGCAGGGGGATTATATATATCCGAGACTTGGATTAAGAGATAGCCAATCAGAAAGCAGTATGGAAAATTACCGAATCCGAAAAAATGAATGGATCACACAAAAGGAAGCAGAATTTTAGAACTCAAAATAGACGTCAGGTAGGTATATAAGTTTATGATACCAGTTGTAAACAAACTGTATACAAATACCGCAAATTATATGTGATAGATGGCTAGGTAACTGGTCTAAGATGTGAGAAATCGTTTGGAGACAAGAAGGCCCAAGAGCAGCGTGTCCTATACACAATAGTCAAACAAATTGCGTCATAAGTAGTAAGGGTGAAGAGTACATTCATCCTATGTTGAAAAGGTAGAACTTCAAAGTGATTGCTTCGTATCCTAGAAGCCAAGATGAGAATGCTTTGAGAATCCAAAATTGTGTGCATTCGAAGGAGATGATTGTAAGTGGTCAGGTATGAAAGATACTATGTCTTTGTGTTTTCCCGTACGCCAAGCCAATATGTTCTTGATTTAGAGTCCTATCTGATTATGTATTTTCTTTATTTTAATGAGGAAAAATGGGGTTAGAATCTATAGAAGTATAATGATATTGATATCAGCATCATTACATTTCTTATTTCAAAAATTGAAAGTTACGAAATGTAAAGGGGGTGTTTTACAATATTTTATAACTTGTGTAATGTTGAGACCCAGACCGTCCGACCTACCAGAAAGGTGTAAGGTAACTGTTTGGACGGCCGGAACTTGTGTAATGTGTAATATTTTATAATTTGTGTAAGTGAATGTTAAAAATGCCTAAAATTAAATAAAGGCGAGGTGAGTTGACAAAAAGTAAATTCTAAACAAGTTATTTGCTATGTGCAACGTACATTCTTGTTGAGCTTTCATGATAACTTCATCATCGTCTGCCGAAATCCAACAAAAGGATTTCTTCGGAGAAAACATCATTCAATTGAATAAGTCTAAACAATGCCCGCAGTTTTAGCACTTGATGGATGGATAATCATTATGCAATCTTGAATATGTATGAATCTAGCTTAGACTGGGGATATATTTCAATGGGGTGGAACTAATGTAGGTTCCTAATGTCGATCAGGGTATAATATATTGACTCCTTCAAAATGTAAGCTTCGTTATTAGACTAGAATGCATATTAAATATGGGTCATACGTATATGTTTCTGGTTTGTAAATAAATATCAAAACATAACATTTGGACAAATGCATTCTTGTCTTTGTTGGTACAGGCTCTACATAATTTTTATCCTGAAGAATGAGGCTGATATATATATATATATATATATATATATATATATATATATATATATATATATATATATATATATATATATATATATATATATATATATATATATATATATATATATATATATATATATATATATATATATATATATATATATATATATATATATATATATATATATATATATATTTATATATATATATATATATATATATATATAAGCGACATCAATTTAAATGTAATGTAAAATTCTTCCCTCATTGTTCTTCTTGCCTTAGTAAACAAGTTTTTAAAATCTAATCATTAGCTATTTGCTCCGTATCAAACGCCTGCTGGATAGTAATAGTTGTAGACTATCACATATTAATCGTCTCAAAAGTCTGTTCTATATGTACAACTTTCCCACCTTATTTGTAGACCGCAGTGTAAGTACGTTACTCGATAGTAGTGGAACCATCATAAAATAAACAAACCCCCGGCGGACAAAAATAAAAATGTGCAAATATTGCAAAAATAGTAATTTCGGTTACACGAAAAAACGTGCAAAATAAAAAAGAAACCGCCTCGGCGGGTAAAGAAAAAAAGTTTAAAACACTAATAAAACCGTTAAGGCGTATATCTAAAAAGCAAATAAAACTAAAGCAGGCTAAGGCTCCAAAAAACAGTGTTATCCATACTTTAAATGTTTTCGATCGTAGTGGTCACTTCTCGGTTAGTTTCTGAACTATTCGATTTGACTCACCAAAACTATGTACTACTACTTCCACTCTCTATGGTTTGGTTCATTCCATCGCGCCATCGCAGTATTTTGCGTGGTAAGCATCCAAGCTGGATCACGTGGAGAAATCACAGGAAGATTATTCACGCTGGCGACCTTCAGACTTGTGAAATGCCCCTTCTTTTTGCATGTTTGTGCATTTGTGCTCTATATTTTTCATGACTATGTGGTATTTTATGTTTTTATGTTGAATTTTGTCCTCTTTGGTCTTTTTTTGTTAATCTCGTTTATTCTGTTGTTGGGCACAGATTGCATAACATTTTAACCAAGTGTTTTCATGTAATCATAGAAACAACGGATTTTTGTATATCTGCCTAGAATGCGCCCCTGAAGACGTTACTGGCAGATATACTATTCGTTGATTTATTTCCCTTATCCTGGCCTTTCCGTGCTCTACTTTTCCAGCCCTTTCTCGTTTCCATTTATATTCTGTTATTAAATACACGTTATTATATTTGTCCGCGATTTGATACTGTGTTTACTGATTTGCGCTCCTGCACTTTCGTTTTTATTATTTTAAATTATATATATATATATATATATATATATATATATATATATATATATATATATATATATATATATATATATATATATATATATATATATATATATATATATATATATGTATATATATGTGTGTGTGTGGTTTTTCTATTTTCGAATCCACAACATTGAATGTTAAGGTGAAATTTTAACCTAGGTAACAACGGATAAATAGAAAACAGAAATTATTAGTTGGTAACTTGTCTATAAAGTGGAAAAAGGGTGGTGGGTTGGTTCACTATATCAGTTTTAATTCCTCTCAGAATATTAAAATCCTTATTTTATGCGCAAAGGGCACCGCTCTACAACCGTGAAATGAAAAATGAGTAAATAAATAAATAAATAAAGGATCTTTTCTGTAGGAAAATATTTCTCCTTCTGTGGACGTGATAACCCCCGGTTGACAGGATGAAAAATCATCCACCGGATCTACCATACTTCATTTGTTTAATCCGTAATATGATATTTTATACATTCTCTTAAAAATCACCAAAAGTAAAATAATGTCTTAATTTTAAAAATAATTGTTAGACTGCAAATATGTCTCACAATTGTTTGCCAAAGTACAGAATTGTGCTAATCTTACTTTTTGGATGTTGCGAAATAAGAATCAAATAACCTAAAAAATGCAAATTTCGATATATTTAAAAATGAAAAATAAAAAAAATTGTTTTACAAATTCGGTTTAAATGTCGTAAAAAAGTTCTTTGATCTTTCGGATGGTGCCAAAATGGAAAATCTGCGATATTTTGCCATCGTGAAGGAACACAATATGAATGAAAATTGTTCAAAATCGTGCAAAATATAGAATAACTAAAAAACTGTGGTACCCAAGAGAAATAATTCTTATTATTTAATGCAAAGCGGATTTTGACATGGTCGTGAATTCGTACATAGTGGATTTATTATTAAATTGTACATTGCTTTGTTGTGCCAGCCGCTATATAAAACCTTCCAATTATTTACTTTTTGCGTGAGTCCTGTAAAGGAATATGAATTAATATGTTACTAAATGGATCACACCATTTTAACTTTAGCAATAAAACATTTATTAACAACATAAAATACTTATTAAATCCATTATACAATTAGTTATATTATTTCGGCGGCGGGAACATGTGAGACATGTGAGGCCAGTATGAATAAAATTACTTAAAATGTGTCTACGACCTTTGATTATTGATGAACACATACCTACAAATCTGTCTTGTACTTTGTCACCACCAGGTGCTACGCCGATCATATTACTGGAATTTAACCCGGAGTATTCATTCACCACTCGCAATTCGACGATAATATCGTACTGCTGGCCCGACACACGCATTTAAGTCATTCTCGTAGTCGACACATCTTTCTAAGTTCCGTGCTCCTTAATTTCGAGCTGTTAATCTCTTGCCAACTCAAGTCATCGTATTCTATCTCTGTATCATAATGTCGCACACGTATCTGTATCTGAGCACAAGTTATCTCATCGTCAAAATGTCCTCGAGTATTAGAACAAGTCCATATTTTTAAGTGTTGTTCTTAGGTCACATGTTGTGGCTCTTTTTTCTCGGGGATGTAACTCCCCCCTTTGCTTTCATTTGCAGCATTGAGAGTGACGCAACAAGCAGCTTTACCATTGGTTAACCTTTTATTCAATGTCGCTACTTAACATCCTCGTAAGGGCCCGCTCGACCCCCTCTGTCTTGACGTCCCTCAATTTATGGTTTGCTGTAAACCTCGGCGCCACTCAGACTGGAAGTATTGTTCGATATTTCGGACGCAATAAATATGCACATAAAACTGTCCAAAGTGTGAGATCTATTTCTGGTCTCACAAAAACTAATTAGAATTTTAAAAATAATGTCACCTAGATTCACCGTCCCGGATCCTGAGACACCTGTGTACCAAATTTCATGGCCATACGACGTTTAGATTTTGAGCTACAAACGACATACACAGACACACACACGAACACATACACAGGAACACGCACATACACTCACGAACACACACACACAAAAATCATTCTTTATTATGTAAGATACATACATTACTATTTATATTACAACTTAATTAAATATTTCTAAGTGTGGATTTCGTTTATTTGTTATTTATTAAAATCTAAAAATTTTGGGAAATATGTGTATTGAATATAAACAACTTAATATGAATGAATGTTTGCAACTTAAAATGAATTGCAATTTGTATATCATCATTGTTAACGCAATATGCATGACACATTGCGAAAATGTGTAGAAAGTTTCTCAATTTCATGCAGACAATTTTCATTCCTTATGCATTTAATCAGCACTCGTAATCTTTTAATGGAATTATAACATGCATTATCTAAATTACTTATGAGTCATTCAGTCTAGTGAGGGAAATGCAAATACTGCTTATATCAAATGACTTCTTATTAAATTATGTCTCAATTTTCAGTAATTATATATTTAACGTTAGAGGACCTAATTGGAGCAATAAGGACTCAGCACATAAATGCTACGGTAACACGGTATTAGTTAGGGACTTGTTTCTACAAATATAGGTACGTATTACAAGATCTATGACTTTCCTGGTCTGCTTCTAAAGATATTGCAAAGTCATCGACTTCCTGAAGATTTTCTGTATGTAGTTGACTAAAAATTCTGAGAGGAAAAAATAAAACTGCTTAAAAAGAGTTTTAAAAATGCAGGAATTTCAAATAATATTTAAACATTATTTTACCATATTTGAAGATATTAAGCAAGGTCTGATAATTATATTTATATTTGATATGCATCTTTAGTTTTGATGATAATTGTAGATTAAGATTTGGATTTAAATTATATTTGCTCTCAATGGGAAACCACGTGCTGTGTCCATATAGTTTTGCACAAGATAGCTAAAGTTAAACAAGATGGTGGCAGTTTGTTACTGGAAAGTTTTTGACCTCCTGAAATCACAGTTGCTTTGCAAAAGTCAAAGTTCACTGTGTTGTAACGCGATTTGGTAACATTTTATCTTAAAAGCATATAACGCGTGTCATCAATGAACATGTTAAACTCTAGTTAGATCTTGAATAGAAGAATTGCTGAATATACGCTATAACACCTTCTTCTTCGATCCAGACCCTCCGATATAACCGAAGGTGTAAATTGTTTTATTAAAAGTTAAAGTTCACTGTCTTGTAACGGGATTTGGTAATATTTTATTTTAGAAGCATATAATGTGTGTTATCAATGAACATGTTACTCTCTCATTAGAGCTTGAATGGACGAATTGCTGAATATACGTTATAACTTCTCCTTCTTCTTCGACCCAGAGCGTCCGACATAATCGAAGGTGTAAGGTATCAGTTTAGACGGCCGGAAAGTACCACCCAATTTAGCTCGGAACCAAGTGGGGGAATCATCAACAGGGACCGTACCCTCCTTTTCCTAGCACCAACCTCTCGGGAGGACTTACGGACTCACAAATTTAACGGGCTCGTGTTACACTTGAACATGATGACAGTTTAGCAGAGACGGGAATCGAACTCGAGTTGATTGCAATCCCGCGCGCTAACCTATGGTCTGCCGCACCCTAGATGCTAAATTAAATAACTGAAAGAAAGCGTATTATGTGATGATAAAATGTTTTAAATATGTCTTTGGCTATGCACAAAGGCAGTCGTACCATGCAGCTGATATAATTCCGATATGAATTTGATTGCATCATTCCAATGAAATGGAAATATGTTAACCGTTTTTAAAGTCTGTAATTGAAATAATATAACCCCAAATATACCATTACTAATATGAATAGTTTTGTGATATTGTATATTGCCTTACAATATGTCATATAATCTGAGATCAATTTTCTATTAAAGCTATTAAAATTGACTTCAATAAACAGAATATAGTTTTGCAAATATATGCCATATAATAAGTTGGCTGTTAGTACAGTAATAGCTATTCGATGCTGATTAATTCTAACAATAAATGAAATCTATGCTAGCTGTCTATGCTAGTTATTGCATTGGAAGCATGGTTCCAAAAATTGAAACATCTGCTGCCGATTGTTTTGTGATTATGAACCCAGCGTCATTGCAACCTTGAACTCAAAGTTTTAGAGACTGATATATAAGACTGATTTTTTGGGCATTCACAGTGATTCTCATAATTACGGTATATATCAACTGCCTTCCTTCTTTATAATCAAGAAGCGACTATAGCTTGCCATTAAAATAAAAAATAGAAAATGAAATCTGTATACCTTCGCGGGTTTCTTCATTGGAAACATAATTTTGAAGATTTGTATCGCACCTAATAATGTGTACAGTTCATTCTCTGACAAGAATAACTAACAATCTCATCTCATTATCTCAACGGTCTTACACCGACTGGCCTGTTCGGAGATCCGCAGTTGGATTCACGACTGGTAAAGTGACACCGTTACAGTGACGCCCGAACGAGTAAACCCAGCTGATGGCTCTGATGGAATGGTCGGGAGGGTTAAAAAAAACTGTTACGAATATTCAGTGGACTTTGTGACTTATGGTGCTAGTTTTAACACCACGGGCTTATAGGATGCCAGATTGGATTTAAAAAAAATCTAATGTGGGCAGCACTTGACTTTCCGTATATAATGCAATGAATGTACTATTTTTACAATAAAAAATAGGTTTTTCTTATAGTAGCTATTTGTATTCTTTCCCATAAATTGAATTTTCGTCAGTCGTAATTTTTACTGATATACTGTCATTTTTATCCATTTGGAGAAATATTCGTTAATTTGGCAACATTTAAAAAAAGTGGCCAAGTTGGCGACATTCTGCCAAATTCGGCTCCAAAATATCACCAAGCGTTATGGACGGAGAAATAAGTTATTCTTATAGCAGATAAATAACTGTTGACGTTCAAATACCAAAGTATTACTCATAGTATCTTTTCTTTTGAATGGAACGAGCTAGATTCACAAGAATGTCATCCAATTTATCACATGATATTACATATGAAAAGTGAACATGTTTCTCAACAATTAATATATTTTTTTTATTTATAGTATTTTTGATAAATTTATTTACAAAATGTGCAATATTTCAAGAACGGTTCATGCTAGCGTTCTAAAGTTTATGCCAATCGCTTTCTAAGGAAAAATTACATTAGAAATGTCTATTTGCGTAACTTTATTAAAGGTTTTGATTTTTTGATGATTTTTTACAAATTTCACTGGACAATTTAGGGGGGTTCTGAACATTCGATTACGTTTAAAAACAATAGGCATCCAGTATTCACGGATTGTGATTTTTGTACCAAATTTCATTCGAATCGCTCTGTTCGTTCGTGAGATATCGTCTCCAAAATCTCACTGACACATACACACACACTTTCACACACACACACTTTCACATATACACACATACTTTCACACATACACACAGACATCACCTCAAAAATGTTTGATTAGTGATCAGGGATACTTAAAACGTGCTCTCCCGTCGAAAACTTGAATTCGAATTTTCGACCCCGTCACAATGCTTTCCTTATACATTATGTATATAAGGAAAGTAAAAAAAAGTAGAGAATACGAAAGTGTTCGTTCAGATCCGAAGTTGCATGCTGATTTAAAGGATCATCGTAATGCTTTCAAGACTATAGCAGTAATGATTTCAAGACTGCAACTGTAGTGCTTTCAAGAATAGAGATGGAATGTTTTCAAGACTGCAACTGCATTGCTTTCAAGACTAGAGATGGAATGTTTTCAAGACTACTACAACTGAAAGTATATTTTGACCATTTAACTGAAAGCATTCCAATGATGCCTTTACAACTGTAATATTTTCAAGACTAAAACTGAGAGCATCTTTCGATTACTGAACTGAAAGCAATGCAACGAGGCATTGACAAATGTAATCCTTTTTTATTTACGGGATAATGTACTGCATTTAATTTTCTTTATAAGATAGTAGCGACGATTGAATGCTAATGAGTCCTAACAAAATCGAAACACGTATTTCGACGCTGGTTTCTTCTTTGGAAACATAATGTCAAACTTTGGAATTCACCTATCTAACTGTTATTCTGTCTTATTGTACAAGATAGTGCACAGCAAATTTTATTATTTATAATGTGGTAGCAACTATTGAATGTTAATAAGTTCTAACGGAAACGAAAGTTGTAGCTAGTTTTTTGATTAGAAGCATGATTCCAAAATGATGAATCCTGATGAAAATGAAAAGCGTATACAGGCTCCGTTCTTTTAATTGAAAGAATTATTCTAATCTTTGGAATCCCTCCCATCTTGCTCTAGGTCGGTTCCTTTGCAGAATATATTATACATTTTTTACTTTCCTTCAATACATGGTAATGTATAGGGAAAGTATTGGAATCATGCCGAAAATCGCAACTCGTGTTTCCGACGGATATACACGTTTCGAGACCTCTAGAATACGAAAATGGATTTTTCGCGTGACGTCGCTGTCTGTGTGTCTGTCTGTGTGTCCTTCTGTCTGTCTGTCTGTGCAATGTATGTATCCACTCTAACTGAAAAACTAATGGACCGAATTTCATAAAACTTGGTAGGTAAGTCACGTGGGTGTGACCCTGGTGCTTATTAGTTTTTAGTACGATTCGGGATAAAAAAAAATCCGTCTTTTTTTGCGAAATGGACCCCAAAAATTGCCTGTATCCACTCTAGTTGAAAACTAATGGACCGAATTTCACAAAATTCGGTAGATAAGTCGTTTGTTATTTATCCTGATGATGATTACATTTTGGTACGATTCGGTATAAAGTAACCTGCCTTTCTTTGCAAAATGGCCCGCACATATCGTCAAAATCTAAAATAAAAACTACGTATGCTCAAATGTATCCATTAAATGCTTGTTTTATACTTAATTTTTAACGAAAAAAAGAATAAGATCAACCCCATTACACTAGGACTAGCCGTTCTCGAGATATTTTAGTCCTTTCGTATTTTCTGTACGCTACCTTTAAAAATAGGTCCAGTTCCTAAATGATAACAAAAATTGAATTAAAAGTGAATTAAATTTAATTAAAATAAAGAGAACGTGGATATACATTTGCAGGGAAAGTCATGTGCAGCCCACATCATATTTTTTATAATGAAGTAGCTACTATTGAATGATAATGAGATCTCACGAAAACAAAGCTTGTTCAACTGGACCAGTGTCTTTATTGGAAGCATAATTAAGCTTTGAAATCATTTCTGTCTGACTATAATATTTTATTATTGCATAATTTAGTATATAGCAAATTTTCTTTTTTATAATATAGTAGTGATTGTTGAATGATAATGAACTCTAACGAAAAAGAAAACCGCGGACAGTCGATAATTTCTTCATTGGAATCCTGATTCCTAACTATTTAATCACTATTATTTGGCTAAAATTACTTATTGTTGCATATAGTATATATCAAATATTCTTCTTTATAATATAGTACCGACCATTCAATATTGAGGATCACTAATGAAAACATAACCTGTACACCAGTAATGGTAATTTCATTTGAATCATGAATCCGAGCTTTAGAATGTCTCACGTCTTTATCTATAATACTTTCTTACTGTACAGTTAACATATACAAATTAATTAATATAAACTGTAACACTCAAAAATCAGCCGAAGCTAGAATTATTTAAAGAATATTTTACAAGTTTATAATTTTACTATATTATATATTTAATCCAAATGCCCTAATTATTGCAATTATACTTAGCACCCCTACACTAAAAACGTGAATGCGAAATTAGCAATCTTAAGTGTCTGGAAAAATTTTATTCTATTTCTATCCAATTAGTGAGTTTCTAAGAGTGAGTCGAAAAAGCACTTAAATATAGCAAAACTGAATCACGTTCTAGTGTCACTTTTATTAGCAATTAAAGTATTTTTTTTCTACAAAGTTAATTATCTTTTCAAATGGCATTACATTAAGAGTCATATTTTTCTGCCACTATTCCCATTTTGGTGAAAATGGATCACATTTCGATAAGAATAGATAATATAGTAGTTGGAAAAAATACATGTGTCGATCTTTACTTGTATAAAATATATTTAAGATATACTGAGTAAAAATAAACTTTAATTATTGCGTTCCAAGTTGTTCCAGGTATACAAGTGAATATAGATCATAATGGTGATCGAATCATGTAATTTTTCAAAAGTAAAATGATTTTTAATTTATAGCAATTTTCTAAGCATTTTTATGGGAATACCATTCAATATTTTATGACGATATACTCATACTCTAAAATACTTAACAATTCAACAATTGCAAAGTTAATAAAGAGTTTCAAAGAAAATTATCTTTTAGAGACAAAGGAAGAACAGGATGACCTTCAATTAACCGTTCCAGTTTCTAGAAAACGCTTTATTAACTTCGAAATTGTTGAAATTCTAAGATCATATATCTTCTGCAACTCTTTAATGAAACTCTATTTTAAGAATAGTTGAGAAATATTTTTTTTAAATAAAAATTCTACCACTCTGCGGAAAAGCCAGTATCTTCGATTAAAAAAAAATAGTTCGTATAAGGGTCTGGCGGATAAAAAAACAGGAAAAATGTTCCTGACATAATTTTGAGGATATATTAGTGCAACCTAACTGAAAAATTCTATTATTTCAAGTTCTGGACATTGAACAGAATTCTTATAATTTAAAACTTGTACATAATTTTATGATCTCGGAAAAAGGCAGCTTATTTTTTAAATTCAAAATTTCTCATCAGAAACAAATATATTAATATCTCTAACTATTACACAAATTGATATAAAAAGGTAAAATTCTCAAGTTAAATCTGTGATTTCCGAGATTCTGCTGAACCATCGGGATTTCTAAAAATCACAGCGTGCTACCTTTTCTGTAATTGAGTAAAATGTCAAACATATTAATGTTTTAATGTGATCAATTAATGAAACAATGAAGTATCTTGAAAGTATAACTTGGTAATTCGCTAGATAGTTCAAATCGAAGCTGCAAGTGTTGTACTTGGGAAATAAAATCCTGTTGTAGCGGTGAAAATGGTATTTTTTGTACTGGCAAGAAATTTAGAGAGCAGTGGTGAACATGACTAACATTTCCGTCTATAAGGTTGCCAGATAAAAATAAAATACAAATGCCAAGTAATAATAGAAACATGCCAAACCATTTAAAATTTATTTTTACTTTCCCTGCAATACATGGTAATGTATAGGGAAAGTATTGGAATCATGCCGAAAATCGCAACTCGAGTTTTCGACGGATCTACACGTTTCGAGACCTTCAGAATGCGAAAAAACCATTTTTAGCGTGACGCCTGTGTGTGTGTGTCTGTGTGTCTGTCTGTCTGTGCAGATTTTGTATCCACTCTAACTAAAAAACTAATGGACCGAATTTCACAAAATTTTGTAGGTAAGTCACTTGTTGGCGGGGCTGGTGCTGATTAGTTTTGGGTACGATTTGGCATAAAAGAACCCGCCTTTTTTTTGCGAAATGGCCCGCAAAAGCTTGTATCCACTCTAGCTGAAAAACTAATGGACCGAATTTCACAAAATTCGGTAGACGAGTCACGTATAGGTCACCCTGGTGCTGATTAGATGTTGGTACGATTCAGAAAAAAGTAACCTGCCCTTTTTTGCGGAATGGCCCGCAAAAATTGTCAAAACCTAAACTAAAAAGCTACGTATGCTCAAATATATCCATTAAATGCTTGTTTAATGCGTAATTTTTAACGAAGAAAATAATAAGACCAACCCCATTACACTAGGACTAGCCGTTCTCGAGATATATTAGTTTATTTCGTATTTTTCCACGCCACCATTGAAAATAAGTCCAGTTATCAAATGAGAACGAAAATTGAATTAAAAGTGAATTAAATTTAATTGAAATAAATAGAATGTGGATATAAGTTTGCAGGGAAAGTCATGTGCTGCCCACATCAGATTTTTCTTAATCACATCACAAGAAAATATGAAGATATCATCCCAATTTCATAGTCAAAATGTGATTACTTTAACAATAGAACTAGAGATGTTTGCGTCCTTCTTTACGTATCTTAAAATCTATGTTTTAATAAAAATAATGCAAAATTGATATGAATGCAAATTTATAGATAGGGTAATTTTATTTAAATTGTATGACCGATGGAGTTGAGAGAGTGTAAGGTATGTATAATCATTGATTTGGATTTCATTTTAGTTCTAAATTATACCTTATTTTAAATTAACAACATATGCCTGCTTTCGTTATCTAGACCAATCATCGAGCTAAGTCATATTTCTTCTGCATTCCTGCAGTACGGCAGGTTAAAGTTTTGGATCGCTAAAGAGAGAATGGTATTGAATCGCTGTGATATTGTATATTCGAAGATTCCACGTTCGTCGGTGCATGAGATACGAGTGAGATGTATAGGGACGATCGGGAAGATCTAATATCCGATAGGGTTCTAAGACGTGTCTAGATGTTCATTGATGCAGTTTGGTAAGGACAAGCTATTGACATAACATTTCTGCATTTATAGCAACGATATTTATTTCTCCGGGCTCCTGGTAAAATTACATGCTAATATTTTAAGTTACAATACTGGCAAGTGCAATCTGGCTGTTGCATATATATATACGAGGGTGGTTCAAAAATAAGGTAACAAGTCCTGTGAGAGAAAAGGTTTATTCACGAAATCAAAGAGATACACAAAGTTAGCAAGGCACAGAAACATATTATTTTTCCACATAGTCATCATGGTTATAGAAGCATCTGTTTCATCGGTAAACCAATCTATCGAAACCGGCTTAGAAGAAATCAGGGTCCAGGTTGCGGAACCACTCAACAATGGCTTCCTGAACTTCGGCATCTGTTGTGAAATGGCGACCTGTCAGGTGCTTCTTCAACGGTCATATATATAATTGAATAATTACTTTCTCTGCAATACATAGTAATGTATAGGAAAAGTATTGGAATCATGTCGAAAATCGCAACTCGAGTTTTCGACGGATCTACACGTTTCAAGACCTCTAGAATACGAAAAAACCATTTTTAGCGTGACGTCTGTGTGTGTGTCTGTGTGTCTGTATGTCTGCCTGTCTGTCTGTCTGTGTGTCTGTCTGTGCATATTTTGAATCCACTTTAACTAAAAAAGTAATTGACCGAAGTACATAAAATTTGGTAAAATAGCAATTTGGGGTGCAGTTTTTTCACATAGCCAGTCAAACTCACTCTTCTCTACTGTATAGATACTGAAATTAAAATTCTGAATTACATTGACTAGCTAAATTATTTTTAACTGTAAACATTATACATTTCTTACAATCAACCAAAATGCTATAAATTATAATAAATCAAAATTGCATAGGAGTATATCTGCTTATTAAATACAGATATCTATATTAATTTCCCACATCTATCTTGCTACCAACTGAGGAGTGTAGCTCAGTTCACAGATGACATATTAACTGCTTTGAAATCAATATGCAATATTTCATCTTCAATTACCTTTTGGTTGTTCTGCCATTCGTATGATATGTAAAGAGTTAACTATACGAATTTTGATGGATTTACACGTTTGAAGTTCCCTGAATCCTAATAGAACTGCCTGTCTATCTGAATGGTTGTGAGTAAGATAGTAATTGAAGAAATTGAGTAAGTCCAATACAATTTTTGCATTATTTTTACTTTCCCGGTAATACATTGTAATGTATAGGGAAAGTATTGGAATCATGCCGAAAATCGCGACTCCAGTTTTCGACGGATCTACACGTTTCGAGACCTCTAGAATACGAAAAAACTATTTTTAGCATGACGTCTGTGTGTGTGTCTGTGTGTGTGTCTGTGTGTCTGTCTGTCTGTGTGTCTGTCTGTGCAGATTTTGTATCCACTGTAACTAAAAAACTAATGGACCGAATTTCAAAAAATTTGATAGGTAAGTTACTTGTGAGAGAGTCTGGTGTTGATTAGTTTTGGGTACGATTCGGAAAAGAAGAACCCGCCTATTTTTGCGAAATGGCCCGCAAAAGCTTGTATCCACTCTAACTGAAAAACTAATGGACCGAATTTCACAAAATTCGGCAGATGAGTCATTTGTGGGTCTTCCTGGTGCTGATTAGATTTTGGTATCATTCGGAAAAAAATAACCTGCCTTTTTTGCAAAATGGCCCGCAAAAATTGTCAAAATCAAAACTAAAGAACTACGTATGCTCAAATATATCCATTAAATGCTTGTTTAATACGTAATTTTTAGCGAAGAAAAGAATAAGACCAACCCCATTACACTAGGGCAAGCCGTTCTCGAGATATTTTAGTTTTCCGTATTTTCTGTACGCCACCTTTGAAAATAAGTCCGGTTACCCAATGAGAAAGAAAATTGAATTAAAAGTGAAATAAAATTAATTAAAATAAAGAGAACGTGGATATAAGTCTGCAGGGAAAGTCATGTGCTGCCCACATCAGATTTTTTTTTCTAGTACCTGTATTATATATACCTGAGATTGATCATTAATAGAAAAGTTTTGTAAAGCATAATTGAAAGGAAGATGGAATGAAATGTAAATGTGGCATCAAAAATACTATACGATAAGCCGTTGAATATTTTAAAAAACATGATAAGTAAACATTATAAGAAATACAGGTACTAAAATGGTATAATATACCCCCTTGGCCTGTTCCATATATAAGTTAAGGAATGGAATAAGAAGGACATGTGGTAAAGATGGGTGAAAAAAAATTAACTACGCATTACATTGAAAGTATTTTGATATAAATCATATATGTAATGTAAGTACTTACGGTACTAATCCCCTTGTTCCCTGCATAAACATACATGGTATAAATGCAAGAAAAGTGTTTAAGATGAAAAGTTGCAAATACGAAACATTTTTTTTGCTCAATGATCTAGTCCTTTTCTAGCTCCCACAATTTTGTTTTGAAATTTAATAAATTGAATAAAGTCTAAAGATTTCCGAAAACATGTACGTTATCAAGGGCCATACATGTTTCGTTAATGCGGATTCTACGTTTCTGTGTCCATTACTGTAAATTTGCGCATTACTGTACGTTTCTGGTCGCATTACTGTACTGTATTGCAGAAATAATGCACATGGCCCGGCGTAGAAGAAAATATAATTTGGATCAGATATATAAGAAATCAAATATAAAAATCAAATATACTAGCGTGTGGCTAAGTATTTATAGGAAAATACAATCTAATGAAAAGGAATAAGAATATATAATAATATAAATGTATTTACCCTTGTTGCTATTTAACAGTGTAGATTGCGTGATACTGTGACACTGACTAAGCATTTTTACTCAAAACAGGTTACAGTTAATTCTATATACTAAGATTTCAACTGTTGGAAGTAAAGCATGGAGATGAAAAATTATTTAAAAATGTTTGAGAATAAACTGTCAATATGTTTGTGTAATTGTAGCAAGGTGTTGAATTTAAAATTAAAATTTGTTTTAATAAATGAAAAAATAAGGTTTGGTGGGTAGGTATTTTGGATCGTGGTGTTTATGAATTTAAAGAAAATCAGAATTTTTTTTATTTTTAGTGCAACAAGATCATTAAAAACAAACACATAACCGTATCTTTAAAATTGAGCGAGTTATATTTAATTGAAAATTCAAGTTTGTGAATGGGGACCATATATCAAATTAGAAATGTAAATGCGTGACTTATCACAAAAAATATTAAACTGGATGATAATACATAGGATACCCAACCGCGTACCAAGTACTACTGCTTTATATGATCTCTGTCTGTATAATGCTTTATTTAGATGCATTTGTGATAAAGAAATTTGACATATATTAACGTATTTTTGATCTAAACAATTTCCATCGTTAATTTGTTTATGATCCCTGTTTTCACTGATAAAGCATCATTTCACAAGGGACAGAAAAGTGGCATAATTCAGATTTTTTCCTTTATCATAATTTGGTTGATTATAAAGATACAGATATGCGGGGTTTTTTAATGATATTGTTGCATTAAAAATAAAAATTTTCTGATTGACCAATTTTGTCTAAGGGCATCATAAAAAAATTAAAATATGTAACTCTTTGAAAATTAATGGGAGGACTATTTCATTAATGTTCTGGAAAAAGAAAGTAACTCGTGAAGTCCTTCACTAATCTACAAAGTTCGAAAAGTATCTAGAACTCACCATTAGTCGTGAAATTGGCGACATTTTGCCAAAATTTATAATCATAGTCAAACGACCTACACCTCGAAATTGTAACAAAGGCTTTCTGTTACTTATTTGTAGCAATATGATGTAACTCCCCTTGTATATTTTCGATTTATCTAAGTCCCATTTCTTTCAAGTTGTACTATTTCCCGAGCCCTTAGATGTTTCACATTAAAAATTTTGAGAAGAACTGAATTAAGTATTGCAAACGCATATAGGATCCACATACCGATGCATTGGAAATAGCAAAATCCGCATCATATATTCTTCATCCAAGAAAAAAAACACCTCGCAATCTATAATTCTCAATTACATTTGAGTTACATCATCTCGAACAAATTTCCCGACATATATGCACTTTTTTGTTCATTATTATTCTAATATTAAGCAAACTTTTGAGCTAGAACTTCAATGAAAAGAGGCAATTAATTACTTTGCTGCAAAATGTATCCTCTCAAGTCGTTAATTCACCCATGAATGCAAGACTTCAAAGAGCTTTTCATTTATTTTGTAAATTGAATGTAACTGTCGTAAGTTTAATATGTAGGCAGGATGTTTTCCATGCTTTTTTATGTTTTTGTTAACTTTTTGGAGTGTGTAAAAGCTAATCTTATTATGTTAGCACTTCATTCTCAGTATCGATCTTGTTTTCAGTGCATGTGTTTTCTTCAATGGGGCCATTCAAAGTACATTAAAGTGAATTTATAGTTTAGTATTTTAGGGATTTTTGGCATTATTACTTTCCCTGCAATACATGTCGTTGGGGAAGTATTGGAATTACGCATTGGAATAGGGAAAGTACTAGAATCGTGTTTAAAATTACAACTCGAGTTTTCGACTGGTCTTCTACACGTTTTGAGACCTCTAGAACACGAAAAAAATGTTTCAGCGTGGCGTCTGTGTGTTTGCCTGTGTGTCTGTGTCTGCGTGTGTGTATGTGTGTGTGGCTGTATGTCTGTGTCTGCGCACGCGCGCGTGTGTGTGTGTGCATGTGTGTGTGCGTGCGTGTGTGTGTGTGTGGTGTGTGTATGTGTGTGTATGCCTTTCTGTGCAATGTATGTATCCATTCTAACTCATACACTAATGGAACGAATTTCAAAAATACGAGTATGTATGGGTATGTAACTCGTGGATGACACTGGTGTTGATTAGATTTTGTTATGATTCGGGATAAAATGACCTGCGCTTTTTTGCGAAACAACTGGCAAAAAATGTCTGTATCCACTCTGTGAGACCAGAAATAGATCTCACATGTGTTTCGGTGAGATAAGTTTATGCCAGATATTTATTGTGTTTGAAACATCGAACAATACTTGTAGTCTGGATGGCGCCGAAGTTTACTGCAAACCATAAATTTAGGAGCGTCAAGACAAAGGGAGCCGACAGGGCCCTTACGAGGATGCCAAGTAGCGACATTGGTTCAATGATTAACCAATGAAGAAAGTGCTTGTTGGTCACACTGAATGCTGCAAATGAAAGCAAAAGGGGAGTGACACCCCCCGAGGGAAAAAGCGAACCACAGCCTGTGACCGAAGAAGGACACTAGGAGTAGACTTAGACAGAGAACTTCGAGACGATGACTAAATAGCGACTGTGCAGAGATACAAGAGTAATACGTGTGCGACATTATGATAGCACGATGACTAGAGATATAAAGTGTTCCGTAAATTTTCCGAAATAATGGCTAGATCTATTGACGTTGCAGTGCAACCAAGTGCGAAACGGAGCCATATTTAAAAAAAGTTAAAGTTGAAGTTGAACTTTTTGATTAATTATCATTAATCTATCATATAACATGGCCGTAAATTCATACATAGTGGATTTATTATTATTGGACATTGCTCTGTTGTGCCGCTCTATAAAACCCTCCAATTATTTACTTTTTGCGTGAGTCCTGTGAAGGAATATTAATTAATATGTAACTAAATGGATCACACCATTTTAACTTTAACAATAAAACATTTATTAAAAACATAAATACTTAATTATACAAATACAACAATTAATCACATTATTTCTGCGGAGGGACTTTGTGAGACCTGTAAGGAACTGCCTAACATATGTTTAGCCCACGATACCTTTTTGAGGAACACATACCTTCAAGTCTGTCTTGGACTTTGATCATCATGCTGGCATCCGTAATTTGTACTGGCCGTAACTCGTGGTGTTTGGCTTCGTCTCGTACTTGGTAGCACTCCACACATCAATAGATCTAGCCATTATTTTGGAACATTTACGGAACACTTTATATCTGTAGTCGTAGTGCTATCATAATGTCGCACACGTATCACTCTTGTATCTCCGCACAAGTCGTTATTTAATTATCGTCTCGAAGTTCTCTGTCCAAGTCTACACCTAGTGTCCTTCTTCGATCACAGGCTGTGGCTCTCTTTTTCCCTCGGTGGTGTCACTCCCTCTTTGCTTTCATTTGCAGCCTTCAGAGTGACTCAACAAGCACGTTCTTCATTGGTTAATGAACCAATGTCGCTACTTGGCATCCTCTTAAGAGCCTGCTCGGCCCTTTCTGTCTTGACGCTCCTAAATTTATGGTTTGCTGTAAATCTCGGCGCCATCCAAACTACAAGTATTGTTCGATGTTTCGGACACAATAAATAACTGGCATAAACTTGTCTCACCAAAACACATGTGAGATATATTTCTGGTCTCACACACTGTAACTGAAAATCGGTTAAAGTTCACAAAATTCAGTAGATAATTCACTTGTGGGTAACCCTGGTGCTGATTAAATTTCGGTATCATTCTGAAAATAGTAACCTGCTTTTTATGCAAAATAACCCGCAAAAATCGTCAAAATCTAAAATAAAAGACTACGTATGCTTAAATGCGTTAATTAAATTCTTGTTTTATATGGAATTTTTGATAATGAAAATAATAAGACCAGGCCCATTACTAGGACTAGCAATCCTGGGGATATTTTAGCTTTTCTGCATTTTTGTTACGCCGGTTTTGAGAATTTCCGTTACCAAATGAAATCGGAATCCAAATTAAAAGTGTAAATTCAGTGCAATTTTAATTTATTAATGCGCGTTATTTAGTGTGATTAATCTCACTTAAATGAATTATTAATGACATAAAGATAGTATGAATTTGAGTCTGAAGAGAAAGTCATGTGCTGCTCACATCAAATTTGTTTTTGTTGTGGAACATCTTGGGGTGCGGGATACGGACTAAATCATGAAATTAATATAACAGGGATGACACCATATTGTTACTAATACGTAACAGAAAACCATCGTTGTAATTTGGAGGTCTGGGTCGTTTGACCTGGGCAACGAATATGAGGAAATAATGCCAATGTGGACGTTTAGAGTGTTTAAGAAACTTTTCGATTTTTTGTGAATTGGCTAAGCGATTGAATGGAGACGTTATATCCAAACGCTTCTTCAATAATTTCGTCATTTTTAGTTGGATTTGGATGAAACGAAATGCATTCCATTAATCTATTAAAACTGTATAATTTAAAATATATATCGCTAGTTTCGCTAGGTACTTTATACCATCGCCACACAATGCACAAATTAACCTTTCCTCATTCGAAATATGTGGATAGCGTGGTATTTTGCTTCTATTTATAAAGGGTAACTTAGTTACGGACTATTTATTTAACGCATTACGTTCAAAACTAGCAGCATTTTGAATGATATTAGTGAGTCAATTTTGGGAGTGCGATGCAAGATATTTTGCTTTCGCAGCAATGCATTGTAATGTATAGGAAATGTATCGGAATTATGTAGAAAATACCAACTTTAGTTTTCGATGAAAATACGCGTTTTGGGATCTCTAGAACACGAAAAAACTGTTTTAGCGTGACGTCTGTGTCTGTCTTTCACCCCCTCTCTCTCTCTCTCTCTTTCTCTCTCTGTGTGTGGGCAATAAATGTATCCACTCAAACTCAAAAACTAATGGACCAAATTTCATAAAATTCTATGGATAAACTCCTTTTGGTTTACCCTGGTGCAGATTTTGCGAGATTAAAAAGAGAAAAAATACAAAGGGAAGGATATAGGACCCTGAGAAGTAAACAAGAAAAATTAATAAACTGCGGATTGTATATGAACTCAATGTGCAGAGGAAGAAAATAAGGTACCATATATAGGTTTGTTTCGCTGGCAGAGGTAGACTTGCTACTAACATGAGACAGTAGAGGTGCCACTCGTCAGTAGTAAAAAGTAATTTTGCAATAAAATCTAACCAATTCTTTATTTTATGCACATAATTTCTTAGAACAAAATTTCTTAACGACCGAACAATTGCTTATTTGATCGGGGATTTTTATGTTATAGAATGCATTTGAAATTTATATTAAAATGTTATTTTAGAAAGAAATCAGTAAGTTGAGAGATAAATTTATTGAAAAATAAAAGAAAAACAAATCCATTTATTCCCATTTTGCTAGTTATTCTCCACTTCCCAAATTATTCATTTTCACGCATATCAGTCGAAACGTCTGTCTCAGTTAAAAAGTTCCTTCAGTGCGTCTTTTTAACGAATCAATTTAGATAAAGTAAATTTTTTTCTTAAATCTTTATTAAGGAATAAAGTATTTTTCTTTTTCTTTTCGCATCAGTAACACAAGGAGAAAATAATCAAACATACGGAAATATAAAGTGATGTTCACGCTTAAATTGCCATTTTAATGAAGAGAAAAACAATAAAAATTTGATAAAATATAATTTTCAAACTTGGCTATAATAATGAGTTTTTCAAAGCGTAAAAGAAGTTAGATATGATTTAATAGGCAGGGTAACGGGGAATGAAATCATTTATTACCGAATATGTTCAGACTGGCTAGAAATCTGTGAATAAAGCAAATTTTTAGTAAAATAAATGGTAATATTTTTAAAAAGTAAGACATTTACATATAAGATAGAAAGTCTGTCTTCTATTTATCTGTTTTCTATTGTATACAAATCAACATTGTGACTAATATATTCAATGGTATACTACATTACATGTACTACATTACTTCTATTAAAGCACTTTCATTAGTGACCCAATATATTCGAAAAATGATAAACAATAATTAAATAAAAAAAAATTTGATGTGGGCAGCATATGACTTTCCTTATATAATGCAATGAATTTAGTGCTTTTACAGTTAAAAAATGTTATTCTTATAGTAGATATTTATATTCTTTATAAGATATTGAATGTTCGTCAATGGATCGTCATTTTCATTGATTTAGCGTCATTTTTTTTCCATTCAGCGGGATTTTCGTTAATTTGGTAACATTTTATAAAGTCGCCAAGTTGGCGACATTCCACTAAATTCGTCTCTAAAATCTCGCCAAGAGTTATGGACGGAGAAATAAGTTATTCTTACAGCAGATAAGTGACTATTGGCGTACAAATACAAAAGTATTACTCAAAGTATATGTTTCCATGAATGGAACGAGCCAGATCCACGAAAATGATGTCACCAAATTTATCGCATGGTATTACATATAAAAAGTCAACATGTTTCTCAATAGGATATATTTTTATTTTATTTTATATGACATTTGGATAATTTTTTTGAAAAATGTACAATATCTCGAGAACGGTTCATGTTAACGTTCAAAAATTCATTTTAATCGTTTTCTAATGAAAAATGACATAAGAAACGTCTATTTGCGTAACTTTATTAGAGGTTTTGATTTTTTGACGATTTTTCAAAATTTTAGAGTGAAATTTAGGGGGGTTCTGAACATTCGATTGCTTATAAAAACAATAGGTTTCCAGTGTTTACGGATTGTAAATTCTGAACCAAATTTCGTTTGAATCGGTCCATTCGTTCGTCAGTTATCGTCTCCACAGACTCACTGACACACACACACACACACACATACATCACTTTAGAAATGTTTGATTCGTGATCAGGGATCCTCGAAACGTGCTCTCCCGTCGAAAACTCGAATTCGAATTTTCGACCCCGTCACAATAATTTCCTTATACATTATTGTATATAAGGAAAGTAATTATTATTTTCTAAAAACCTTCAAATACGGCTGAAGTGAAACGCTATTCAACATGTTTGAGATACTGTCTTACTATTCAAAGTTAGCATATATGCTATTAGTCTAGATCTAGAGGCTACGAGGATATACATTATCCCATCGATAGCCATGTCTATGTAAGCAGGATCAGAGCTGTGCAGTCAATCCGCGTAAACAATGTTAATCTATAGCGTTTTGAAAAAAAATTTCTTGCAGGAGCGAGTTGGCTTGTTAAAGATATATTCCAAAGGTAGTTTCCAAAGGCAGTAGTAATACCTTATCTATTAATTAGAACATCTTACACATATTAAATAAACACTTCGGTTACATTACTATCGAACAATTTCAAATATATTTCGCCTAGCCTCCAGTCCTCTAATCGCTTTCCAAATTAATTTATTAGTCACAGAATTTTATGTAGTCATTAACTAAAGGTTAACTAACTGAAAGTAAAGAGAACTGTGCAATATATAAATAAAGCAGCTTAATTAAGCACTATATAGCTAATTCGAAGTCAATGGAATCACTTTGTCAGTTTTGTTAGTGATTTTAGTCAGTTTTTCTTGTATCCTATTCATCAGTGCTAAAATACCAACAAATTTGAAGAATATTTGAAGACAAAATAGGGGTCTTACATGCCGTGGAAGAAAATACACACGTTAAAAAAAAGAAGCACATTGCAATGCCACTTTTCAATTTTATGGTAACTTCACTACATTAATGATATCGAATTAGCTTATATTAACTCAAAAAATAATTTCCATTCAAAGTCATCACCGTTACTTTTTCTTGGAAAATTGAGAAAAAAAAACATTTAAAGGTTTTTTACATATATTTTAGTACGAAATATATTTAGATACTTTAGTAAGAATTTATTTAATACGAAATTTGTTATATTCTGAAAAATGATTATGCTATACGCATGAGTGTACCTAGGTTCAGGAAGAGGGGTGGTAAATGATTAAATTAAAGGTTTAGAGTGCTGGATTTTGTTTTCCAATGTGAAATATATGAATAACTAATGTAATTGTTCAAATAATCAGGGATTTTACCTCCTCACCGACGCTATTGGATATAAGGGAAGTAAACAATGTGTAATTTTACCATTTAAGAAAATTAAGTGGTAGTTTATTATATAGGTTTTATTTTACTTTATCATATTATTGTACAGAAAAAGTATTATTTTTCTGAAATGTGTTTTGTAAGCAGAAATATCGCCAGTTAGGCACATTTGGATATTTTCTAAATCCACTTTGAATATTTTTGAAAATATATCCATCTATGAATGTATATTAGAAGTGTGACCACCATAACTCCGAAATGCACACACTTCTAGGAATTCGTGTGTGTGGATACATTATGTAGAAAATTAGAACTTTAGAATATGCTGTAATCCACGTGAATAAAACTTATTGTTTCAAATTTAATGTTTTTCGAAGAATTATTTCCTATGGAGGAACAGGGTAATTTAAGGAAAAATAATGGTCGTACAGGCAATGTTATAAAAGTATGTCTTTAATTACAATATGGATGTAAATGACATTAAAGTATCCTATATTAGCATTTATCAGTTAAATAATTTCAACTGTCGACGGTGACAAATCTGTTACTAACTTCACAAAATAACTTTTTGATGTGTAACATTTTAAGACGCGGGGTACGGAGTAAATTGTCAAATAAAGGGTGATGGAAATTAAAACGGCAGTTTTAATTAAAGTGACATCGCATTATTATGAATACGTAACAGAAACCCAATGTTTTAAATTATAGATCTGGGCCACCTGACCTTGGCAAAAAAATGAGATGGTCTTTGTGACTTATTTGGCGATTTTGGAGTGTTCTGGAATTTTCACTAATTTTGTAGATTTGTTTAAATCTTCACGAGTTACGTGCTGTCTCCAGAAATTTCTCATTATTTTTTTCACTTTTTGTAAAATATATTAAAATAATAACTTGGGACGATAAAGTAATGTTTTTTGTGTAGTCTGATGTTAATTATGATAGAAATAAATACAAAAAAGGTAGAATATGAATGTATTAAAAAGTCGAATTATGCTCACTGTCTAGCTATACGGCGTTGGTTTTCAATGTTTGAATTTATTACTTGTTAGTTTGGTATTTTTGCATAGTAGTGCAGAATAACCATCCGAAATATCGTTAAAGAAATTCTTTATAGTACTCCTTAATAATAGAATGATAATATTTTGTATTATGTTAAACCCAAATAAAATATTCCTTGCACCATTAAAAAGTACATCGCTATGAGAAAATAATCCACGATGCGATATTAAAAAGTGATTTTCATTCTAAAATTTGCATTTTAATAAAAATCGGGATAAAATAGACAAAATACAAATTTTCATATTTTGCTTTTACAAGTTTTTTAAAGCGAAAAATAAGTTGCGAGTGATTCGCTGGAAAATATTCAATCAATAAATATGTTCAGACTGCTTTCTAATCAACTATTTAGGAGCGATGTTTTAAAATACCGCAGTTTTCTGCCTATATAATAAGAGTACCATATTTAATTTACCAATTAACAGTGTTTTAGCCAATGAGTTAACCTATGAGTGTAGTGCATGGTATAATACTATATATAAGATATTCTTGCAAGTATTATTAGTTACTAAAGTCTGATCAGCTGATTTTTTAAATTATATTTTGTTCTCTGGAATATTTATACAGATTAACTGAAGCGTGTCTCAACTCAATTTTCTCATACCATAATTCATTTTTAAGTAGCTTGAATTTTTTGCAAATGTTGCAAAACTTACATTTTTGTTCCAAATGATAACAATTATGGCATGCTCTTCATTTAAAAGGACTTAGAAAACCAAGATTGTTACCAAGTTCAATTTGATATCAAGTTTAAAAATTAGAATTTGATACCAAGTTTAAAAATTACAATTTGATACCAAGTTTAAAAATGTACCCTCTTGGAGTTGGGGTAGATGCTAACTTATTCCATGAGGGGACCTAATGACGTCACGAACACAATTTTATCGTGGCTATTTTTCACTATAATGATTGAAATTATTAATATTCGTCAACATTGAGCTATAAATAAACCATTTTATTCATAATTATGGCAAATTCTGTCCTATATTGCTAGATTAAGCAAAAAAAAAAGTACTTCAAAGTTTTCACTCGAATTTCAAAAAATTCTCCATAGTTATAGATTTTTCAATAACAAATCCCCGGACATAAGTGTTTTTTGAAAATCCTTTAATATTTATGCCAGCTCTCGTGTAAAAACGATATCAGCTGTCGTGTACAAACTATCGTGTACAAACGGTCTCAGACAGACGACAGGCAGTCCTCACTCTAAAAATAGTCTAAACAAGTTCAGAATGTCCTAAAACATATATCGACATCAAAAAATATTATAATATTCTCTTTATGATACTGTATTCTACAGTATGAGGAAATAAAAATGACAGGTTAACAATAGGTGAAATTTTTGTCAATTTAAAAAAAAGAAATATTTTTCAAAAGGGCCATATATTTTCAATTCAATTTTCAAATCAATTGCTCTGAAATTCAATAAGCTTTATCTATTGAATTTCGCAACGAATGCACTGGAGATCATATGAAATGAATCATATGAATTGATATGAAATAGTGGCATATCCCATATGACACTAAATGAGTGGAGATCATTCCAGTGTCATATAAAATACGTTGCTATTTCATATGGTTGCATCCAGTTAAATTTAAATGTCCTTATTTGTTCGAGTCATAATTTACTCCCCCACACAATAATTTCGAAACAGCGAGAAATCCAAATCCCACTTTCTGAAACAGTTAATCTGCGCTTATACTCGTATGTGTTTTAAACTTGTATATTGACGAAAGTCCGACAATCAAACATTTTTAATTCATCGCAATATTTACAATTTGCATTACCGAATATTTCTGTCTGCATTTCCTGCAAGTGAAATGGATAATGTACACTAAATAGGGCGCCTACGTACTTATAAAACATTCTGAATATTGAAAACTGTTTCAAATATAACAAAAGCAAATGATGCATAATTTATAGTTCTGTTATCATGGAAATTGCGGTATATAAAACACTATTTTATCTGCGATCACTGCATGCCGTATAATTACCAGAGTTTCATACATTTTAATCTAAAAGTCAATTATAATTGAAAAATATTTTCAACAGTTTTATAACCAAATATAGCCAATAGACGATTTCAGTATTTGAAGCGGAGCTTCAAATACTGAAACAAATTCATTGAAATACTGATTCAAATACTGAAACAAATACATTGAAGCGGAGCTTCAAATACTGATTACAAATTGAGTACTGGTTACAAATTGAGTAAAACACAAATTGAAAAATAAAATTGTGCGCTATAATTATAATTTAAAATATCTTAAGAAGGGTTGGATGTACACCAGAAAATTAATTAAGGAAATTTTAGATATTTCTTTTTTGCGCTTGATGGTATACAATAACATTTTATGTTTCTTACTATTGAATAGAATGTAGGAGTAAAAAATCGCCATTTATAAATATTTGAATAAATTTAAGATTTTAGATATTTTTACTGCTTGTATGACAAGTTCAACAAGAATTCAAAATTTCAAGTCTCTACATTCAGCAATTTGGGGTGCAGCTTTTTCACATAGCCAGTCAAACTCACTCTTCTGTACTGTATAGATACTGAAATTAAAATTCTGAATTACATTGATTAGCAAAATTATTTTTAACTGTAAACATTATACATTTCTTACAATCTGTCAAAATGCTATAAATCATAATAAATCAAAATTACATGGGAGTATATCTGCTTATTAAATACAGATATCTATATTAATTTCCCACATCTATCTTGCTACCAACTGAGGCGTGTCAATCTCAGTTCACAGATGACATATTAACTGCTTTGAAATCAATATGCAATGTTTCATCTTCAATTACCTTTTGGTTGTTCTGCCATTCGTATGATATGTAAAGAGTTAACTATACGAATTTTGATGGATTTACACGTTTAAAGTTCCCTGAATCCTAATAGAACTGCCTGTCTATCTGAATGGCTGTGAGTATGATAGTAATTGAAGAAATTGAGTAAGTCCAATACAATTTTGCATTATTTTTACTTTCCCTGCAATACATCGTAATGTATAGGGAAAGTATTGGAATCATGCCGAAAATCGCAACTCGAGTTTTCGACGGATCTACACGTTTCGAGACCTCTAGAATACGAAAAAACTATTTTTAGCATGACGTCTGTGTGTGTGTCTGTGTGTGTGTCTGTGTGTCTGTCTGTCTGTCTGTCTGTCTGTCTGTCTGTCTGTGCATATTTTGTATCCACTTTAACTAAAAACGTAATTGACCGAAGTACATAAAATTTGGTAGGTAAGTCACTTGTGGACGAATTTGGTGCTGATTAATTTTGGGAACCATTCGGGATAAAAGAACCCGTCTTTGTTTGCGAAATGCCCCGCAAAAGTTTGTATCCAGTCTAACTGAGAAACTAATGGACCGAATTTCACAGAATTTAGTAGGTAAGTCATTTGTGGGACACCCTGGTGCTGATTAGATTTTGGTATGATTAAAAAAAATAACCTGCCTTTTTTTGCAAAATGGCCCGCAAAAATCGAAAAAATCTAAAATAAAGATCTACGTATGCTCAAATATATCCATGAAATGCTTGTTTAATACGTAATTTCTAACGAAGAAAAGAATAAGACTAACCCCATTACACTAGGTCTATCCGTTCTTGAGATATTTTAGTTTTTTCGTATTTTCTCTTCGCCACCTTTGAAAAGAAGTCCAGTTATCAAATGAGAACGAAAATTGAATTAAAAGTGAATTAAATGTAAATAAAATAAAGAGAACGTGAATATAAGTCTGCAAGGAAGGTCATGTGCTGCCCACATCAGATTTTACTTCCCCTGCAATACATGTTAATGTACAGAGAAAGTATTGGAATCCTGTCGAAAATCACAAGTCGAGTTTTCGATGGATCTACACGTTTCGAGACCTCTAGAACACGAAAAAACTATTTTTAGTGTTACGTCTGTTTGTCTGTCTGTGTAACTCAAAAACTAATGGACCGAATTTCATAAAATTCTGTAAGACTCTTGGGTGTGACCCTGGTGCTAATTAAATTTTGGTACAATTCAGAAAAAAGAACCCGCCTTAATTTGCGAAATGGCCTGCAAAAATCTCATGCATTCACTGTACCTGAAATACTAATTTACCAAATTTCACAAAATTTGGTACATAAATCACTTGTGGGATACTCTGGTGATGGTTAGATTTTGTTACGCTTCGGAAAAGAACAACCTGTCTTTTGTACGAAATGGCCCGCAAAATTCGCCAATATCTAAAAAAAATCTACGTATGTTCAAATGTACCAATTAAATGCTTGTTTTATACGTAATTTTTGACGAGGAAAATAGTAAGAACAATTCTATTATTCTAGGTCTAACCGTTCTCGAGATATTTGAGATTTTTTGCATTTTTATTATGCCGCCTTTGGAAAAAAGTCTAATTACCAAATAAAAGCAGAAATTGAATTTAAAAGGAAAATTTTGTGTTATTTTGTACAATTAAACTCAATTTAATTAGTTCTTATAGAAATAAAGAAAGAATGAATTCGGGTCTGCAGAGAAAGTCATGTGCTGCCCACATCATATTTTTTTCTATGTGTAAATGTGAAATGTACTTTGACATTCGATAGATCAAAAAGACTATTTTTGATCGTATGTTCACATAAATTTAAAAACAAAAACTAATCATGTTTAAAATGTTAACTAGTGTTAAAGCTAATGTTAAATGATATGATATGTATGATGTGATGTTATGATGTTATGATGCAACGTTAAGACTAATGTTAAATGTTATGATACTGTTAAATGTTAAAACGAACTATGTTAAAACTATTTATGTTAATAATTATGTTAAAAATGGGTTGGACCTGAGAAAAAATTCGCCTTTTTGAAATATATTTTCGAAAATAAAGAAAATATTTCCAAATTATTATAATAATATAAAGAAATGAATAAGCAATTTGTGTGTAATTTTATGTTTAAAATAATAAATATTTTGTACTTAAAATTGTAATTTTATATTATTGTAATTACGTCATTTACTGGCTATAATTCTGCCCTAGTTATGAGATTTAGCGATATTTTTAAATTTAAAGTGAAAAAAAGTCATAAAATTATTCTGTCAAGGTGAATTTCATTATCAAACGTGGTGGTGTGTATGTAACGACTTTGATCAGAAAGGACTTGAAAATATTCTCAGGAGTTACAACTAGTTGTTCTCGAAATTGTAAAAGTTGTATTTTTCCAACAATAATCTGGACAACTACCGAAACAATCTGATGCGTTCGATGTAATTTGCTCATTTTTTATTTTACTCGGTAACAACAACAATAAATAAAATTTCAGTCTGACATAAACAAATAAAAGCAAGAAATACATTTTTCTATGTACTCATTTTCATTGTTTGTACGTAAATTAATTGCATGAAAATTGTGGAATTGTGTAGATGTTTAGTAATTTCAATGTATTTTAATTCGAATTGTTGTTCCACGGATAGAATGGATCGGTAAAGTGTAAAATCCTAAGAATTTAAATGCACCACAAAAGGAAATGATGTACCAATTATGGGCTTTGTATCTTCAAATTTGTATCTTCAACAAATTTGTATTTTCTATGGTGGGCTGAGGACGGATCTGACAGGTGCAATTCAGAACTTCAGGAATATAAATTTCTCACAAAAGACTCAAAAGTACCAAATTAGGATTTTACAGCTGCTCTGGTTCTTGAGCTATTCGTTAAAGAAACGAGTAGATTTTTATTGCTTGACCGGGACGGGCAGGACAGATAAGTCTCAAAAGCCAAAAAATAAATATAAGGCCCAAAAGAAAGCAATATGCCAAATTTGAACTTAGCTATTCCGAATCGTGTTATTCCCAAAACGCGATTACATTCCTATAGCGGGCATAGAACTAGCCCGTTTTCTGTGCTAGCGCGACTAGGTTCAAAATTTAAAGGAGAGAAATGTTAAGTTCCAGAAAAGATAATGGCATATTAAATTAATATTACTCTGATTAACGGAATCTGATTAGTTATGGGTTTTAATAATACTGACAAACAAACAACAGATCAAAAAAGGAAGTAGGTTTTAAAGTGAAGCGCAATAAAAAGATAATTGTGTTTAAACAATGTTACAGTAAGAGATATTTTCTGTCATTTTTTATCTAATGTGAAATCCGTTATTTATAAAATATAAGCATTCAGAGTTCTACTGATATTTTAAATTGTTTATCTAAAATATAGAAAAAACATAATATAATAAATACACTTATATACACACTATTATCAAACGATATAATTATTTATAAACAATTTTAACGTGGAATAAATGGACAGATTTTTATAGCAGTTACCACAAGCTGTTCCTAAGATGTTAGAAATTATACATTCCAGCATGGATTTCTCTCGAAATAATCAATTGAATTACATGGAATTTTAGTTTCCTTAATTTAATCGGTGACATCAAGACACCAACTGATTTTCAAAGAGATTTATATATCGGAATGCCCTGATTTTTATTGATTTTTTTTAACAATGTCTAAATCTGCAGTCAATGTATATTTCAAACATCAAATTCTTCAAACTTAGTTTGTAGCAAATGCAATACTAGTGCACAAATTAGAATCAACTTCCCTGAAAGCATTATACAACATTTTATATACGAGTACTTTTCTTTTTTTTTTACCAAATTATAACTGGCATCAAAATTTGTGAAATTCATATCATTCATCTTCGGCACTCGCTCCATCATTCATCGAACCACCATTAACGGATGCTTTCTTTTGCTATCCAATTCACTCATGTGCGTAAAGAAGACATATAATCTTCTAGAAAGTTGATCGATAGTTTCAGAATCCGGTTCCCTCTTTAGTTGCTCCCATGCAAATCGATTGGAAAAAAAACGCTGGTGTGGTAAAAAACCATGCTCTCTTGGGTCATGAAAGTGGATTTGCTGGAAAGTGCCGTTATTGAGTAAATCTTACGCGAGAAGTGCATTTCTTTCAATATAACAAGAAAATGCCGAATGTGTGATTGAAAATAACGTTTGAATTATAGATGCAATAACAAAGTGAGTATAATATATAAGGAAATTCTTTCTTTTGTTATCCAATTCACTCATTTACGTAAAGAAGACATATAATCTTCTAGAAAGTTGATGGATAGCTTCAGAATACGGTTTCCTCTTTAGTTGCTAACATGCAAATCGATTGAAGAATGCCGTTGGTGAAGTAAAAAACATGCTCTTGGGTCATGAATGTGGATTTACCGGAAAGTGCCGTTGAGTAAATCTTAGGCGAAAAGTGCATTTATTTCACTATAACAATAAAATGCCAAATGTGTGATTGTAAATAAGGTTTGAATTATAGATGCTGTAATAATGTGCGTATAATATATAAGGAAAATCTTTCTTTTGCTATCCAATTCACTCATGTACGTAAAGAAGACATATAATCTTCTAAGAAGTTTATCGATAGTTTCAGAATCCGGTTTCCTCTTTAGTTGCTCCCATGCAAATCGATTGAAAAAAATTGCTGAGGTAAAAAACCATACACTCTTGGGCTCATGAAATTGGATTTACTGGAAAGTGCCGTTATTGAGTAAATCCTAAGGCAAAAAGTGCATTTATTTCAGTATAAAAGAAAATGCCGAATGTGAGACTGCAAATAACGTTTGAATTATAAATGCGGTAACAGAGTATAATATATAATGAAAGCACAAATAAAATGATAATGCAACATGCAGTTTCGAGGATGCGTTGGATCGCCTTCGTCAGTGAAGAAGAACTAATAAACCCGAAGTCCAAAACAAGAATGTGACAAAGTAAGATTCAAAAGGGATAATATACATAAAACATGAATTACATGAAAAGTTAGGAATTTTGACTTGACCTAGGTTTTTATTCCTTAAATATAGATCTTAGACATATATAAAAAATTACAAAGTTGCGTAAAAAAAGGTACAGAATTTTATGAAATCGATTCAAATTTTCAAGGAAATTAAATTTTAAGAAATACAAAATTTAAATTTTTATATGGCCCCCGTACAAAAATATTTCCAATGAGGGAAATATGCCCCATACGCTAATAAGGTGATGTACAATATATATATATATATATATATATATATATATATATATATATATATATATATATATATATATATATATATATATATATATATATATATATATATATATATATATATATATATATATATATATATATATATATATATAATAGAAAAATATCTAAAAATAAGATATACAAAAACATAATCATAACACTTCATAATATATATATATATATATATATATATATATATATATATATATATATATATATATATATATATATATAAGTATAACAACCACCGTAAAAAACAAATACCCTCCACTTCTTATTTGTTCCTTTATAGAAACCAATTGCAAAACCAAACTCAAAATATAGAAATATATTAATACATCAGTCTCATTATCATTTGAATAAATGAAACCGATATTCATCAAGAAGTTACCACTAAATGTATACACGCATCATCTACCAGTATACATTTTTATTTGGATTTAAATAAATTTAAATCAAATTTACTTAAATACTGAGAATTAATATCAATTGGAGTTCCATTACCATATTTTATGCATTTATTCAAATATTGGACCATTTTGATGATGTATATTTCTTTTCTCAATGTTGTACTATTTGACTATGACTTTGACTATCCCCATTTCCTTAGTAATTTCATTGACTTTATGGAGACCACAGTTGTGACTGATCATTAAAGAGTTTATGTGAAAATGGTACAACTTTTTATTATATTCATATTTAATTTGAAATAAAAAAATTAAGGACAGAACATCGTTAGACAAGATCATTTAATAAAAACATCCTAAAGGCATAAAAGTTTTAAAAAGTGGCCAGATCGCTTTCAGGCGTTATTACACCCTTCATCAGTGGCTACATGAAAAGCAAACATTGATCATTCATATATAGACCATATACGTACCAAATTTGCATAAATAAATATAAAATATAATATAAATTTAGTAAGTTGAATAGGCTATTAATTAATACAAATAAACCTAAAAACTAGGTACACAATTCTTTAAAAAACATATCTTAAGAACATTACCAGAAAAGTAAAAATTTGAAAAAACAGTCAAGCATACATTTTACAAGGATGACGTCATAGATAACTATGAAGAGACTTGAATTGCATAGAGTCAAGAACAGGATGCTGTGTCCTTAATTCATTTAGTTGAAACAGACGTGATGCCAATTTGATTATAATTTGAAATACTCTGTGTTCTTTAATTATTCAATTGCTTTGATCAGACATATGTATTTTGTTGTTTTGTTATTTTTGACTAAATCTCTCCACTTATCTACTGTGGACCATATGTATAATTTCTGTAATAAATATTACAATTATGTAGACAGAAACGTAGATATTTGGTATCGCCAAACCAGGGATGGCCCATGAAAACGTCCCTGTTTTTGGAAATAATTTTTATTTTATTTTATATTTGTTCAGTGTGAATTTGCCACAATTTTATTTGGGTGCCGATAGAGGAGTAACTCCATTTGTTGATTTTTCTGATTGATGCTAATCTGCTCTTTACCATTTTTCGTATTTTCATCATGATTGTTAATACAGGGAACAAGGGGTTTAGTACCTATATTACATATCAGAATTTCCATTGGGTTTTAATACCATTTCAATCGGGTGCAGTTACAGGCTTAACTACTATCGTGGCTATATCTCCTTGATACATTACAGATAATTTCTCTTGAACTTATCTTATATGTAGAACTGGGAATGAGGGGTTTAGTACCTGTTTTGTGCACCGGCTTATTGTAATTGCTATACCGCCTAATTGTAATACAATTCATTGAGTAAAACTATTTCACATGTGCTGTACATGCTCCATCAGTTAACAGGGGATAAGTCACCAGCATGAAATACACTCTCAGTGGATCCCGTCACATGTAGATATTCTCGGAAACGAACTGGCGGATTCCCTTGGGAGGGACTGGATCTTCCTGTTCCTGCTGCCGAGGAGCTTACTTACCTGCAACTATTCTCGAGGCAAAAGGCCCAAAACAACGAAAAATGGCTTCTGCCTCCCTCTCACTGCTGGTATAGTGGAAATAGACCAGGACTTTCTCTGTCTCTTCCTTGTGACAGGCAACTCAACACTTGTCTAACCCGGCTAGCCAGTGGACACTTGAAAGGCCTGTTGTATTCTGGAGGCCAGAAAACTTTTCCCATTTGCACCAAGTGCCGGCAAGTTCAGGCTTCGCAAGAACATATTTTGGACTGCCTCGGGCTGGACAGGGAGGACATTTATGGTTCTCCCTTTTTGGTATCGTATTTTATTAAACTCAACGGTTTTACTGATCTGATGTGACTCCGTCAGACCAGATGGGAGATTAGCAACAACACAGGGGATAAGTCACAAGTATTAACTCGTCATTGGCGGTACTGTGCTAAATTTTCCTTTTATTGTGGAGAAGAGATATAGAGGAATATTATATTTTCTTCATTATTTAGATTCTATTAAACCAGACGAGTAGGCCATGGTCCCTATATTCACTCTTATACACAAAGGAAACAGTTAATCGTTCTTCAGGTTGATCGATAGCCTGGGAATCTGGTTCTCTCTTCAATTGCTTCGAAACAAATCGATCCACGGAAGCAGAGGTTTCAGCAACGGAGTTTCGGGATCATCGAACATCGAAAGTTGTTTTGCTTGGAAGTTCCCTTTTTGATGTAAATCTTGAAGTTGAGCTGAATTTTTTTTTACATGTGAATTAAATTACCTTCAATGTAATAAAGATTAATATGATTGAAAAATATGAAAATTGCTATAAAATTGAAATTTTAAAATTACAGTTAATACTGGAGTAGATGTCACAGTGTAAGGATTTATAGTTAGAAATTAGCTGCGGAACCCACATTTAGCAGTCACTAAATATAGCAACCCGTTTTTATATCAATCAGTTTTTAGCAGTTAGTGTATGAAGCATATCAAAAATAAGAAAGTTGTACATAGACACAGAAATCGCAAAGCACCAAACGTGACATCAAAAAATAAATCATCTTTATCTTTTAAAAATACTTTTCCTAACGAATAGAAAATCTATGATCCCCTTTCTCCAAAAATATGTAAAAGCTAAAATTAAAAAAAAAATCGACCACCCTCGCCATATGCTATAGAAAGAAAATCCTGACCGCCCTAATGATGTAAGCATTCAGAATTGTTTTCCACGCGAGCAGAAAATTACTCGGAAAATAGCTTGAGTAATTTCTGCTTGAAAGTCAAACACTCCACAATCTTTATCAGATGGCGCGGTAGCCCAGTGGTTAGTGCGCGGGAATTGCACTCGCTAGGCCCGGGTTCGATTCCCTCCAAACTGCCGCCTTGTTCAAGCGGAGTACGATCACGTTAAACATGTGGGTCCATATGTTCTTCCGAAATGTTGGTGATAGGAAAGGAGGGTATTGTCCCTGTGGATGCTTTCTCCACTGGGTTCCGGTCTAAATTGGATGGCTCTTCCCGGCCGTCCAAACAGTTACCTTACACCTTTCTGGTAGGTCGGATGGTCTGGGTCTCAACATCAATAATCTTTATCAGATCAAACTAGGTTCAGAAAACTCAGATATTTGTCGCTCACCCAGAATATGGAAACTTATTCATTTATAAGACTGTCAGGTGTCGAAGGATAAGAGCTATCAATTCCGTCCAATAGATTAATTGGAAGAGGTTCGGCTTGGCAGTATGTAAATGTAGAATTCGGTCCTTGCAAAAACAGACAGTAAGGTTATTTACACAGTGATACCCGAATAATTCAGCTTAATGCAATGATATCGATGATTATAAGTAATCCCAAATACAACTAGGTCAGATTCAGTGGACTCTGAGATATTTAGAATTGATTTCAAATCGAGAGGACGATGGTCACACAGGAAACTTTTCCGGAAGATATAAATAGTTCTTGGGGGCTAACCTGAGATAAAAATTTGCAGATGCAGGAGGTGGTTATTCAGATTGTAAAGTTGCACATCATTCTGGCATAAGAGGGATGAGATTGAGTCCACATCGACGATTAAAGCTTGAGATAACGTCTAATAGCTCATTTGGAAGAGCGTCGGCGGTCTAGTATAAAGATCCGAGGTTCGAAATCTCCGACTGGGACAACAAGGTTCTTTACAACAGTTTATCTTATTTAGTTCATGAAGTTTTTCGCATTTTCAAAGCAAATGAAGCATGCTAACATAAATGCTCATTTTATAGATCGATTAAAATTAAAGTGCCCCAGTTTGGTTCACTTTCCAGAAATAAATGACCAAAACTGAACCAGATTCATTCAGAGAGTTTTCGAAAAGTTAGTTTCAGAAAAGGTAAATCAGTTTAGTAAATGTTCTTCAGTTTTCAAGGATTATATCTTGAAAAATTCATAAAAAATGCATGCAGCACAATTTATTGTAAGTAAAATTTTATAAAAATATGGAAAAAACACTTTTTATGTATTTTTGCTTGAAAAAAAAATCATGCTTACTTCCAGGTCCCTAAACGCCATATGGCTGTGAAAATATCGAATAAAAATAATGTCAATTTTATAATAGTTCTTTATGAACTGTTTCAAGTAATAAAATGTATTAATCACCGCTGATAATTACATTTCTGGTCAATTACATCGATATCATGTTTCATAGATCATATATTTTAATGAGATTTACCCCATTCAACTCCGATTGCCAAAACTGGTGGTCATATTTTTTCTTGTGAAATATTTTAGCTTGTTTTGAATATTATTCCTACAAGGCTTGGTTTGCAGATTGTTAATATATTTAAATAAGGTATTTAATAGAGATTTTATAATTAAAATTATCATGTTTCCGACATAACATCTCTGAAGTCATTTAACACCGCTTATTGTCTAACTTTGGAAACTTTTAAACAATTTTCACTCTTTCCCTAATTATTTAGCATTGGTTTTATTATTTCTTATACTAGCATTTACGACTGATTCGCCATTATCACTCGAACGTAAAGAATGTTGCTAATCGTCTGGGAAGTTGATCGATAGTTGCAGAATTCGGATCTCTCTTTAAATGCCTGCATGTGAATCGATTGAAAAAGGCAAAGGTTACAGCCTTTAAATTACTGTGCTCTTAAGACCTCGAAAGTGCATGTTATTTAAAAGCCAATTTATCTATAAGAGGGCATTTATTTTACTTACAAAAAGCAAAATGCATGCATCGTAGTAAATGAGCAAATATCTGTTACTAATGTAGTTTTACAGATAAACGTTGTGATATTCTTTTAATTCTTAACGTTTTCGGCATTGGTCTTCAAAATTATTGTGGAAAATACGCACATAGAAAAAATGAAGAGGTACATCATATACAGATTTAGGTCATGAGTAGTCGACTGTCCTAATTTGTGAGAAATAGAAAGATATATAGTCTTACATTTAAAATGGTAAAGATTGAACGAATTTCATTAGTGTAAATTTCAAGAAATCATTTATTCAAGTTTCTCGTAGCATAAAATTAAGTACTGGCACTAAAACTGTAATGGAATATTTTGCGCCAGTTAATCAAACATAAATTTGAATATACTGCGGGTCAAACGAACAATTAAAAGCAAAAAACATTGCCTTTTAAAGTAAACCGGGGTTTATGCTTGTGTGTGTGTGTGTGTAAGTCTGTGGGTGCGATATGTAACAATCTGTCGACTGGAGAGTTTCGAAAATAATTTGGAACGATCATGTTAACTTTAAACGCGATCGAACGTTCTTTAGATCCCCAAATTCTCGAAGATCTTTTTAAAAAGTCATAAACAGCTGAATTCTCAATAAAATTAACAAAATAATCATTGAATATGTATTATATTAGAAAACGAATGACACTCACTTTAAAACGTTAGCTTGAAATGTTTCTAGAGATATTGTAAGTATTTAAAATTTAATCCAAAAAATTACATAAAATGTAAACGTAGTATTGTCAAATAAGCATCGTCAAATAGCCTGAAATATGCTTGGCGCTGCATTTGGCAAGCTTGGCAAATAATTTGGAAAAAATATGCCAATTTGGCATATGTTTGAAAAACGTGTCAAGTTGATAAAAATGTGGTCAAATTAACAAAAATGACTCTCAATTAACTTTAAAGTGATGGAGAAATGTTATAAGAATTATAGTTTTTTACTATATGGACTATATTGTTTAGCGGACGCTAGAAATATTTCTAATTTTCGAGTTACGTTTGATCAAAATACGAGTTAATTTAGAATTTCGTAATAGTTTTACATCTTGGCAATAGTTTTATATCTCTTAAGAAGTACAACCATTTCAGTATGTAAGTAAAATCATGTGCTGCTTGCTCACATTACATTTTATTTTGAGATTCAACCAATAATTTAAATGTTCAAATATACAAATTCAAATAAAAACACAGCAGCTTGTCACAGTTGTATTTGTGGGCAGTAACCCTATTTTATTTACAGGATTACTGCTTCGACGGGTTTTCAACTTGATAACAGTTTCAACAACACAGGTTGCAACTTTACCTCAAAATTAAGAATGGAATAATTACCTAGTAAAGGTTTATTATTTATTTCAAAATGAAAAATACTTATCCTGGAAGTATAAAATAAATAATCTTTAGATTAAAAGTAGGGGAAAGAAATTGTTTTATGTAGAATGAGGAAATTTATTATTTAAGATCAATAAGTCTTGCCTAGAATGGGATGAAATACAATTTAAGGCTCCACGTACTCAGTTAATTAAGTCGATAAAAATTGATCTGTATGTTTATGCAAGATCGATGAAGTCTGTGGTCCAAGAATAGGACGTTCAGGTAAAAATTAAAAACCAATAACGCAGTATATACTATAATATTTATTAAGGCAGTATCGGTATTGATAAACGTATTTATTGGTTTTCTAATATTAACACTATTTAAAGAAATCAAAAAAAAATATCGATGGAAATAATTGGGGCAAATTTCAAGAAAATTAAACAGTTGGTGCTCTAATTCAATTTTAAAGAAAATGTCTTTCTGGTATGTATTTAAACATGAATAAGCAAAAATCATCAATAAGATAAAAGAAATTTATAGTTTAAATAAATTAGCGTTAAAGTTCATTTCGACTTGCAATGAAATATTACTGACTAGAAACAACGCAAAATGAAAATATAAAAAATACAAAAATGGATAATTGTAAGAAATAAGTCACTTCAGCTAATATAAAAAACTGAAAAAAATATGACAAAACCAGTTTTTTACATATAAATTATTTTTGGTTTCAAAGACCTGTATTTTAAATATATTTAAAAAAAATCTGATGTGGGCAACACATGACTTTCCTTATATAATGTAATGAATTTACTACTTTTACAGTAAAAAAATAGGTTTTTCTTATAGTAGATATTAATATTCTTTCCAAGATATTAAATTTCGACAATTAGTCGCCATTTTCATTGATTTAGCGTCATTTTTATACATTTGGCGAGATTTTCGTTAATTTGGCAACATTTTAAAAAGTCGCCTAGTTGGCGACATTCCGCCTAATTCATCGCCAAAATCTCGCCAAGCGTTATGCACTAAGAAATAAGTTATTCTTACAGCAGATAAATGACTATTAGCGTTTAAATACAAAAGTATTACTCAAAGTATCTTTTTCACTAATGGAACGAGCTAGATCCACGAGAATAATGTCACCCAATGTATACATATAAAAATGGTATTACATATAAAAATGAACATATTTCTCAAGGGGAATTTTTTTATTTTATTTTATATGACTTTTTGATACTTTTTTTGAAAAATGTACAATATCTCGAAAACGGTTCATATTAGCGTTCTAAAATTTATGTCAATCGTTTTCTAATAAAAAATTACATAAGAAATGTCTATTTGCGTAACTTTATTAGTGGTTTTAATTTTTTAAAGATTTTTTCAAAATTTCATCCGAAAATTTAGGGGGGTTCTGGGCATTCGATTGCGTATAAAAACAATAGGCTTCCAGTGTTTATGGATTGTGATTTTTGTACCAAATTTGGTTCGAATCAGTCTATTCGTTCGTCAGTTATAGTCTCCAAAGGCCCACTGACACACACACACACACACACACACACACACACACACACACAGACATCATTTCAGAAATGTTTCATTCGTGATCAGGGATGCTTGAAACGTGCTCTCGCGTCGAAAACTCGATTTCGAATTTTCGACCCCGTCACAATACTTTCCTTATATATTATGTATATAAGGAAAGTAATAATGGTTACATAGTTAAGAACAAAATGGCTGTAAACATGTATATGCTGAATTAATAGGGGAATATATAGTAGAATTTCCAAAGTATTTTATTCTCAAATGCTAAGTAACTGAATGGATTGAGAATATAGAGCAGAATGTTAATATAATTTGATTAAATGGTGAAAAAAGGAGTCATATTCTTCGCAGATTCTAAATGGATATTATTTTTTACATTTTTATTTAAGACTTTTGCCTCGTCGTTGATCGCTCGAATTTAAACAGCGCCAGTAGTCACACGTAAGAGTACTCACACTATACGTTCCCATTTTTTAAGTTGTCTACTTAAAAAATCTCGTCAGAATTATTTTTTAAGGAATACAGTTAATATTTAGAGGACACAAAGATGGAAATTCCAATAAAAGTGGTTTTTCACAACTTTAATGAAGGATACTTCATTAAAGTCTGAGAACATCTAAGGATGAAAACTTAACTAAAGGATGAAACGGCATACTCAGACAAAAATCAGATGCATACTTTATAGGTCGAAATGTAGAAAGAGTATAATATTTTTATGTGTAATAAGAACATGGAAAGAAAATTTTATAAATCAAATGAAATGTACCTGATTCAAATAAAATGTTATCTTTCCACACAGCATTTGGAGCTCTCGATTGATAAATGCTTGAAATGGATATCTTGCCCACACATTACGGAGCTCTGTATTAACACTTTACAACAAAGTTGAAAAGTGTTTATGACTTTGTTCATTCTGTCTGTCTGTCTGTCTGTCCGTTAGCACGATAACTGCCGTAAAAATGACTTAATCAAAATGAAATTTTAGTATGTTGTTCAGACGGTCTGTAGAACTTATGGGAATATAAATTAATAATATCACCCAATTAGTTTTGGATTGAACCCGGGTTGAAAAAATGAAATGCATTGAGCCCTATGGGACCTAATTTTTCAAACATTTTTTAAGCGGATTTAAAATTCACAAATTGCTTCGAAAATTTTAGGTAATATTCAAATTGTCCCATAAAATATATAAAAAAAATTCAGCGAAATATTTTCAGTAATTTTTAAATAAAATTAAAATAACAATTACACTTCTTATATGAAACGATCACGTGACCATGATATGAAACGATCACATGACCCACTTCAAAATGATATATGGCATCCATCTTGTTTCAAAATCGTGATTTTTTTAAGTTCTTTTTAATTCATATTGAGTGTTGTATCCGTCCTAAAACTACTTTATTTTTGCTTAAATTCTGTGCATCTACATACTGAAACAACGCAATGACAATATATTTGAGTTTAAATGCTCATCAAAATTTGATTATTTCTACAACTAAGCCTATTTTTTACCTATGTAAAATGTAAACAGCAAAATATATAGAATGAGTAGTATTAGAATTCCTGTATTTTTTAACACAAAATAATTTAGTCCATGGAGTCTGCATGGCTGATATGAATGAAATATTAATTGATTTCATAAAGAGAAGGACGATTTTTTTCGATGAAGTTTCAAGCATAGAGTTTAATTTTTTGTAGATCCATGGTCTTAAACAAAATGTTTAAATAAAATAAATTATTATAGTATTGTGATGAATGAAATGAATGGGAGGAAGTTATGAATGTAATTCTGCTTTTATAGAGAGACCCAGGCGTGCTATTTTTTCTATGACGTCATTTGAATTAATTTCAGTTGTTTTCGATGAAGTTTTCAAATATAATAAATTATCGTAGTATTATGATAATTCTAAAACTATTACCGAGGAATGTAACACATTTTAGAGATGTTTAAACCAGGCAATTTATATTTCAATGCCGTCATTTGAATGAAGCTCATTTTTTTCGATGAAGGTTTAAGTTTTCAAATGTAATAAACTAATGCAGTATTGTGATAAGTTTCAAAATATTACCGAGGAATGTATTGCATTTTAGACTTGTTTAAATAAAATTGCATTGAAGTTGGAAAGTGATTCATAATCAATGCTTTAATCATGATTGAACTTTCTTGTTATCTTTCTATATTCTCTATATGTATCACATTCTTCCCGAAACCAGATAGAATATTTTGTAAAGACCCTTACTGTATATATATAAAAATACTGTATATATATTAAAATATATAAAAAAAACTTTAGCAAAATATATTCAGTAGTTTTTTAAATAAAAATTAAAATAATAATTACACCTTTTATATGAAGCGATCACGTGACCATGATATGAAAAGATCACGTGACCCACTTCAAAATGAAATATGGCATCCACCTTGTCTCAAAATCGTGATTTTCAAAGTTCTTTTTAATTCCTATTGAGTACTGGATCCGTCCTAAAACCGCTTTATTTTTGCTGAAATTCTGTGCATCTACATACTAAAACAATGCAATTACAATATATTTGAGTTTAAATGATCATCCAAATTTGATTATTTCTACAATGAAGCCTATTTTTCACTTATGTAAAATGTAAACAGCATAATATGTAGAATGAGTTGTATAAGAATTGCTGTATTTCTTTAACCCAAAATTTTTTGACTCATGGAGTCTGCATAGCTGATATGAATGAAATATTCATTGATTTTACAGAGAGAAGGCCGATTTTTTCGATGAAGTTTGAAGCATAGAGTTTAATTACTTGTAGCTCCATGGTCTTAAATTTTTAAAAAGATATTATAGTATTGTGATGAATGATATGAATAGGAAAAATGTTAATGAATGAAATGCTGCTTTTATAGAGAGAGTCAGGCGTGTTATTTTTTCTATGACGTCATTTGAATGAATTTCAGTTGTTTTCGATGAAGTTTTCAAATATTATACATTATTGTAGTATTATGATAATTTTAAAAATATTACCGAAGAATGTATCGCATTTTATAGATGTGTAAACCAGGTAATTTATATTTCAATGCTGTCATTTGAATGAAGTTCATTTTTTCGATGAATGTTTAAGTTTTCAAATATAATAAATTAATGTAGAATTGTGATAAGTTTTAAAATATTACCAAGGAATGTATTGCATATTAGAGATGCTTAAATAAAATTGCAATGAAGTTGGAAAGTGTTTCATAATCGATGCTTTACGCATGATTGATCTTTCTTTTTTCTCGAGATAACTGCGCCAATCAAGGGGGCCGGATCATCATGGAATAGCCAATATTGTGTCAGCAAGTTTCTTACTGCCATTGCAGATACCGTTATTCTATAGTGACAAGAACATAATAAGAGTGAAACCGGTTCATGGATGCTTGTATCTGCAGTGGGAATGTCTTCCATAAAATTAATACTATTGAAAAATAGTAAAGAATAATATGCTTCCAATCGCAATTTTTGATAACTATGAATTTGCGGTACCATCGAAATCCCGGTTTTTAGATACTGCTATTCAAATACCGACAAAATTTGACTAGAATATCGGTTTTCGGGATTCCGGTTTTCCAGTAGTGGATTTCGTAATTATATACATATAGAACTATTTAAATTGGTATAAACTTCCTTTCGAACGAACATTTCAAAAATCATAAAACCAATGTTTTTTTTTATTTTACATTATAGCAGAAAAAAATATATTATGCACTACAGGGATATGCAATATTGCCTCTTCTCAAACATTTCAGACTGTCCCAAGTGCGATTCCTGATTTCGAAACTGAGCAAAATGTGTAACATTATAAATTTTTTCATTATCTTTCAGTACTCGTCTCACCATTTCCTTTACAATCACCAACGGCCGTTTTCATTTCCTCAAATTCACTCATGTACGTAAAGGTTTCAGCTAATCGTCTGCGAAGAGTTAGTTGATCGATAGTTTCAGAATTCAGTTTCACTTTAGCGGATTTCATGTAAATATCTTAAAATTTGCGCATCGGAATTATATGATCTGTGACTTACAGTGGGCACCAAACATGATTTGCTATACATGGTATGCTATGGCCCTCCTTTTGCATAGTTTATCTGCAAATAATATCTGACTCTTATATTTAATGGATCTTTGGCATGGATGGAAAGTATTTTGAACAAGTTTTATAATATTTGTGTAAAGTTATTATTTCTACACAATGTAGATACTTTTGTACCAATAAATAGCAAATTTATTATTTATTTATGTAATCATTCTTTTCTTTCGTAATTTGTGTATAATCCCTGAAACGCGATCTGCCGCCTTGATGTTTCCCCTCTGAGAACCCATGTCGATGCATCGAAAAGTGGTTTAAGTCAGCATTTTTGTCTTTTCATATCTCTGGGACATTTAAGGATCAAATGCTGAAATTTTGTACATCATCTTATTAGTGTACGTACATCATCTTATTAGTGCATTTCAGTCTTTGGAAATATTTTTGTACGGGGACCGTATAAAAATATAAATTTTGTATTTATTAAAATTTAATTCCTTTGAAAATTTTAATCGATTTCATAAAATTCTGTACCTTTTTTACGCAACTTTGTAATTTATTACATATGTCTAAGATCAATATTTAAGGAATAAAAGCCGAGGACAATGTTTTTGGGACACCCTGTATATATATATATATATATATATATATATATATATATATATATATATATATATATATATATATATATATATATATATATATACATATATATATATATATGTGTGTGTGTGTGTGTGTGTATGTATATGTGTATATATATATATATATATAGCTTTCTTTTCTATCATCGGCTTACGATCGTGGTTTTGCTTCTATGGTGAAGTTAAAGTTTCAAGGTTACATGAATTGAATATTTTTATTATTACATTTTTCTAATATATATATATATATATATATATATATATATATATATAACAACCACCGTAAAAAACAAATACCCTCCACTTCTTATTTGTTTCTTTATAGAAACCAATTGCAAAACCAAACTCAAAATATAGAAATATATTAATACATCAGTCTCATTATCACTTGAATAAATGAAACCAATATTCATCAAGAAGTTACCACTAAATGTATACACGCATCATCTACCAGTATACATTTTTATTTGGATTTAAATAAATTTAAATCAAATTTCAATCAATCAAGTTGTTCTTAAATTCACTATTTTTAAAATACCTATGTGTATTTCTTATAGTGCGTAACGTGTAACTAGCTCTGAATTTCGTAACTTTTATTACTTTCTGAAACAATTCTATACGAAATGCATGCATTTTTTTGAAAATTTTCTATTTCGAGATTTTAATAGAAAATTTTTTTAGCCGCACTTGCAGAATACAATTTCTGCATTCCGCAATTTTCATTCAATAGAGGAGGATCGACAGCTGATGTTAGAACTGAAAACGTGAAAGAAGCAGGGAAAGGGAGTTACCATTGGCAAGAAGGGAAAAAAGCGTAAAAATACATGAAAGGAGGAACAAGTTGTAGGACACTATGATTGAACGGTAAAATACTAGAGATGAGTTTGAACGTCTAACAAAGCACTTGTTTAGCGAGCAAAACTACGAACATAAATGTTCTATCAAATTATAAAAAGCAATTTACCAGTTTTGGAAGTTGTTTAATTTTCTAAACTAGTTACAAATTTTAAAGTTTCTAATCAAATGCGAAAATAAGTAAAAGAGAAAATGATGAACCTAATGGCTAAACTAGCTCAATTCCGTCAGCAAATACTTTGGATTAAACAAAAACTTAAGAATAAAAGTTATAAGTGAAAGATGAAGGACGCAAACACAAACGAAATATTAAATTAGAGATTTCTATACAAAAGAAAAGAAAGAATAATTATCATTCCTAAAGGAGTTTGATGAACAACAAAAAGCTTTTCAGTATTTTCGTCTAAAACACTTTGAAATGCAAATGTGCCAAAAATATGAAATATTAATATATGAGAAAATCGAGTGGAAACTCATCCACCAGATCTCTATCACTAAAATATACGATTTATGAGTGATATGTGAAATCTCATTTTTGTGAATGAAATAGCTAGAAATGATAGCAGATATCATATCTATTTATAGAAACTGGAACTTTTCCAGAAAATGAGGGTATTGATTTTTATTGACTTGTCCTAGCCACGTGTGCCAGGGAATTCTAACTGAAATATATCACAGAGACAAATCTCCTTAAAATTATCTTATCAGAGATATATCTTATCAGAGATATATCAGATGAAATTTAGTCCGCATCTTGTTACATTTAAATAAAATATTCCAGACTTACAGTTGAAGAAGTGGGTGTTTTGCTGTCACATAATTTTATGAATTTTACGTAATTGAGTTTTAATCTAAATTTAATAAAGTTTGAAAGTTCACGTTTAATATAGCAAGTAAAAAAATTAAAGTACTCCATTTATTATTTATATGCAATTTAAATATATAATAATTTTAAAATATGTTGAAGCTGTGTCAACGCAGTTTATTTTGAGTTATTAGAAAAAAAACAGTACTTCCTGTAGCGTATATAGAACGGCCTATGCTTCTTAGGTTCAACATCTAAAAATCCAAGCGTTTTTATTGTGTTTGGAAAATACGTATTCATTTTGTATAACGAATCTCACAAGAACATCACTTCATGGTAAGAAACTCCCCACCAAATACAAAAAACTAAGCATCCTTCCAAAATATTATGAAATCTCAAAATGATTTGCTTCAAGTTTTTGCAGAATCAGATATGTACTTTTATGTCCAGGTAACCTGCAAAGGATCTTAGCCTTCTTTCAAATCACACGTAGCCCTATTTAGTAGTAGACATTTTTTAAAAATTGACTACGACTAAAACGAACGACGTGTGCTTTGAAGGGGCGTCATGATCCTATAACAGAGTACCTATCAAACAGGATGTGCAACTAAGATTATGCAGAAAATTTAGCACTTATTTTCATATTTCAAAATATTTTTCGAAGGAATTTTTATGTTCTCATGCGTAGTATTGAGAAAGTATTGTTTTCGATTTCGATATTTTGATGCCAATATATGTTTTAAGACCTTCTGAACATGTTTTGACTATTTTTGAAATGATGTTTGCCTGTCTGTATGTCTTTCTGTCTATCAGTAAGCCAGTCTGACTGCGTGTCTGTTTGATGTCTGCAGTCGATTGCATGTATATACAATAGCAGCCACACATGTATTAGTGGTACATTGTCAAGTATAGTATCAATCAAAATATTTTTCAAGTCATTTACAATGTATCGTGACACGCTATAGTTATAATCATATAGACCCACAATAGTGGTTTTTAAAAAGTGTTCGTTTAAAATTTGAAAAAGATAATAAATTCTGGTATGACAAATTTGAGTTGAGACACATGCCAGTGTTAATTTCTTTTCTTTACTTGGTAGACAGTTTTGTGCCAGGAAGTGGTATTTTTTTAGATATCTATACATTTTGCATAAATATTTATCAACATGATTACGCAATAGTGATACAGCAAGCACTGCACCAAGTGATACACCAAGTGATTAAGTGATACACCAAGCAACAATTTTTCATATTTTTCTTTATTCAATTTCTAAAATTCTAAATTAAATATATCTTTAAATTTTGAAATAAATGTATGAACCTCCTACCAGGACACATAAAATTCACCGACCATTCATTAAAATTGGTTAAATAGTTAAGGGTGTAGGTCCTTTAACACTAAACTTTAAAGATAGGCTCAAAAGATGCAAAAAGTGCCTTTTCGGGTGCAGCCGCATCAATAGTAATTTTTTCTTTCTCATATTGTAGAATATAGTACATGAAAAAAAATCACGATATTTTTTTAATTTTAAAATTTAGAAGTCAATATATTGGGACCTTCTGAACATGTTTTGACTATTTTTAGAGTGATGCTAGTCTGTCACCAATATTATTGTATTTTCACGAAATTTTTTATATACTTTGTTAACAAGAAAAATAAAAACTATATAGAATCTTTTGAAATTCGAACGAAAACTTCGACATTTATTCGAAATTTTATATTTCTTTAGCATGACAGCACAGGACAAGAATTTACATAATTATGCCTTAAAGTTGTTATTTATGACTCGATCACAAACTTAAAAGTTTCAATCAGTCTAGCGAAAAATGCCCGCGATAGAATGTTCTTCTTCGTTGTTTTCAAGCCCCTTAAAATAGAAGGTCAGATGTGATCATTTGGATCAACAATGATGATTTTTCAAAAATTTTCTTGCAAAAAAAAAAACTACTTAAAAGTGGATTCTGCTATTAATTAGTTTTGTCTTGTATTGGTTTTTTTCAGTTTCGTGGTAATATTAAATACAGCAGTATCAAGTCTGTAACTCTCTTGGAGCTGAGCAACAAATCCTTAAAAATGGGGTTTGTTACGTTACGTATAATAAACGTATACCAGTTACAGGTTAGGAAATGATGACTTGGCGGGTAGGAACGCCTTTACATTCCTGAAATATATGATGCCATAGAAACTAAATCATATTTTTCACATCTAAGAGTAAATCATATATATGTATTATAGAATCTACAACTTCTTGTAAAAAGCCAATCCTCAGGTTCATAGTTACTTTAGGAATGTAACTATGTAATAAGAAATATGTATATTACATACATTAAATTTATAATTTTTACCTATAAATTATTATTTCTTGAGCAGGAAAGATTAATCATGCGTAAATCATTGAATATGAAACACTTTCCAATTGAAATGCAGCTTTATTTACATTTTAAGATGTTTTAAAAAATGCTATCGACAGAATTAATTTTAAAAACTTCAATGAAAGAGACAATGGTAGTTACACAAAATGAGCATTATTCAAATGATTTCATCGAAAGTACAACTTGCGAAATGTTTACGATGCTATTGTAGTTAATATTACGTTATAATTATATTGTTTCATTATTTTGGAAAGTACATCGTTTGCTTATCTCATGTTACATTAGTTTTTGAAATTGTAGTAAGTATGATTAAACATATCATTTTATAAATCGTCTGCGTCTGTATATATAACCAATGAATTCCTGTCCCTTATACTTCAGAATTCAGAGCTAAATTTTGCGTGAGAAAAATATTCAGAAATTCTTACACAAATCACCTTACAATCACTTGATTTGTTTACATTCTTTATACAGTTTAGGGTTAAAATTAGACTTCGTGGCAGGAATAAAGATAGTTCAACGATCATTTAAAATGAAAAATATTGTAATTGCGTTGGCACAGAATTTAGATTTCACAGATATTACGCAAAACTAAAGGGGTTTTATGCGGGATGCAGGACTAAGTATAAATTTAAACGATCTTTACTCATCTGCAGAAAAAACACACAGCGAAAAAAATAGAAGCCATTTTTTGTTTTGCAACGGGTCACGTGGTCTCTTCAAATAATATGGGTGTAATTATTATTTGGATTTTTGTTTAAAAAAACTACCCAAGATAGTTTGCTGAATTTTATCTTACACATTTTATGTGATAATTTAAATATTTACTAAAATTTCCGAACAATCTGTGAAATTTAACTTCGCTTAAAAAATGTTTGAAAATTAAGTCCATAGGGTTCAATGTATTTCATATTTTCAACCTGAGTTAAATCTGAAACTAATTGGGTGATAATATTCCTTTCCATTTCCATATATCGCATTGACCGTTTTAGGAACATATTAAAATTTCATTTTGATAAAGTCATTTTATGGTAGTTATCGTGCAAACGGTCAGACAGACAGAATAACCAAAGTCCTAAACACTCCTCAACTATGTTGGAAAGCGTTAAAAAGGCTTAATTTTGAATTTAGAAGTTTATTAGAGATAATAAGATTCCATGCAAATATAAATTTGAACAATTTTTAAGTTTCACAATAATGTAATTAATTGAATTAATTTGCTAAGTGAATTTGCTGAAATATTCTTTAGAATAATTATCTGTAATCTGGAGAAAAACTATCAAATTGGTTTTAATATTATTCTTACTATTTTCTAAATATACAGATATTGTTGTATTTTCTTGCAGTTAGTAGCAACTTATGTTACTGTGGTGCACTAAAAATTAAATCATTAATAATGGGCTTAATTTATAAGATTAGAATCGACCGGTAATCGTGAATTTCTGTACGTACATCGTCGAAGTGATAACCCAACGTATAAATGCATTTTGTTGCCCGGTGTTTCTTCTGAAAAGCAATATGATTAATAACATAAAATTAAGTTCACTTATCTAATAAACATACATTAAATTGCTCAAGCAAAACTTTATTAATTATTATTAATTTTATCATTAAATCTTATTTACCAAATTTATCAATTATAAACATACAAGTTGCTAGAACTATTTTCGTGTTGTGATACAGTAAGAAGACTATTAATTTAATATATCGGCTACTGAGCCTTCAAAATCTTTCCTGGAGATGTTATTGTAAATGGTATCTAATTCATCTTTGATGCCTCTTGTTGGGCCTGGACTCTTTGTCCAGTCATCTGTCATCCTCACACATACACACATACATTTCTAGGAGCAGACATTATTTACGACACTTTCGATTCGATGCCATCTTATCCCCAAATAAGTCATCTCAAGACTCTGAAAAATCATTTCATGTCTAAAATGAATCAGGTATCTATGTACGTGAGTTTATATCAAGCATAAAATCAGGATTATCTGTCTTTTTCAAAAACTCTTGTATGAGGTACTCTGTGTTTTTCCCCTACTGCTCACTGGATTTGACGATTTGTTCTGCCATTAGTTCCAATTCTGTGGCTGGAACTTATGTTAAGCTCCATTGGGCATCTCTTTTTGCCTTGGAGTCTTGTTTGCGTCATAAAGCTAATTTGTTACGAGGTCATTATTCTATAGCTTGGCCAGTTAATTACTGTCAACCTCATCATAAAAACTGGCGTCTCAAAACTGGTAATAAAACTGCTATCTGGGGCATGGTGCCTGCCTTTTGAAACTGTAGACAAAATTACTTTTTACATTCGTAAAATCTATATGTTTAATAGTTATATTGACGTACTGTGTCACAGTTACCTTGATTTTTGTCAAAAGATTATTCATAAAATTAAGAAACTTCAATTACAAACTATATTTGAAAATACCCATTTAGAAAGTAGTAGAATTGGCGAGATCATTTATTTTATTAGGCGTGAACAATTACAGTTCATTTATTAAATTGGCCTCTTAGACTATAAAGCAGGTATCAATAAGACATCGTAATTTTAAAGCGCTGTAGTAATTTCATTTTCTGGCGGAGCGGTTATTGTAATTACTATTGCAAATGAATTTCAATATCTGAGTGTTTTGGAACAGTTAGTGCTGCTATTTGGAGTTGTGATATAAATCTACACTTTCCTGAAAAGGCGTTTCTCATTTATGCTCTAAACAGAACTTAGTGTCTTTTGAGATCGATTTATTATTAAATTACCCATCTAAACAATATATGGTAAATACATCTGAAAGGTGCAGTGTTACAATCATCGAAATAAAATTAAATAGTTAAAGCAGCATGTTAGAAAAGCTTTAAAATCGTTTGAGACAATAATTCAGGTGGTGTTAAGGTAAGATATATTTAAATGTATTCTTATGTATGTATTTCTATGATAAAAGGCTGGCATTGAACTAAATAATATTTATTGAGAGGTTAATTTTGCAAAAATATTATATTTTTCAAAGAATATAATTTATATTTCAAAGAATATTCCTATTAATTCAAATGTATTTTACCTTTAAATAAATTGTTGTCTCCACATCCTGTTTAACAACTGGTAAAAATATTTATTACTTCTACACATAATTAGGGAACATAAATTTAAAATTAATGAAAATTTACATACACAATTATGCCAATAGCGACGTTACTATCATTAGCAACACCAAGCTATTATTCTCAAAGCATCATTGTATTTATGAATTTCATCTATAAGAGTTTTACCTCCTCTCTGACTCTAGTTTTAATAACATTGTTCTATATTTAAACATTATTCTATAAGCTAAAATATATATTTATAAAGTTGACGAGTTTGCATATATATTTCTTCTTTTCCTAAAAACATATATTTTTTCTGAATATATCCTACGTATCATAAAAGGTGTAAATAGTTGTTGTTGAAACCCAGACCGTCCGACCTAAAGGTGTAAATAGTGTAAAACGTTCAGATAAACTGTTTTGGAGGAAATATGTTGAACGTTTTATGTTGACAAACTCTTTATGACTCGTTATTTATTTATTTATGCTACTACAACAGAGTTTTGCACCCCTTACATATTCCTCATTTACTGGCATATATAATAACTAGAATCTGGAAGTTTAGACTCTGAAAATTAACTGAAATGCAGGCAAAAATGAATAAAATGATTAAAATAGACACTTTAAAATACTCTTAAAATCTGAAAAATAGTCCGTAAATGTCAAATAAATTAATCAATGGGGATTTCTGCTTATGAGACCAGCATAAAGCTGTTTATTTAATGCTTGAAGCGCAAAGTAATACTTACTAGAATAGGTAGATTTAATTAATTATTCGCATAACTAATTCCGATTGCACATCACCACTACATTTTTTTTTAAACTTTTCATATTACAAACTCTGACGTATATCTGTTTATATTGTTCTAAATTGTAAAAATTATTTTCCACTTCGACTGAAGTTATAGGTGTTGTATTTGTAACCGTAACTGCATAAAAATTGCGGGGGGAAGGAGCCGAAGGAGTACAACTTGTATTTATAAATTAATTTGAAATGCTTTAAATGTGTACTATTTAACGCAAAATTTCTTGCATATACCGAAAAAGTACTTGTCAGTAGACGGTGATCTTTCACTAAATTCACTGTGTTAAAGAATCTAGGTACAGGGTGCTTCAAAAGGTAGGAGCAAAAGTAAAACGCTATAAAAATATCTATGGAACGGAGAGACATGCGGTTTGCAGATAAATATTCACCGTGGTGGGGGATTTTGTGTGGCATGTAAAAAATTTGTTCAAACTCTCGACACTCGGATCACTGCGGCAGAAAAAGCCACAAAGGTGACTTATGCATGGAAGTGATAAGACACATGACTGGTCTGCGAGATTCCAAGTCCACTCTGGGATTTTTTGTTGTGGGGATACCTAAAATAACGGGTCTATAGAGGAAAGCCCCAGTCCTTACCAGCACTGAAAGACGGCAGAAGGTAGCAGCCATCCCCGTTAATATGCTGTTTCATGCTGTATCAGCCGTAATACCGCGACTGCACTCAGTATTAGAATGTGGTGGTGAACACATTGAGCACTTGCAGCTGTAAATCATGCTGAAATAAAATATCTCATTTCACAATTATTATCTCGTATTGTTTCCTTCGCAACAGCTCTCCCCTAGTGTCGAGATTTTAAACTAATTTTTTTACATGCCATATAAATTCCCCAACACGATGCATATTAATCTGCAAACCGCATGTATCTCCGACTCATTTTTTTTTATAGCGTTTTACTTTTGCTCCGAACTTTTGAATCACCCTGTATTAATGTGTGAGCGAACGGATAGTGTGACAGTTTTTAGAACTGCGGTGAAAAGTGATCCAGTTTCGAAACAAATTAAGCAAATGTATAGAAATCGTTGGCCGGAAAAAAAGAAGAAATTAACTTATTGTATTAGCTATTATTTTCAACTAAGAAATTATATAACTGTAGATGATTGTTTAGTGTTTCTTAACGATGGAATAGTCGTACATGCTGTTGGGCGAAGTGAAATCCTGACATTTTTTACGAGAGATATTTTAGTGTTGAAAGGATTAAGTCCAAATGATATAGAAAATCACATAGATAAATAGGTCACAAATAGATCCCACAGGTCACAAATGTTTCGTGTATGGGAAGTTTATACCCAGTAATGTTAAAGACCCTATGAAATACCGGGGTTACCCTTTGAAAAATTTTCTGTGGAAAATTTTTAAGTTTGGATGAAGAAATTAGTAAGTTGTAATAAGTAACTTGTCAGAAGGTCAGTTAAAGAACCAGTTTCAATTTGGATATAAAACGACTGGTAATAAAGAAAATTAAACTTAAATGTGCTTATCATGATATATTTAGAATAGTAATTGCAGACAATATGCCGTATGGATCTCATGCATTTATAAAGCTTTCTAGATTTTTAAATCATCGCAAACAGTCCAACTTCTGCAAAATGAAATAGTCAAATAGAACGGGCGGCTCAAATTTCTAAAATCATGTTTAAAAAGTCTAAAGAAGGAGGGCAAGATCTAAGCTGTGGTATGTTAGAATATAGAATACTATGTATTAAGAAAACTCCCTTAAAATGTATGGACGTGTTGCCGACTCAAATATTAATGATTAGAAAAGTCAAAGCTAGAGTCCCCTTAAGCATTAAACTTTTTGTTTCCACAAGTTCATAGTGATGGTGTTATTCAGCCTTGAAATAGCAAAAGTGCTTCGCAAAGATATTGTGATCGTAGCAACCTGTACCTGAACTTGAGTCTAATCATAATATGTACATTTAAACACTGGGAATCTGCAGAAAGTCCAAGATTTTTTTTGGACTATACGTGAAAATAAAAGAGTGGTACCCTGATATCGTGTACTTTTGAGACGATCTGCTTAGATGTGGAGATAGATTATGCTTCTACTAACATGGAGACTGATAGGGGTGTTTCTGCGTCACCTAAAATGTACCTGAAATCAGTCAAATGAATAAACTATATTCGTTATGATAGACAAATGCGGCCTGCTGATAGATTGCAGGTATCATGAAGCTTATTGAATTTGTTTAAAAATGCTAAGAGTGGTTTGTAAAAGTATTCTGCATACTTTGAACGAACTCTATGTGTTAAAGTTGTAAATAATGCAAATGCATAAAATAGTGTAAGTTTATGATTTTTTACAAAATTGTAATATTCTTAGATGCTCTTGAATTTCTGAAGTTACATTATGCTTACTTTTAAAGTCAAAAAATAATTTTAAAATTTTTTAAAAGGGTGAGATGTTATATGTGTAACTATAATTGTTTAAATTGGGGTAGAAATTGGAAGAGCACTGTAGTTAGCATGTGGACACGTACTGCTGGACCCTTAGGCGTATGGTGCTAATTTGTTCTAGAGCTATATTCTTCTTCGTGAGTTAATAAACTAGTTGTTAATAATATGCCTTCTCCGTGTATCATAAATGAACATCAAATATAACAATACGTACATGATCCTGTTAAGGCGAAGATATTGTGAGTTCGATAAAAGTTCTTAGTACGCCTTAAATATTGATTTGCCGAAAGAAATGTTTCAAACTTCTGATAATATCACCTGTTACACCAGGGATATACACTTGTTATACATGTTATACCAGAGTATTTTACAGTGTTTTATAGAACACACTGTAAAAGTTATACAAGCAAAGAAATAATAGCAGAAAATGAAGAATGAACTGAAATATATCAATGTGGTAGAAGAACGGATAACAGAGCGAATAATAAGAAATGAATAGTAAGCAAACTTTCTGAAACAGTATTAGAAGAACATGAGATATTTTAACTTGCTATAAAATATGCAAATGAAGAATTAAATAGATAATAACAGAAAATGACAATAAAACAATTTGAAAAAACAGGCATAAAATTGAAATGTAATTATGAAGGGAACAACTGGTTTTCGAGGCTATATGAACTAACTCAAATAAAATTGCATAAAATTATCTAAAATCCAAAAAGAAAAGGCAAATAACCGAAAATTTTTAAATGGAAATTTTTAAAAGAAAGAAGAGGGTAATGATCGTTAACAAAAGAAGGAAAAGAAAAAATATCAAGAAAATTCAATGCGAAAATTGAAATAGATTGAAAAATGATCGTAGCCACCAAAAAATGATTAGAGCTCAATGTTCAAGAATGTTCAGCAATGGAAGACATGGATGTTTCTTTTTCAGAAGCATAATTCGTGTGTTCCTTAAAACGAAATTTAATAGTCCTTTTTGTTTAGCCAACATAAGCAAGACCACATTCGCATGGAATGTGACACCCCCAACGATTGATGCAGGAATGAGGTCTTTAATAAAAAAAAATAATTTTGTTGAAGGTTTGATGCTTAATGCACAAGGTTGAAGTTTAATACATACACATGGAATTAAAACGGAAAGAATAACATATATCAAACTACGCTTACAATGACTGCAGATGGCGATATTTCCGCTGAAGCCGAACTTGCTATAATAAATAGACTTGCTCTATTTTAGTTTGACCCTAAGAAGTTGCTTTACTTCTAAACTGGTTGACTTATAAATTGTATTATATAAAATATTTATGACTATATATTAATATATTTTAAAGCAGTTTTTGATCATTTTGAGGTATGTATACAAATTAAATCTTACAGCAGTATGTGCACGCGTTCTATGGATATTGTCAAAATACACCTCACAGATATATACAAAGAAAGACAAGTCTTTAAAATAGTTCTGAATGTTAAAAATGTATTTCCGCCAAGGCAACAAATACGAAAATTTTCGGGGGAACAATTATGTCTCTGTAAAATAGTATGAACAATTGATATGCTAAAACTAATTTCGTGAATTAATTAAAATCCCTTTAAAAATTTTGTCAGCAAGCCGATAAGACCACTAAAAACAATTCGGAGTGAAAATGAAGTTTATGTTGGTTCTTATTGTTACTTATTTCTACCTAAAAAGAGCCCACATTCTCTGAAGCTCTAACGATCTTTAAATAGAATAAAATGCGTCCTGTGCTGCCCGGGGTACTAGTTCAAAAAGCAATTTAACGGATATCAGAAGTTTAATTTGTATGTTAATAGACGTTTCCGTCGATAAATGAGTAGAGCGTTGTCGCATTTGATTTCTTTTTAATGCTGTTAAGCGAAGTTTAACTGTTTATCCCGGTATATATTGCCACACGTCGCTGAAATATATTATTTGCAGGTTAGGAAAATAATTAACAAAGTGCGATGCGGAAATAAATTATGTGTTCTAAACTGAACCGGCCACAATTGTGTTGAAATTAAGAATACAACGGTAAAGAGTCACTATTATAATGCACTGCATTATGTGGAGTTCTGGTATAACTAGAAAAATGAAAGTTCGACTATTTTATATTTTAATTATAATCTTACTTATAATAAGCATTTAAGACTGTAAATGAGGGATTAACTAACATTTTTAAAATACCAGGGTGCGATATTTGATAAAGTTTTATTTTGTTTAATACTGCATAGCGCTTAGAAAAAATAATAGTCATGGAACATTTACCCCTGGTAAGTACAATATTATAAAGTTTCATCCTTTCAGGTGACCGATGCGATCTTCTGGAAGATGATGAAAGATTTTTCTACACCCCTATTAAGTCCATTTTCGGAGAAGGAAACGTAATATAGATCAAAATGAATTCTTCTCCGTGGTATATACTATAAATGTTCAAAGATTCAGACTTGTAGGTCACCGATGAAAGAGTCATTTGCAGGGTCATGGCTTTCCGAAACTCCTCCTTTCCGAACTATTTCCCCCTGGGGAAGTTCAAAATGAAGTTGAGTTATCCTCTGTCTCGTGGTCGTTTATGTAAGTGTATAAAGATTCAGCCTTTCTAGATTACTGGGAAGGGGGATTTTGTGAAGTCTGGATAATACTTCAAAAAATCATATCTACTCCTTTCCCATAGAGAGAAATCGAAAATACAGCTTTGTTAGAATATGTTCCTTAGCTGAGACTGTAAGTTTGCTAAGAATAAGATTTCTACGAACTCTGTATCAAAGACCATTTAAAACAATTTGAACAGGAAATGCAGTTTCTGGATGTTCGTATTATTATTTACTTCTGTTTCTTCAAATTGTCTGCACAAATCCTCTAAACCTTTAACGATCTTTAAATAGAATACAATGCGTTCCACACTGCCCGGGGTACTCGTTCAAATAGCAATTTAACGGATATTAGAAGTTTAATTTGTATGTTAATAGACGGTTCCGTCGATAAATGAGTGGAGCGTTGCAGCGTCTGATTTCTTTTTAATCATATTAAGCGGAGTTTAATTGTTTATCACGGTATATTGCAACGCGCCGCCAAAATATATTATTTTTAGGTTAGGGAAATAAGTAACAGTGTGCAATGCGGAAATAAATTATTTGTTCTAAATTAAAGCAACCGCAATTAATTGGAAATACGCCACAGTGAGGCTTCATAACAATGAACTAATTTATCAGGTGTAGAGATAAAATTTGGAAAATGTAAGTTCTACTATTTTCTAGTTTAATCGTACAAAAATTGTTTATATTTAGAACTAATATATTTAACTCTCTTATTCTGGTGTAAATAAAAAGGGATGTTTTCTAAAATTTTTCAAAATCGAGTTTTTAGCGATAAAGCAAGTTTTAAGTCCTCCTGATCATATTTGGATCATTTTTGGAAATATATCGGTAAGTGTGTATTTGAGTGTATGGCTGTGTGTCTGTTTGAGATAATGGAAGTTCTACTATTTTGTAGTTTAATCGTACAAAAAATTGTGTATAGTTAGAACTAATATATTTAACTCTCTTATTCTGTTGTAAATAAAAAGAGTTGTTTTCTAAAATTTTTCAAAATCGAGTTTTTAAGATTAAAGCAAGTTTTAAGTCCTCCTGCTCATATTTGGATCATTTTTGGAAATATGTCCGTAAGTGTGTATTTGAGTGTATGGCTGTGTGTCTGTTTGAGATGCGGATATGATACGTCAATAACAGATGCATGTACTATGAAACAAAAGCGATATTATTAAGCGAATATAATTACCAAATATGGCTGCAGGTACCTAACAAAAAATTGGCTTGATATGATACAACGAACGGTTATCACAAACTGCTGAAACTTTCGTAAAATTGCCTTAAGTTGCGACAGATGAACAGGGCCACATTTTAACAATATTTGTTAACACCTCAACCGAAAGAAATATTTGTACTATATCTTAATTATAGGTATTAAATGGCTGTGGTTGAATAATGATACATATCCAACTTCTCAAATAATTCTTTACCGTCACGTCTCTGAATTATATTTTTCATAAGCACTGATATCTCTATTCCCTGATTACGGTCCAGGTCTTACATAAACATATGACTAATCATCTAGGAACATACATCGATCGATACCACATCCCGTATTTATTTCGTATTTGCAAATCAACTCGAAACGGCCAGGAGTTTCAGGCTCAAAGTAAAACATATCTTGAAAACTTTAGAGATGAAAAAGCTAAATTGAAAAAATAAAATTGTCTGCTAAACTGAAAAATTTTCATATAAACACAGATTCAGAAAACATTTATTTTTGTTGTTTTAATGTCAACTGAAGAAGTATTATATGTAATGACTCGGGTTATGAACTCATACCAGGAAAAGTTCATCAAACATTATTTTTATGGCATATACATGTTAATAATAAGATTAAATTTCAGTACATTTTAGTATTTTTAAATACCGGTACGCCGCCACTGCGTTAAAAAACAAACTTTATTTTGAATCTAATATCATTGTGGTTACAATTCGACTTAATCCCAAGTGGGTATTATATCGCCAAAAATTGTCATTCCAGTTGCTGAAGATATCGCCAAAATTTGTTATTCCAATTCTTAGAAATACATATACAGATGGAATAGCAATTTATCACTAGTTCATATAGTAATTGAGTAAGCTGTTAATTGTGTTACCTAAAGAAATAAGTTGCAACTTTTATTAATATGTTTCGTTTTGTTTAGCAACATATGGCACTATCGCCATAAATGGCCCTCTCAATCGAAATTGTCCAAGTTAAGTTCCGCCCGTGTTCGATACTATAAGTGAATAAAGTATTACCTTGTAGTTCCCCGTGAGGGTTCTGAGTTGATTGAAAACACATTTAGACCCCTCTCCTTAGACCTTCCCCTGGGGAGAAATAAAAAAGTCGACTGTGGTAGGTTCTGTTCCATAAGTGTGCAAATATTTACCCACGTCAACAGAAGGATGGATGGAGGGTCTGAAATGAGTTTGAGAAAAACTCGGCTACGTGCGGTACTGTCCCGTGGTCGATATTGTAAAGGTGCAGAGATTCAGTCATTTAGTTCAAAGGGGCTTTTTCTGAGGGACTGGAAATAATTTTAGAGATACTCTCTTTTCTATTCCCATAAGAGGAATTAAAGTAATCGGTTCCATTAGGTTTTGCCACCTGATTGATATAATAAATTTGCAAAGATTCGATCTTCTAGGTCACCGGGAGATTTGTGGAGAATATGGATAGGCAAAAGCACGTTAGATAATTATTATATAGATGGTATTATTATGGAAATTGATTAATTAATTTTAACATTAAGCAATGATTTAATTTTTTAAATTACGGAAAATGTGTACTTTTTTATAGTGACAGCATTTTATATGTAATGGCTATTGTTGAGATCCCTCAAAATGTTAATAATCAGAGGCAAAATTATAATAACGATTGTAAAGGATGATTTACTTTTGGTATACATTTAATGTGAAGATCGTCTTCTATCTTCTATAAGATATCTTCAGGGGGAGTATTTAAGGGGGCATAGTGGCTCAAACTCCCCCTCCTCCAAACTGAAAATTTTCAATAAAATCTTAATAAAACTGTGAATTTTTGTTTTTAGTTATTTGTTTAATAGTTATTTTAGTTTTATATTAGTTTTTACTAGTTATTTAGCTTTTAGTTATCAGTTGCCTCTGAAGTGCTTGCCAAATGGCCATTTGCAATATTATACGAATATCTCATAATTTAAAGAGAGAGGGAGAACGTGTCGTTTCCTCAATTTTAAAAATCTTACAGTGATAGAGGGTCGAAAACCCAGACCATCCGTCTCGTCCGAGGACTTAGAGAATCAATTTGAATGGTCGGTAGTGATAGAGGGTGTAGAGTTTAACAGGAAATTTACCATTCTCCTTTAAATATTTACCACTTTCTTAATGAAATAAATTTATTTAATTTGATACATTGTTTTTCTTTTGAACCACCTTTTAATCTCTTCTGTGAACCATTGCTCTTAGAATAGAAAGTTAATTGATTATAAATATATTTAACCTCACTTGTTTACTTGAGAATTGCAAAGCATATTTTTATTGACTTAAATCACTGCAATTTCCAGTATGCCTCATTTTCCTTAAAATCGACTAAAGATCGATTCGACACGTCATGGCGATCGACCTGATAAATGGCCATCGCGATGGAGCACACCAGCTAAAAATAGAAACGCATGTCATCGACCTACTTGAGCAAAATATGTAGTATATATTCCCTACAGCCTGTCCATCATATCATCTATGATGAGTCAAGTTTCCATCTCTAAACCCTGAACTGGCTATATCACAAAGAAAGTAACTAATCATCTGGAAATGTGGATCGATGGCTGGCAAATCCTGTTCTGAGTTATATACACGGGAATCGATTCAAACTGGCCATCGATTTCAGTATCAAAATAAAGCATACAGGGATCTGAAGTGGAAGGGGAGGGGGGAATGGATTTGAAAAGAGAGAGGAATACTTCAGATGAAGTGAAATTTGTCATAACGATGGGATACAAATATACTTTTATGAATTATAAAAAAAGTATCTGTTATTTATTATATACGGTATACATCTGGTCATCGATTTCAGCATCAAAATGAAGCATACCGGGAACCTTAAGTGGAAGAAGAGGAGGAATGAATGTAAAAAGAGAGAAGAATGCTTTAAATGAAGTGAAATTTGTCATAACGATGAGGTGTACATATATACTTTTATGAGTTATACAATATTATGTGTTATTTATTTCAAATAATATATATCTAGACATCGATATCAGTATCAAAAACTAAGCATACAATAATTCTAATGAACCGAAATTGGTCATGACGATAAGATACAAATATACTTTTTTGAACGATACAATATTACATATTATTTATATTATATGTTATATATCTAGCATTATTATATGTATGTGTGAGACCAGATTTGAGGCAAGATTTAGCGGAGACAGTTTTATATTGGATATTCATGATAGGTCTGTAATGTTTGACAATGGCATCAGACTTAAAGACGCCAGTTTTATGGCATCTTGATCCGAGAGGTCAAAGAGGCCGTAAATAGAGAAGACTGAAGTGAAGCCACGAGATTGGTTAAAAATGTTAACATATATGAAAGATGTCTGGTCGCATTACCCTAAGGTCGGCCAATAGTAACCGATTAGACGCGTTAGATCTCAGGCAAAGGAGGCGGCAACCGGAAGATTCTAGAGATGATATATACGAATTCTACACGAAATTCGAGCCAAGTGAAAGAACGAGTCATGCAATACAACTAAACTCTAAGATAAGGCATCTAGTAGTAAATAAATAAGTGAGATAGAGGAGAGTGATTACTCAATTTGTTAGCGTAATTTGAAAAGCTAAACAAATCAATTAACGAAAGGTTGCAGTAAATTTAAGTGAGATTTTACATTCAAGGAGGATTGAGTAATTACAGTTTTCAAATAAATAAATAAATGCATGGAAATAATTTAAATAAGATTAAAAAAAAATTATACAAAAATTAAATTTCATTTTTTTTTGTTAAATTTAAAAATTCTAAATTTATGCAAGTGTTAAGAAAAGGGTTTAAAAATTTGTTTAGACAAAATTAAATTTAAAAAAATTCAAAAAAATTTAAATTTATGCAAGTCTTAAGGAAGGTATTTAAATGAGAAGTGATAATAAGAGAGAGTCTCAATAAGAAATTTGAGAGGATAATTAAAATTTAAAATATAAAATAACACATTAAAAGGATTTAAAATAGTTGATAAAAAGTTATTATAAAAGGGTTAGATGATGTCTCAAGTCAAATTTAAGTGATAACTAAGGCAACAAACTGTAACTTTGATAGTTCATACAAAATAGCTATAGGCACCCCACTAATAAAATTTAAATAAAGAATTACAAGAGCACGTGTAGCATGCAATAATAGAAAAAGATAGTCAAAGCTAAAAACATAATGATAAAAATAATGGTCAAAAATAATATATATTTAAAATAGATTAATTTAACGTTTATGGACACGTCGAATTATGTTAAAAAAGAGTACGATACTTTCAAGTAAAAGTCTTTGTTGAGCGATCTCCAGCATCGAGTCTTCTTGCGACGAGCAAATACTACAGGACTCTCAAAACTGCCGAGTCATGTAGAGTTGAGAAGACTATTATCTCGTATTTCTTCGATTAGCTAAAACGAGATAAAAAGGAATGGGATAGAAAGAGGTCAGTCATTATTAGAGGTCACGTCTGTGTTCAAAAGGGGCAAAGATTATGAAAACTTTCGCTAGAAAAGAAGGAAGATACAAATCCTGTCATTAACAGATCGATCGATCACTCCTGTCAAACGAAAGCAGCTTGGAACAGGAGTGTTGCGTACGATTCGGTTTGTTTAAATTGCGGGTTTAAAAGGACAATGTCAGACCAATGTTGTCAATCCCATAGAAGTATTTAACAGTATTTAAATATTTCTAATGTTTAAAAAAGTTCATGATTTTGTACTGGGATGTTAAAGGCTAAGCAAATGTGATGTATTTTAAATAAATATCAATGATGGAAATTTAGTAAATCAATGGATACTGTATTGTGTAAAAAATAACATGAAAATAATAATGCTGAGTAATTTGTAAAAAAAGTTGTCAATTATTAAGGGTATCAGTAATTCTATATGAGTGTATAATTTTAGGCGAGTGGATGTGCATATATAATAAAATTTAAAAATTTAGTTGAATTTAAAATTTTGTTTGATTTGAAAGCTCGACCTGATATAATGTTGATGAGTATGTTACTAATATATATACATATGAATAATATGTGTTTACAAACTTTTTTATTCACAACAAGATTTTGTTGACTTACAGTGATCAATGACAGACTTTCATCATGGAAAAATGCCAATTATATAGAGTTGTCAAAGACACGAACTTTATCGAACTTTATTGGTGTTTCTTTTTTTTTGTTTATTTAAGTTAGGGGAGATATGTGAGACCAGATTTCAGACGACAAGATTTAGTGGAGACAGTTTTATATTGAATATTTATGATAGGACTGTAATATTTGACAATGACATCAGACTTAAGGACGCCAGTTTTATGGCACCCTGACCCAAAAGGTCAAAGAGGCCATAAATAATGGAGGCTGAAGTGAAGCCACGAGATTGGTTAAAATGTTAACCAATATGCAAGATGTCTGGTCGCATTGCCCTAAGGTCAGCCAGTAGTAGTTGAATAGTTGATCAGACTTCAGGCAAAAGAAGCGGCAACCGAAAAGTTCTAGAGATGATATACATGAGCTCTATACGAGATTCGACAGCATTTTCATAGAGTTTTTGATTGAGTATTCCACAGAAATGTCTTGATATGCACTTCGACGAAAGTTCCCCATAGAGTTTTGCAACAAAATGTCCAGATATATACTTGAACATCAGATGCCAGATAGACTTCAACGAAATGTCCTGAGAGTATAACTTCACCGACAGAGATGCAGAGTTGGTGAGGATTGATTCAGTTATATCTAACTGTAGCGTGCCACCGTAATGGAGGCAAAGGCGGCTGTGTCAAAACAAAAAGATCACATTGGAGATATGTGTTCCTATCAATAATTATATCAGGCCATAAATGCAGTTTAGGCATTTTGAACTTACCTGGTCCCACATGTCCAATCTCATCCTCAATTAATAATATGATAAATGTTGTAATTAATTTAATAATTAACCAAATGTTGTTAATAAATTATGTTATTTTTAAAGTTAAAAATGTTGCAATTAATTGAGTAGCATTATGCTAATTATTAAGCATTATTCTAATCCAGGTCTCGCACTGAAGTAAATAAGGTGGGTTTTATTAGCGGCACAACACAATGTGTTTTAACGGGTTTCCCGATGTACGATATACCACCATGTTCTAAGATCAATGGCTATGGTTAGATAACTTAATATTAGGTATGCGTTGCATTCTTTTGTTTGTGCACCACTGTATGTAATGCTAAAGATTTCGCACAATAAATTTAGACTCATTTAGTACAGCATAAATATATAAAATAAACTAGTCTATCGGATTCAAAAGTATATAATAGCTTTCTCCTTCAGGATCGACAGGAAGGGCAATTTAAGTCATATCAAGTTAGCAATTGAAGATAGAAGACCTGGATAAATTAGGTTGGCAGTGTGAAGGGAAGAAATGAAAGAGGAGAAAACCTAAAACGATTGCAAGAACTACGAACGAGGGAAACCAGAGAGGAATGAAGAAAATAAGGCGGTAAGAGAACTGGTAGCAGGATGAATAGAAACAACTGAACACCTACAAAAAAATAAAAATGAAAGAAATCTGAGACATTTAAACCAGCTGTAAAAAATAAGTTATTGGAAATCGCAGGAAATCAATTAAAAAATCTGATGTGAATAGTCCATGACTTTCTTAACATAATGCAATGAATTTACTATTTTCACAGTCAACAAATAATGTATAAAATTCAAGGTACTGTATTTTTAACGCTGAATTGTACATTTGGTGATTTTCCAGATGACAACATGTAATACTATTTCAATGTATCCAATTAATTTATATTTCACATAACTCTAAACTAATAATTATCAATAATAATAGCATCCTCCAAAGTGACTGTCCATCAATTAAAATATCTTAATAATTAATTCATCAATTAGGCTTCATTTTCGTTAATTTAGCGCCAGTTTTGCAATTTTACTGAAATTTTTGTCAATCTGGGGCGAAATATCGTCAAACTGGCGATATTTTGCTAGAATATTCTCCAAGTCTACAAAATGCATCATCAAGTGTTACAGACGGACGGAGAGAAGAGCATTTCTTATATACTAGAAGGTATGCTCGTCATACGACGGAAATCGGAATTTGCGAAACATTACATTTCACTTGGCTTCATTTTTATCAATTTGGTGACATTTTTGTTACTTTTGCAACATTTAAAAAAATCGCTAAGTTGGCGCCGTCCCCTCTAAATTTCTCGTAAAGCATTACGGACGGGGAAATGGGTAATTCTTATAGTCTATTCATATGTTCTTTCCAGGATATTGATTGAACTTTCATGAAATAGTCCTCATATCACTGATTCAGCGTCTATTTCATCAATGTAGCGAATTTTTATCAATTGGGTGACATTTTCGTCAATTTGACAACGTTTAAAAAGTCACCAAGTTGGAAGGATTCCAAAAAAATTGATACCTAAAATTTTCCAAACGTTATGGATGGGAAAATAGATTATACTTATAGTACTCGTAGATTCTTATATTTTTTCCAAGATATTACATTTTCATCAATTAGTCGTCAGTTTCATTGATTTAGGGCCATTTGGCGACATCTTCGTTAATTTCGCAGTATTTAAAAAGTAGCCAAGTTAGCGACATTTCGCCAAATTCATCGCCAAAATCTCGACAAGCATTATGGATGGAGAAATAAGTTATTCTTATAGCAGATAAATGACTATTGGCTTCCAACTATAAAAGTATTACCCAAAGTATCTCTTCTCATAAATGGAACAAACTCGATCCACGAGAATGAGGTCACCAAATTTATCGCATGATATTACATATAAAAAGTGAACATATTTCACAATTATTAGTATTTTTTTATTTTATGTGATTTTTTGATACATTTATTTGAAAAATGTGCAATATATCGAAAGCGGTTCATGATAAAGTTCCCAAATTTATATCAATCGTTTTCTAATGAAAAATTACAGCATACATGGCTATTTGCGTAACTTTATTAAAGGTTTTGACTTTTGATGATTTTTTTCAAAATTTCACTCAAAAATTCATAAGGGTTCTGAACATTCAATTGCGTTTAAAAACAATTGCATCCCAGTATTTATTGAATGTATTTTTTCTACCAAATTTCATTCGAATCGCTTCATTCGTTCGTAAGATATCGTCTCCAAAGTCTCACTGACATACACACACACACATAATACTTACACACACACACATAATACTTACACACACACACATACATAATACTTACACGCACACACACTGGCGTCACTTCAAAAACGTCTGATTCGTGTCCAGAGATGTTTGAAACGTTCTTTCCCGTCGAAAACTCGAATTTGAATTTTCGCTTGATTCTATGTGTCGCTAGGAACTATTTTTACTATAGGAATTCCTTTATGTCGCTGCAACCCATAGATAAAATTTCATATTCAAGTTTGATAACTTTTGTGACACTCAACATAAATTTTAGAAGTTGTAAAATATGATAGAAGAAACGGATGCTCTTGTAAGTTTTAAGGACGTCCTTTCTTAGTATCTTGCATTGTAATTATCGAACCAAAAATATTTATCCTGTATTCAGTTTGAATTTAAGGATTTATTTGTTTGCCTCTTAGTTAGATGTACTGGATTTCTTTAATTATTACTATTTGACTGGTAAGCAGATTTACTCTTAAGGAACACACAGTTATCAGTAAATCAATAAATTTGCCGTAAAGAAATGCTTTGATATCAAGTTTCGCTTATTTATGGTAGTTTTAATAAAATATGGTATTATATATAAATCGGTCTTTGAATGGGCTCCCGGTTATGAAGTATGCGTGCTGTGATATACTTCAAATAAAAACTTAATTTAACAAATAATTAAGAAATGAGAAGCATAAAAAGTTATTTATATATTTGACAATCCCCAGAGGTGATATCAACATAGACCTAACACTCTTTCTTCTATCACGAGCATGTACAATCGAAAGAACTTTCGGACCCACAGATATAATGTGCCCTTACTGCCTATAGACGCGGGAATAGTTTACATAGCTCCAAAAATCGAATCGGGATTATCCGACTGTGACTCTCGTGCTTTAAACGCTGGGCTTCCCAGCCCAAGGGATGCCAATATTGGTTATACATGATTAGCCAATATTGGACAATATTGGCATATTAGCCATTTCGTGTGGAAGATAAAAAAACACAAAACTATTAAGCGGATGCTGGTTTCTGCAATGGTATTGCGAGACTAACTTTGAGAATTCTTCCTTGTTACAACTTACTTTTGTATAAATCTTGATATTACAACCTCGTATATCCTGAACTCATAATTGGTGAAATTTTATATGCCAATTACATAGTAGGGCTGTATTTGTCCATCTCCATAGAGATTCGCAAACTTGCGACACTTAGCAATTTTTTTGCTACCATTAAAAGTAGCAGTTTTTTTATGTATAACCATACACACTCAAAAAAAACTTTACTAAAACGCACAAAACTGATCCGTGAATGCTGGCATCTGCATTGGGAGCGGTAACATCCAGAATCCTCAAAATTTCTGATTATTTTTTCAAGTTCCGGAAGCAATGCGGAAACTGAAATGATTGAGCAAAAGGCGAGAGCGGTATAAAGATATAGCCCTAATAGCATTTGTCTTCACAGTGACGTAAGATTTACGTCACACTAAGACTCTGGGACGTCACAGGACGTCGCAGTACGTCTCGGCAATGACATACTGAGGTCACAGCGAAGTCGTTTTGGTCATTTTCATGGTCGTTTGTGACGTCGCATATTAACTTATTTGTGACGTCACATTGTAATTGCCATTGTAATGTCGTCACATTGTTACATGTTAATTAAATTGTGTAAACGTCACAGAATATAGTCACAATGAAGTTACGAAGTTACTAATATGTGACGTCGCATGGAAGTCACAAATATGATGTCATATTGTGACCCAGATTTCACGTGACTACAACGTCACTGTGCTAAAATAGGTAAATGAATGCTATAAAGCCAGAAAAAAATGCATTTAGAAATACCATATTGTGCAACTATACTTTAAATCAGTAATGCAACATAAATGTACCTGCCGAATTCTAATATCTATTTATAGGCTTTATAAAATACAGTAATAGAAACTGTGTGTATCTCCTCCTATAATGTTTAAAGGAATATTTTGGTAATTTTAGTAGTCTGGATATTAAATTAAATTATGTCTACCAAAATTTGAAAATAATCGAATCCCACTCTTAGATTTTAGGTTAATTCCATATTATTTCTGGTACTTTATATTAAACCGACCAGTTTTAACTCTAAAGAAGAGTTTATTCTAATATTTGTTAACTAGCATTTGGCTTTTAACGGATGATTATATGAAATTAAAATATTTGTTCTCCGGTATTTGAAAATCCTTTTCAAAAAATTGTTTTCATTTTCTATATTTTTTGACTGAACCTTTTAAAATTGGGCTTGCTGACTTAAAAAAATATGTCGATTCAGAAGAATTATACGTAGTTTTAGGTAAGTGTCAAAGATAAAGAAAATACGTTGCTTTCCTTTGAAAACAGATATTAATTGTCTAATTTTTAATCATGCCTCTTCTATGCGAAAAATGATTACATAACAACGTAAAATATCTGATGTGGGCAGCACATAACTTCCCTTATATGATGCAATGAATTTTCTTGTTTCACAGTCAAAACATTATGTATAAGATACACGGCAGAGTGTTTTTAACGTTTAATTGTACATTTGACGCTTTTAAAGATGGCAACAGGCAAAACTATTTCATACCCAATTACCTTATATTTCACGCAACTCTTCATTAACAATTTATCAATATAGATAGCATCCTCAACAAGCAATACAGTCCATATATTAAAATATTTTAATAATTAATTCATGAATAAGGCGTCACTTTCATTAAAATTAAAATGAATCCAGAAATGTCCCAAATGTCCACTGTTTATTACGTAAGCACTTTGTTTCCACAGATTACGTTAGATATGGAAGATAAAAGTCACAGTTGTAAGAAAGTAACAATAAGTAAGCCTCCAATAATTTCTAGACAATGTCAATACTCATATTCATATTTTTTGAATTATTTTTATAAGGCTGTAGAGGCATTATAAACATACCATCAGTAGTTTTGCTTGAAGACCAATGTCATTGCAAACATATAGAGGACACGTGCATATTGCTAACCATATAGAGTACTCATGCATATTGCCTGAACATAAAGAGGACACGCGCATATTGCCTTGATTGATTTTTTTCAAAACCAAATTATGTTTCAGTAAAAGCCGTTTTCTAAATGACCCATCTTTCAATATCCAGGCATCCAACCTTAACACTAGTTGAATAACAAATCCTATCGCTCACTGTCATTCAACAGACTATCTTTGCTTTTGCATCTTAATCATGTACTCTTTAAATACTGACGTCTCCAGCCTCTATCTGGATCAGCTCTCACACAAAGAAAGCAGCTAATCATCTAGGGGAAATGGATCGATCGTCGCCAAATCCTGTTCTTAGTAACGTGTATGCAAATCGATTTGGAACGACTAGCGGCTTCAGTATCAAAATAAAGCATCCCGGAAACTCAATTGATGGAAAAGTTGATCTTCTGAAAGGGAGGCACATTTTGGATGAACTGGAAACTTTCATAGAAAGAGCAACTAATTTTCCGGTGTTCTCTTATGCATTTCCTCGTAGCATTTAATATTGGTCTAATATTGGACCAATATTGTATATCTTGACATTACATTGGAAACATTGTATACACACATTGGGGCTAAATTAACCTTCAGTATTGGCTAAATATTTTTATTACAATATTACACCAATATTGGTGTTACATTGGGCATATTTCCAATGAAACGCCAATATTGGCGTCATATTGTCCCAATGTTTTAAGCCAATATTGGTCCAAATCCTTCAAATTGTTGTGGTGTCGAGATTTGAGATCCTCGCACCACTCGAGTGAAATTATAACTTCTGTAATCTGTTTCTATATTTATTGCATACATATTTATCTATATAATTATTTGTTTTATCCTGTTGAACACCCTCTCGTCAATTCTATGTTTAATATCAGAAATATCCCTTTTGCATTTAAAATCAAATCGAATATTCTTAGCCATTTTTAATTTAATAAGTGTTGTGCGATCGTACTCGAGGCTGGTCTTTTTGAACCGTTACTTTCAGGGCCATCGTTTTCCCAAAGCGAATGTGGTGTAGAGGCGGTTGGCTCTGCACGCGGCTGGGATGATGCAATGGCATGCAGAATTTTCATATTCTCGTGTTTGTGCTGGTGAAGTATGGAGATATCGTGGCGGAGGTTGATTTTCGAACTGTTGGGAGTTTGGGACCCTGTCGTCGAAGCTATGAAGGCGTTCCCTGGAAAGTTTTTGAAATAAAGAAAATTTGGATTGGCGGGGCTAGAATTGGCCCCTGGTGCATAAAAAGGCCATGATTGTTGATTCGGGGCGCACATTCCCTATCTGGCTTCCCATGTCAATGGGCTAGTCCGGATCATAATTTTATTATATTGCCCACCACGAAGTTGGAGACCTGATACCATTCCGGTCTCTGAACTTCGTAGGCATGGGGAGGTGTTGCAGCAGGTCATCGTGGAGGAGCACGTCTACCTGCTGAGCATCGACGTTGAAGAACGGATCTGACCCGAGGTCTCTGGGCCGGGCCGAGATGTTGGATGTCGTGGACAAAATGAAGCGGAGCCCTGATCGAGTCTCAGCCTACTATGTGCTAAAAGAGAGTCGGTTTTCATGGAACGGCATAGCCGACGGTTCAAGTGGATGTGGTTTACGATTTCTTCAGCATCTCCGAGGTCGGAGGTAAGAGTGTTTCTTAGATGGATCAGTTTTCCGTCGGAAGTCATTCACGTAAATTGGAACATACTTAAGATCTTTAATTTGACTTCTCGACTTAATTTAACATCTATTTTATATGAAATAAAATGAATTTACTTTTGGTATTTCAAAATTCGAAAGATGGCTTCGAGTGCGGTTGCTCCCATGTTGAGACCATACTGTATTTATGCATACCTATTGTATTTAAGTTAAATGGTAAATTTATTACTTTGGCCACATTTATTACGTTTTGAAAATTGTTTATTATATCTTTGGTGGCTATTAAATTTAGTAGCATGATTCCCTGAGTCCAGTGCGGAGACTGACTGATATAGATTCAGCTCCTGTATAATGATGGTAACTCTTATTATAAATATAAATTGATTGATTAATAAAGGATGGATTTAGTAAAGATTTAAGGAGTATTTATTTGTGTTTAAATTAGTGTATTTACTTATGTTTCCAGCAGAAGTAGAAGATGACCTTCAAGGTAAGGGTTTGTCTTATTTTGGTTTTGTGTGTGCAAGTCATCTGTGAGTTTCACTCACAGACGGGTGGAGTTTCGGACCTGGGTTTACAAAATTTGGAGAAAGTTAGAATTCTCCGGTCGGCCGTGTCGAGCGGAATCCTGCTCTAACACTGTCCACTTTTTCATATTGGTCGAATATTTCCAATATTGGCTATCAAAATTGAACCTCTATTGGATTGATATTGGGGTTTATTTTGTTAGCTTTAAAAACAAAGTAAAAATATTATTAATATTATATTAGTATATATATATTAATTATTTTTTAATAAATATGTCATTAATATTATATTTCCTATATTTGACAAGCCTTAAGCCTGTCAAAGATAAGAAAACTAACATTTTGAGAAAATAAAGTTAGACGTTTTTAAATTAGTTTTATATTGTTTCACAATATAGCACTTAACGTCGATAATAGTCGTCATAATCGAAAATCCGATTGTGTTGGATTCTGGATAATGGTCGAAATGCTATATGTGTGCAAAGATTCAGCCTTTTAAATCATTGGGGACTTTGAAAGGTCTGAAAAATCTTTTTAATCCCCACCAAATTCGACTGTCACCAAAACGAAATCGAAAATTCCTCACCGTTAGTTCCTGTCCTATTATTCATACTATACAGGTGCAAATATTTAGCCTTTAAGGTCAAACAGGGCATCTGGAAGGACCGGAAAAAGTTTTTGAAAACCCGCATTTTTTCCATCCCCGGAAGAGGAAATTAACATTTCGGCTTCATTAGTCCTTTATATCGTGTAGTTGATGCTTTAAGTGCGTAAAGATACAGTCTTATAGGTTAACGGGGGAGGGAGGGGGCGGGGTTCTTGTATATATGGTCTGAAATGGTCTCGAAAATAGTCTAAATCAATGAGAGGATGAAGGTCGGTCATTTTTGTGCTGTTGCTTCAATTTTTTATAGTTTTAAATTTTAAAGTGTTTTTTTATTCTGGATATTGTGTTTTTAAAGTGTTTTATACTTCGAGTTATTTCAACTTTTAAATATTAGCGTATAGTTAAGGAGAATTTATCAAATTTGCTCCTGGTTCTGTAATGGCGGATTTTGGTGGTTCGACTTCAGAAGACTTTGAATCTATGTTAAGCAGAGCATTTTCGGATTGTGTCAACAACTTGAATGAGTTATTTATTTCTATTTGTGATAGAAAATCAGTCTCTTAACAGGATAGGGCAAGTTTTGATCTCAATAGCTGAAGATTTTTGAACATTTGGATGATAGGGATAAACCTAGAGAGCGTAAGAGTAGTTCTGATAACAACTTGGATTTCTCGGATGGAATTGCAGCTTTGGTGGAGATTCTGAATAAAAAAGTGCAGGATAATCATAATGACCTGCTTAGGAGAATGGTCAGCATTGAAGAAAAAGTATATTCAGATTATAATGTTATAAATGGCTTCATAAGGGCCGGGACAAGTGAGCACGATATTGATCGGAAACACCATGGGATCGATTTTAATGTTATTAATCAACGTTTTGAATCAATTCAAAGAAATAATTTCAGGGATGGCTTGAAGAAAAATGTGAACGATGGTGTCGAACAGAGCAACAGAGATACGAAACAATGGCCAAATTTGCAAAATTCACAGAATCGAGATAGTAGTGATCAGTTGCAAACAAACAATGATATGATTTTGAATACTGTGGGATCTGGTTTTCTAAAAGTCGATAAGGACTGCTCTAGGGGACATAGTGCCAAACCGAAATCAACTGTCATAAATGGTTCATGTAACGTTTCCAAGTTAGTGACGGCTCAGAAACGCTCCAGAATGGGAGCGGTTTTTCTCTCAAGACTGAGTCTAGATACGAGAGCTGTTGATATTGAAACTCATTTAAAGAACAACCTTATTGATAATTTCATATGTACTCGACTTGTTACTAAGTTTAACACTTGTTCTTCTTTTCATATTGAGGTCCATGGACAGAATATGGCAAAGTTGTTAAAGGGTGATGTTTGGCCCGAAGGATGTTTCATAACTAATTTTTTTGGCAAACTTAATGATAAGCAAATTTTTCATGAGTGTGAAGTAAATGACCTTGAGGATAATGCTGAGAAGTGACTACCTGATAATTCAGCGGTCACGGGTGGATATGTTTTAAATCGTGACATGAAAATCTGTTATCAGAATGCTAGGGGTCTTCGAACAAAAACAAAAAACTATTCTTATCTGCATTGGCCCAAAACTATGATATAATACGTTTTACTGAGATTTAAGTCTGCAAAAGTATAAGAAGCTCGGGACTTTTTGGATGGCCGATATACAATTATACGTAGAGATAGGACTAATATGGATAATTGACATCTTCGTGAAGGGTGTGTGTTTTGCACACGATTCTAACATTGTGTTCAGTGAGTTATGCATGTAGGTGAAGGTCAAGGGGAATCGGTTTGGTTAAAAATTGATCTAGCTTTTGGTAAATATTTGTTTCTGTGTGTGGCATATATTAAACCAGCTTCCAATTTTATTATGTACGATAAATTTTTCAATCTGAAGCTTATTTTGGTTTTCATAATCATGACATTGTTGTAATGGGTGATTTTAATTTACCTGGTATTGTCTGGCCTTATGTCATGTCTAGGAAAGTTAATCACACTAATTCTGAAATTTTTAAGCTTGTATGATCTGAATCAACTGAATAACGTTTTGAATATTAATGACATTGTTTTAGATTTGATTATTTCAAGCTATAATGAGCATATCTTAAATATTTAACATGAAGGTACTGATGATATTTTACTTCCTGAAGATATTCACCATTCCTCTATCTTATAACTATTATTAATATTAAAACTCTAAGAGTCAAGGTTACTGAGAGGCCTCTTTTTGATTATATACGATATGATTTTAAAAATGCTGATTTTGAGCTGTTGTATGGAAAGTTGAGTAATGTTGATTGGAATTTTTAAAATTATTTTAATAATATTGATTATATTGTTAGTGTTTTTATCTTCATCTTTTTCAAATTTTAGATGTTTGAATTCCTAAATTTTTTTCTAGAAGCAGCAACTACACTCCCTAGTTTAGTCGTGGCTCTATACGCAATATTAGATTGAGGGACAGGTTTCGTAAAAAGTTTAAACAACGCGGTTTGACATATGACCTTATACATTATAAATTATTTAGAGCTCAGATTAAGACACATATCAATCGTGATTATAAACCATATGTTAGATTTGTTGAATCCGCCCTTAAAAGTAATCCTAAGCGTTTTGGGTCTTATAGTAAGTTTAAAGATAAGATTTAGTGCAATACAATGAATTTAAATAATTCTATGTATTCCACTGACAATACCATTGCAAATGCTTTTGCTGAGTATTTTTGTGCTAATTTTATTGTCAGTACGCATTTTGATGGTGATACGTTTCCGGGTAATAATCACATGACTGTTATTTCTGATGTTGTGCGTGTTAATCATGTAACTTTGAGAGATGTTACAGATGGTATTAATAGACTAAAGGGTTCGGGCTCGTTGGATTTTGATGGTGTACCCGCTTATATTATAAAAAGGTGTTCTGCATATCTTATGTATCCTTTATTCATTATTTTAACCTGTCCATCAGTTGTAATGTTTTTCCAGATGAATGGAAGAGATCTAGAATTGTTAATATTTTTAAAACGGGTGACAAATATTGTATTGATATTTACAGGCTCATCTCAATTATTTCTCCATTTGCTAAGGTTTCTTTTTAGTTTGTGTTGCATTAGGTACATCTACAGCCAATCGGTCTTTTATTACTATCAGTCAGCATGGTTTCGTGAGAGTTAGGTCTACTGTTACTGATCTTCTTTGCTTCAATTCGTCTGTGATTAATGCCATTAATTCAAGGGGTCAGTTGGATGTTGTTTACATTGATTTTTCAAAAGATTTTGATTCAGTTGATCACGGTATTTTGATTCATAAATTGAAGAGTATTGGGTTTTGTCCTAATTTGGTTATACTTTTAAAGTCCTATTTAACTTCTAAGCTTCCATGTGCAAATTTTAGTTCTTGCTTGAGTAGATATTTTCCAGCTACTTCTGGTGTGCCCCAGGGCTCTGTTCTTGGTCTCTTGTTATTTATTATTTTTATTAATGATCTTGCTGATTGTTTTAAAATTGTCTTTTTTATGCTGATGATTTGAAATTTTTTGTCTTATTTTCGATGCTGTTTCATGTAATATTATTCAATCTGAGTTGCATGTCCTTTCCGATTGGTGTAGCAATAACCGTCTTCATCTAAATATTAGTAAATGTAATGTTGTGCCTTTTGCTCGTGGAAAAGTACCTATTTTATTTTCTTATGGTATTGGCAACTCTGTTTTGGTTAGAAAGTTCTCTATTAATGATCTTGGAGTTATTTATACGTCCGATTTCCCCCTTTCCCCTCATATTTCTAATATCTGCTCCAAATTCTATAGAAAACTGGGTTACATTAAGATAATTACTCAGGATTTTACCAGGAGGATACCATTATTGTTCTTTTCAATGCCTTAGTCAGATCTGAGCTTGAATACGCGTCTGTGATTTGGAGGTCTTTTCATGCCGTTCACTCAGATATCTTTATTATAGGAAAACTCGCATTTTCTGTTACGTCTTATCAGCTACTTTTCTACGTGATTTGTTTGGTTTAAAAAGCTTCAGAGCAGAAGGGATTACATTCTGTTGTCTTCCTTCAGGAATCTGTTCAGTGTTCGTGTTGACTGTTCCCCTGTTTTGGGTGGGATTGGGTTTCGTGTTCCTCAGTATGCAACCAGGATCATTAATTTATTTGCAGTAAATAATTTTAATTCGAATATTGGATGTAATTGTGCAATTACTAATTTTTGTAAATTATACAACAATTTCCCAGATAAACTGGATATTTTTTATTCATCGGAGATGGATTTTAAAAAGCATTTGTTGTTGTTGAGACCCAGACCGTCCGATCTACCAGAAAGGTGTTGTTGTTGTTGAAACCCAGACCGTCCGACCTACCAGAAAGGTGTAAGGTAACTGTTTGGACGGTCGGGAAGTGCCACCCAATTTAGACCGGCACCCAGTGGGGGAGGCATCCACAGGGACCGTACCCTCCTTCCCCTACCACCAACCTCTCGGAAGGACTTTCGGACCCACATGTTTAACGTGATCGTACTCCGCATGAACACGGCGGCAGTTTTGGCAGTGGCTGGAATCGAACCCGGGCCTACCGAGTGCAACTCCAGCGCGCTAACCAATGGGCTACCGCGCCCCCTACCAGAAAGGTGTAAGGTAACTGTTTGGATGGCCGGAAGTGACACCCAATTTAGATCGGAACTTACTGGGAGAGACATCCACAGGGACCATACCCTCCTTCTCCTACCACCAACCTTTCGGAACCACATGTTTAACGTGATCGTACTCCGCGTGAACACGGCGGCAGTTTTTGTATTGGCGGGAATCGAACCCGGGCCTACCGAGTGCAATTTCCGCACGCTAGCCACTGGGCTGTTGTAAACATCTTGTATTTTATTGTTTTTATTCATGATCATCGGTTTATAAAGATGATTTGTTGTTAAGGGTTTGCTTTCTTTTTAATGTGTTTTGACTTTTTAATATATTGTACAATATTTTAATCTGTATTTTTTTAATGTATTTTTATTTCTGTACGCTGTAAATGGAACTACATCCTGCAGTTTGCAGACTTTTTCAAATAAATAAAAAAATAAAAAAATATATCTGTAGGGGATGGAAATGCTTTTAAAACCCATCACATTCTTTACTCCCCGCAGACAGGAGTGGAAAATCTGGCCCCGTTAAGTTTTCATGTGCAGTTGATGCTATAAGTATCCAAAGATTCAGTCTTCTAGGTTGGAGGGGCAGGTTCTGAAAAATATAGAAATACTTTACCCTCCATTCGTTTTCATTACCCCTCACAAAGAGAAAAAAAACCTGATTCCGTTAGGTTCTTTGCCGTTTTCGATGCGATAAGTGTGCGAAGTTTCAGTTAAATCTCGTGTGGGCTTCTGGAATGTCTGGAAAGAAACAGGCATATTAGACATTTATTTATAGATACGCATATGCACGTGTATATATATACATACTTATATATGATATGGCAATCTGATTCTATGAAATCATAACTTTCTTTTCAAACAGTCGATCTAAGTCGTTATTTGTGTTAATTGAAAAGGAACTTAGTCGCTGTACAGCGACTAAGATGAGGTATACCCCTCACATTTTTACTTTATCCATCACATTAGACTTTACCCTCCATTCGTTTTCATTACCCCTCACAAAGAGAAAAAAAACCTGATTCCGTTAGGTTCTTTGCCGTTTTCGATGCGATAAGTGTGCGAAGTTTCAGTTAAATCTCGTGTGGGCTTCTGGAATGTCTGGAAAGAAACAGGCATATTAGACATTTATTTATAGATACGCATATGCACGTGTATATATATACATACTTATATATGATATGGCAATCTGATTCTATGAAATCATAACTTTCTTTTCAAACAGTCGATCTAAGTCGTTATTTGTGTTAATTGAAAAGGAACTTAGTCGCTGCACAGCGTAAAATATAGATTTAAATGCGAATATTTTTTTAATCTTGCAAAATTTATATTTAAGACTCCTGATTTATATTAATTAAAATGGATTACAACTTTTTAATAGCAAGAAATAAAGATTAAATGTGCGTATTTAAATCATATAAAATTTATTTTTAAGAGACGTACTTTTATGTTAATTGAAATGGATTATGGCTTTTTTATAGCGCAAAATATAAATTTAAATTCGAGTATTTGAATGATGTACAATTAATTTTTAAGATGGGTAATTTATATTAATTGAAATTAATTTAAACCGATTCAGGCCATTAAATTCATATTATACTACCGATAATGATTTCAGTTATACTAGAGAAAATACATTTATAGTATATTAGAGAGAATGCATTTACATTATAATAGTGAAACTGTACTTACTAGAGGTATGATATAATCAATTTTGACAATTTTTCTATACCGGTGATCTACAGGTCTACATGGGCCGAATTTTGAGACTTTTACCCGAACTGACTCGGCAGTAAAATATCCTACACCCGGCTAAATATATTTGAAATTTAATGACGTGTCCTACCTGACACGACAATCCCTTTTCTGTTTTCTCTGAATATATTTTTTATATTTGAAAACACGAATCGGACACATCTATATGGTCAGATCTATAAAAATGTGAAGTTTTCCTCATCGTGTTGCTAAGTATGCAAGTATGCAAGAATATGTCATATACTCATATACTTAGCGTTAAAAATACTACGCTTTATTTTTATTTGTCAAAACATGGAAACTCTTCTTAATTCGTCCCAAATTTAGTTTGGATTGGTTTATTGGATAGACCAAATTTTAACCCATTGGTCAGTTCGGTACATTTTAGATCTCTACATTATGCACATTTGATGTTATATTAAATTTGTAAATTTGCATTTAACAATGCATGCTGTTTTAAGTTACGCCATACTTCCACATATTTCACAAAATGTTTTAAAATTTGTATTATCTCTAAAAAAGTTGATTTTAGCATACCTAATAGGAATGGATTTATTCATTTTTTACGTGAAAATAAACATTATATTTTTTTTCAGTAATATTTACTAAATTCTTTCGTTATGGGAAAGTATAATTTTCAAGTTATCGTTTCAATAGACTATCAAATTATAAACTACTTGTAAATAAAATCTTATAACGAAAGGTGGCTCATAATTATTTATCCGAGCGAATGTGGATCAATCAGTCTTTCAGTTTAAAATCGGTGTGGTGCGTTTCCCCTTGAAACTACCGATTGCATTAAAACGGATTTCAGTTATAATATAGAATGTCACGCGATGACAAAATGGATTTAAAAAATACTTTACTTTGAGCAGGGCTAACTTCAATACAGTGGGGAATCTGTGGCTGTTTTACACCCCCAGTTTTGCTTTCATGAGCTCATTTCTCTTATATTGACTACATGAATGGTTAATTGACTTGATTATTGGCTTAATACAGCACTTAATATGTTCATTATGATTTATATACTTTAAAGGTTTATAGTTTTTGCTATACCTCATCATAGACAAATTATCTTTTCCCGCAGGTATGGTATGCGATAGAAACACAAATGCACTATCCATCGTGATCTCAAAATTATAAAAAAGCAACGAGAAGTGTCTTAACTGATAACCGTTAGATAACCAGTTGTTTTAATTAATAACTCTGACCAGATTTTTATCACATGTCAGATATAGACTCTGGAAATTTAAAAAATTCATAATGCTATCATTTACTGTCTATCAACCGTAATGCTATCCATAATGCTATCATTTACTTTCTTTTAAGAAGACTGATGTCATCGATGGTACAAGAAGGAATTAATTATCTTGGAAGTTAAATACAAGCGTCTTAATCCTTTGCGTTAGAACCAACTCCTGTATTATTACGGGAATTAATGACCTGGAATGAAGATGAGCTCTGGTATCTTCTTCAGAACAACTTTTGCATCAATAGTGCATTTAATCATCTGAGGAGATGACTAAAACTGATGTAAAGCTATATAGTTCATTTTGGTCTGTAAAACGTGATGTGTTGAGCTACAGAATTTACCTGCACTTACATAGGCTCTTCTGCAAATATTTTTAAAATACGTTGAAAAAGGAAAGGATAGCACTTTCCACAATAAAGAAAACTGGATTCATTTAAAATTGTTTATTAAAAAAATATCTGTAGTTAAAAATAACATCACCAACACTGTATAATTATGTATAATTTATCTATTGCGTTCGTTTTCTACATTCAAAATACGAAGTCATATTTTTAAGCACATCAGGGGATTAGACAACATTTGCAAAAGCTGCTGAAATGAGTATGGTAACAACAAAATTATCGTGACGATTATTAATTACACAAATTTATCTGTAACGTTTGACAATAATATTTGGCGAGCTAGGTCATTAATTTAGCAAAATATTGTCAACATGGCGATGTTTCGCCCCAAAATAAAATAAAAATTGTCAAAATTGCAAACATGAATTTAAGTTAACGAAAACGATGCCAACTTGATGAATTAATATTTTAAGATATGGACTTATATTGCTTATTGCGGATGCTATCAATATTAATAATTGTCAATTTAGAGTTGTGTAAAATATAGTTTATTTGGGTACTTTAAATAGCTTTACATGCGCCAAACGTGCATTTCAACATTAAAAGCAATATATCGTGGATTTTATACATCATACTTTCACCATGAAAGAAGCAAATTCTTTGTTTTATATAGGAAACTCGTGTGGTGTCCACATCAGATTTTTTTATATCAGACAAATCTACAGCTTGTTATATCGACAGTCAAATTATTAGAGGGTCATTAAATGCAAATTTTATCTCGTAAATATTGCATCATTCATGTCAGGGTCATTAGCTTAATGATTTTAAATTCAATGCTAATTACATGGTACAGCTTTTTTATTGATATTCAAGACAATAAGAGTTTCACAACTGGGTCTGGCCAAAATGTTACATAAGAGCTGTTTAATTACTTCATCTATATCCACAATATAATGTATAAGAAAAGTTCTGTCATGGGGTCAAAAATTAAAAATCCGATTTTAGTCCATTTCACAAAAATGATTTGTAAATGAAATGGTAAAAAATTTTGATTGATATTTAACCAATAAGTTTTTACGACTTGGTATGTTCAAAATTTATTTTGAAATGTTGCAGAAAACCTGTTTAATTATTTTAGATACACTGTACAATATATAGAAAAAGTTCTGTGATTAAAAACCCTGCTTTAGATAAATATTTTAAGAACTTAATTTCATAAGAAGTAAAAGTAGCATAGATTTCTATCCTTCTATCATTGATAAAGCTTTAGTAAAATTTAACAGTCAGAGTTCACAATCCACTATCTCTTCTGATAAAGTTGAAGAGTTCTTAAAAATTGTTAGCTTTGCTTTTTTACATTACACGCCTTTCAGTTTAAAATTTTCTAGAGATTTATCAAGATTAAAATTTAAAGATTTTAGACCAGTAAATAAATTCCAGTTTTCATCCGTTAAAAATATTATTTGAGCTTTTTTAAAAGTTGTATTTAATATATTAATTGTATTTAATATATTAGTAACTGTATTCTAGTCTTTATCTTCCAGACATAAGAATCAGATTACTTTTTTTTCCATTCGTGTCGCTTAAATGGCAGGTTTTTCTTCCGAAACTTTTCAATATCTAATCAGCAATAGATAAACCCACGAGTAATGTATTCACTAATTTTGTAAAATTTGGTTGATTACTTTTTATCTAGAGTGGATAAATGCTTTCCGCAGACAGACAGACAGACAGACAGACAGACAGACAGGCACATATAGTCGTCACAGTAAATATTTATTTCTGATTCTACAGTTAATTAAAAACACTTTAAACCATGTTGATATAAAATAAGGTAAGTGACCCAAATATGGGCACTTAACCTAATATGGGCACTGCTGTAAAAATGTAAATCTCCAATATTTTAAAAAGACCAACAGAAAAAAGGCTTTAAATTATCGAGCTGTAAGACTGGTGAAATCGCTTTTTCCAGAAAAAAAGGTAACCAAGCATAAAGCAGCTGGTATGTCCAAACGAGCAGCTAAGCCGAAACCATCACCCAAGCCTAAACCCAAGACAAATATAATATCAACTGTTGCAGCTCAGCTGTCCTGCAGTGGTGTATCCAGCTCAAAAGAGTCCTGCTACTGTGTACTGTGTCGTCAAGAAGAAACAATTAGACATGATACAGTCTAATACGCACTGTGTTTGGGTACACGAAGAATGTTGTGGGCTTACAAGTAAGGGAAAATTTTATATTTTTGTATGTCCATCTTGTGCCGACTCTGATTAAAGTTTCGTTGATTTAAGGATTTTTTTAGCATAATTTTTAAGGGTGCCCATATTAGGTGCAAAGGTTCCAAATATGGGAATAGGTTCCCAACATGGACACTGTCCATTATTAGCACCTATCTGATGTTTTTAACTCAATTATCATTTTTTCTCCGTTACCCCCTGCAAGGAGAATACATCCACCAATTTTCAAATTTTTATCTGCTAAAACAAACATTATAATAATTAAAATGCTTAGGGGTGTCCATATTTGGGTCACTTACCATACTATTTGTTAGAAAAATTAGTTTGATGTATTTCAAATTTAAATGAAAATATTCATAGCCGGTTTCGATTTATTTTTAACTTCGGAAACTTTATACCGCTCTTCAATTTCACTCAAAGTCCTTGAAAAAGATATGATTATTACATGAAGTCGTATCAGCTGCTCAATTTATATTGATAATCTGACGTAAGAACTGTGGTGCCGTCCTACTTTATTGATCATATATATCAATAAATGCTCCGGCTTCATCTCGTGCGATGAAGTCGTATATCTTCGTTGACGTTTTATTCTTTCTTTCGCTTTATGACCACACAAGTATAATAATATGCTGGATAAACAATTTTTTGACAATGCGAAGGGATTTAAATTATGTTTAATATTGAGTATTATCGGAATATTAAAATTCTAAAATGACTGTTCAATAAGAATTATCATCTTCTTTTCCTGCACATTGCGGACTATATAAAATAAAGAAAATCTGATGTGTACATCTTATGACTTTCTACAAAATGCAAGGAATTTACCTATTTCACAGTGAAAACAGGATATATAAACTCACGCAAGAACATTTTTTTAACGTGGCATTTTATAGATGGAGCTTTTCCGGGTGACACTATGCATGTAAAACTATTCCGATGCAATTAATTAACATTTTCGCAAGCAGCGTTTACTAACAATATTGATGGCACTCGCAAGAAGAAATGCATATATTTATAAAATTATTTTAATACTTAATTCATTCATTTGATGTCCTGCGGTCGTATTATGCCTACGTAGCAGTCTGCTCTGTAAAGATTGTGAAGCGAGTTCGGAAGAGTTAACGATATAAACATATATAATATTAACATTATATATAACATTACATTCAACATTATAATATTAATATAAACAAAATATATGTTTATTCTTTGAACGATTTTACAGAAAATAAATTTAATTATTGAAGTAATAGTACCAATATTCGTTTAATTAATTCTTTAGACAAACATACATCCAAATAAGGAAATCAACCTATATTCAAAGATGCTCCAAACACGTAAATACATGAAATTTCTATCACAATACTTGATTATATTCTGTAGGAAAAGTAAAAACAGAAGTATATTTACAACGTTCAAATCTGAAGTTTTATATCTATGTGGAATTTAAAAGAGGAGGATATAAGGCTCACTTAATTCATCCATAGAATAGAACAATATCGTCCTAGTAGGCAATGTATACAGTGTCAATCCATTAAGGTGTATATCTATTATTCCTTTCCTGATATACATAGTATAATACATATGGAAAGTATTGTGACGGTACTTGTGAAAGTACTTGCCTGCTGCACGATCAGTAGATACTCTCTACTCGTGATATGCCTGGTCCGTCTAGAGACGGTCCTCCGTGTCTGGGTAAAGTCCCGTGACAAGTGCTCCGAACATCGTCGGACGGTATAGTCCAAACGATCCACGTGGCGGGCTATCCGACGCGCTGACCACCCTGCGGTTTTCAGTCCGATTATCAGGCCTCTCTCGAAGTCCGTCAGTTGTGTATATCGACGTTTCTGGCATCTACCCATCATTCTTTGTCACTCCGTACTCGTGCTTGCGTCGACCGACGCTTCTCGCATTGATGGGGCGTCAGCTACATGCGGGTTTATAAGGTCGCTGGCTCATGCTTGCAGCGCCACTCACGGGTGTACGGTTATGCACAATCACACCAGATTGAGATCATTTGCATACCAGCCCGCCCTCTAGCTATTTACATCATTTCGCGGTTGTACCATGTTTTATTCTTGGTGCGCAACTTTCATTGTCCGTGAGTGTATATATATATATATATATATATATATATATATATATATATATATATATATATATATATATATATATATATATATATATATATATATATATATAGACACATTTCTACAAAATAAAACAGAAATTGAAATTATCAATTCCCATTATCGTACATCATATGCCCATAACTGCTATAGACTTACCAAACACATAATGTATTTAATTTATAAAATTCATTTCTCCATATATTTCGTTATTGTGTTAAATGGGATAAATAAAATTATAATAGTCTGCTATATAAACACACTTGATTTAATTCCGTGAATAAGTAACATGATATAATTTTTTTTAAGAAAATTTTCGGAATATAATAGTCTGCATAATGCCTATGGAAATTTCAATTTTGCGATTTTATTAATATCTCAAAAAACCTTGGTCCCAGAAACTTTATACTTGAAGGAATAATAGTAGTGAAGTAGAGAATAACCGCAGTAAATTTGAAAAAACATCCGCCAGAAACTGTGGATTTGTGTACGAAATAGAAAAACACATATAGCAACTAAACCATATTTTATAGGGATGAAGATTGAAATTTATGATATGTGCAATTAATAAAAAATAATTTACTCTCATTATTTCTACTATTGGTAGTAGCTATAAAAGGTCTACCACTCAAGGTCGTTGCCCCCTCAGCCTCAAGGCCGCCAAGATGGCTGCCTCTTTCGCAATACTGCCTCCTCAGTTGGTCTAAAGACCCTCCCCTCTCAATGAGGTCATGAGTGAACCGCCTCTCCGAAAACAACCCTCCTCAATGAGGCATTCCTCCTCCCCAGTGAGGTAACCCTCCTCCTCAATGAGAGTTCCTCACTCATGAGTCATCGGTTGCTGCGCTTGCTGCGCTTCCTCAAATTGGCCCTCAACCTATCTTTAATAACTACTATTGGTTGACAGAATTGGATATAGAATATAATATTATACTTTTAAAAAGTACTTAAAGTTACTAATCAGAACACAATATAAAATTTCAATATTTTTCAATAACTTTTACTGGATTACAATTTGAAGAATTCATTAGACCAACTATTCATAAAAGGAAACTGGATTGATTTACCCAGAGTCTTCAAGCAACAGTCTGAGATTTCTGATTAAAGTTTCCAGACCTTCGATGCTGCTTCTCTGTTCCATTCCGCAAATGCAAAGAGTTTTGTAAAGGGACTAGCAATCAATATTTTAGCTCAGGTTACGGTTTCAACACAATTGTTAAAATTCATTATGGATTTCTAGTCGATTGCTGGAAATTTATTTGGATGAGCGAAAATATATCTTCTTGACTTCCTGCTATGGGAAAGGATATATTACAACTGGATATTTTTATAGTCAAAATTTAAAAACCATGTATCGAATATTAAATTTCGTTTAGCATCAAAGGAATCTTGTTTTGATATATAACATAGTATTATACTTTTCAAAAGTACTTAAATTATTGATCAGAACACTTTAAAACTTCAATTTTTTTCAATAACATTCACTGGATTTCAATTTAAAAAATTCATTAGCAACTGTTTTTAAAATGAAACTCGATAGCCTAGAGTATTCAAGTAGCAGTTTAAAATACTTGATTAAATTTTTTAGACGTTCGATGTTGTTTCTCTGATCAATTCTGCAAATGCAAAGGGTGTATGCAAAGACTATTGTAAAGGGACTAGTAATTAATATTTTAGCTTAGGTTACAGCTTTATAACAATTGTTAAAATCTATTAGAGATTTCTAGTCGATTGCTAAGAATTTATTTGGATTAATGAAATGAATCTTCTTGAATTGTTGTTATGGGCAAAAAATATATTATAAATGGGAATTTTCATAAAATAGTTCTAATCAAATTTTAAAGATTATATATCGAATATTAAATGTCGTTTAACATCAAAGTAATCATATTTTGATATATGACATAAATACTTAAGTACTTCAATTGCTGATAAGAACACTTTAAAACTTCAATGTCTTTCAATAATTTTTACTGGATTTCAATTTAAAAAATTAATTAGCCCAACTGTTCCTAAAAGGATACTCAATACCCCAGACTATTCAAGTGACAGTTTGAGATTCCTGACTAAAGTTTTCAGACTTTTCGATGTGCTTTGAAACAACTGTTACAATTCACTGTTAAAAATACAATATCGAAGCCACTGTTAAAATTAATTTCGGATTTCTAGTCGATTGCAGGGAACTTATTTGAATGAATCAAAATAGACCTTATTTAATTCACGTTATGGGGAGACAAGATATTACAAATGAGAATTTTTATAGTATAAAATTTGGCTACAACTAGAGTCTAGACTCTAGACTCTAGTTGTAGCCAAATTTTGAAGATTATATATCGAATATTAAATTCCGTTTAACATCAGAAACATATTTTGATATAGAATATAATATTATACATTTAAAAAGTACTTTAAATGAATGATCAAAACATTATATAAAACTATTTTTAATGCCATTCAACAACTTTTACTGAATTTTAATTTAAATAATTTATTAGACCAACAGTTCATAAAAGGGAACTACATAAACTAGAGTATTCAAGTTACAATCTAAGATTCTTAATTAAAATACTGCGGCTTCGATGCTGTTTCTCCGTTTAATTTTGAAAATGCAAAGTGCGTATGTAGAGTAATGTAAAGTGACTATTTTAGCTTAGTTTACATTTTACATTATTTGTTTACATGTATTAGACATTTCAAATCGATTGCTAGAAACTTACTTTCATGAAAATAGGTGAATGAAAATGGATAAATGAAAACAGATCTTGTAGGATTATTATTATTGGAAACAAAATATTACATCAGGGGATTTGTATAATATAGTTTCAGTGAAATTGTGAAGACTACATATACAGAATAATAAACTTCGTTTAATATCAAAGGACCGAAAATTTAATGTATTGAATTAACTAATAAGTATTAAGGTTTAGTCAATTCGATAATTAAGATATACAGTAACATATTAATTATAACTATTATAATTAAATAATTTAATATAAATCTTACTGATTTCATCACTTTAAGTAAATTATTCAACAGATTATTGCTATATACAAATTACTTCTGTATTGTATTCTAGCTTTTATCTATAAAAATCCCTCCTTAGAAATAAATCACTTCATCTAAACCACAAAAATCGTCTGAGAGATACATATATTACATAAAGTTCTGCATTGTGCAACCCTTGCAACCTTAAACTAGCACGTTGTAACGTTTAATCCACATGTTAGAATCCACATGTTAGAATCAACCAGATCAAATTTCAATTACCGTGGTCTCGGTCTAAACATGTTAGCAAGTGTAATTAGATATAGGATATGGCAATATGCAACAATTGCACTTTTTTCGTATATAATGATTCTAGAGACACATGTTAGAAGAATTATTCGTCCTATAAAGTCCAGCAATAACTCATCATGCAATTCACATTCACTTGAAATTGTTCTGATTTTACTCATGTTCTGAAAATGGGATCAATAAAAGTGTAGTGTACTAATATTATTTCTTCTCTACCGCCTTCTATTTTGATGAAATTGTTATAGAATGTACTCAAAATATCTTGCATGAACGCTTATAATGTTCCAGCTTCATATATTGCTCCGCGTTCAGACACCAGAGCCATTTCCATAATGATTATTTTTCCAGTATTGATAGAGTGGCCACGAAATTCCCAAGTTGTAGTATAACAGCTCCTGAGTTAAGACAGTCAACATATTTAAATTCTGTATTTTGATTCAACTATTTAAGTAAAATACATATATGGCATAAAATGTTATACATTTGTTACAATAATTGATACAATAAATTTCATCATGATAAGTTACTCTCATTAAATTAAACAATCATAAGTACAAAACAATAGGCACAGAGAAGTCATGTTTAACTTGCTCCGTGTGCCTGCCATAACATTGTTGGTGCAGTGTATTTCTATTTCCTACTCATGTATTTTCTGTGTTTTCAGTCCTTAAACTCGCCCTCCAAAATTGAAAATAAATTTTTTTACACATTTTCAGAATTGCGAAATCTTAAAATTGATACTTCCAAATTCACCGTCTATAGCATCATTGGTAAAAGCGCATTTCAATATATTTAATATATAAAAGGCAAACTTGAATAGAAGCTTTTCAGTGAAATATATGTGCAAGTTCGCGATGAATTTGAACGAAACTATTTTCAAGTGTTGAAGTTGAGTCTCATTAAATTAAACAATGCATAAGTACAAAACAATAGGCACTGAGAAGTCATGTTTAACTAACTCCATGTGCCTACCACAGCATTATTGATGCAGCGTATTTCTATTTCCTACTTATGTATTTACTGTGTTGTCAGTCCTTAAAACCGCCCTCCAAAATTGAAAATAAAAAATTTTACACATTTTAAGAATTGCGAAATCTTAAAATTCATACTTTCAAATTCCCCGTCTATAACATCATTGGTAAAAGCACATTTCAATATATCTAATATATAAAAGGCAATATTTGAAATGAAGATTTTCATTGAACTATCTCTATATGTTCGCGATGGATTTGAACGAAATTATTTTCAGCTGCCAAAGTTGAGTCCATGGATTACGTATTCTGATATGAGTTTTATTTCCTACTTAAGTGCAGAATAACGGATAATAAAAACATATTTCTGTTTGCATGTCTATATATCATGACCGCTTATCACTCATAAGCGGCTCAACGGATTTACTTAATATTTATCCTGATTTGTGAAACTTAATTAAGATCAGGTTTATTAATAAAAATATTTCCTAATTTGCAACGTATATAAAAGCGGAAATTCATTATTCGTGTCAAGTTAAATACTACAATAAATATACAATCTATTTCCATTAAACATTTTCAGGAAATAAGACTGAGTCTAGGTTTAAGATATGAAAATTTCAACATGCTGGTGCGTTCAATACGGCTCGCGGGCCAAAGATAACAAAACTTGATTTTTATAAATCCCTGATGAAATTGACAATTCCGAATTTGGTAAATTACATGACAATGTTTACATCTTTATATTTATATACGTACCTGCTATCAATCATGAAACCAGGAAAAAGAAATCTTAGAAATCGATTTGCTGATGAGAAGCTGTCATTTCTCTTGATAACCTCCTCTAAAATTAACCCAAATTATGAAAAAAATATGCTGACAGATAAATCATATTTTCAGTCATTTTATACCTCATCATTTCAAACCTTCTAACTAAACAGCAGCAACAACAAACAATTAATAAGTATTTATAATTAATTTAGATTCTGAATATTTAAACACTTGAAAAAATTGAACAAAAAGATGAATAAAATATCTTGTTTGTCAAAATATTTCGTTTCTTTCAGTTGGCCCTCGTGTAAGTACTAAGTCCATCTCTGGTCTAGGCAGTAGTTAATACATAGTTTATTCTCCGACATTTATCTATCAGTAGAATAACTGGGATTAAAAGACCGGATTTTACTTTTCTATAAGACATATTCAAAACGCTTCAATCGATTTATATACATTTTACCCCTTTAGTAAACTTAAATTGGTGCAGGTTTGTCGATAAACGTATTTCCGAATTTATTAAGTTAGATTATCAAATTAAAATTTGACAACAAATTTGCTTGAAGTGATACCGAATACAAGGAATGATTTGGTGCATCTTTTATCTTCTTACACATTAAAATACCTACTTTTATCTGTTTAAAATGACCGAAAGCGGTTCAACTGGTACATTTATGTTTCTCATTGTTATATTAAGCTTAAAGGGAACAGGGTTATGGCTAAAATTATGTCAGATTTTGTACCTTGTTAATATATGAAAAGGGTGAATATCCGCTTCAATGCTAAATATGTATTAAAATCACCCAATCGTTTGCAATTGTCCTAGCGAGATTTCGCACGGCAACTTGTGAGAACGTTTCTGAGCCATTTTCGTGAATTTATTCCTTGTTTAGATAGAGATGCATGGCTTTTGAGGATTCTGTTCCGCCCGGCCTTTGACTTGTTTATTATACTATTTCCTTCGTCGCCAACGATGTTTGGCCTGTGAAGTGGGGATGTGTGACATCAATTTTTGCTCCTTTTTTCAGCGAATGATATTTATTTTCTGGATGGAATTTTAGGCGAGTTTTGGAGTCCTTCGAGGCTTTTCGGAATTTTGTCGTCGAAGGGGAAAGGTGTTTGCCGTCAATGGAGGTGGTGGAAATAAGTCAACGACTTTGAGCTTGGCGGCATGGACTGGATGGAAGAAGGAACCGTTTTGGTTCTAAGGTCGTTATCCCTTAATGTAATATGGATAACTAATTTTCGGCATGAGGTCTAATTCCATGCATACGTTCGATTCAACTACTTCACGGCATGAAGTCCAATTCCATGGAATAGTTTCGGTTCTTCAAGTCTCGGCATGAGGTCCCATTCCATGCAAAAAGTTCATACTGTATAAGTTTCATCTTGTAGTATGCGCCCAGAAAAATTTTAGTTCTTGTGCTCACCAAAAGTGAATCCACGACTCAGTTTTTGATATCTTCTGCCTATATCTTCTGCCTAATACATTCATCTGAATATTTCCTGTACCAGTGGTGCCCGAAACTGTAAGTCATTTAGTAATTTTATTATGTGAATGATGGTTCAGATTTTCTAATTCGTCCGATCCTAAAATTTTAGAGATGAAATTGATTATTATCGTAAGTGCATCTTATATCATATTAAGAATTATGGTCAGGAATTTCTTGAGATATAATTACACTGTAATCGAAAATAAGTAAATGGCTCACAAATAAAGTTCGATCGAATGTTGGATGAATATATATAATAAGTGTAAATTAACGTTGTTATTGAGTAATGCTTTGAATTTTAATGTAATTGAAATTAATAAGTAAATTGGTTGAATAAGAATTGTTAAGTAGATTAGAAATTCTGAGTACTTGCTTATAAAAGGGAATCATGTATGTTTTCAATTTTTGTCCTGATTATTCTTTGTGATTAAAATATGTCAAATAAAATAAAAATTTGTTTCATGCTTTGTAATCTTTCTCCGCTTTTGGTCTGCCACTTATTCTATGCTCAAATAATCCACAAATTATTTTAGCTTGCTGACTATCCAATGTTTCATTGGACGGAGAAGACGTTCCGGGTTATTTAAAACCTGAAAATCGTCATTATCTGATATATAAGACTAAATATGCTTAAATATATTAAATAAATGCTTGTTTTAATCGTAATTTTAACGACAAATTATTAAGATTAATTTCCTTATTCCACAGGAGGGACAATCCTCGATATATTAAAGTTTTTGAAATAGAAATACACTAGCCGAATACCCGTTGAAAATCAACTTTGTCGCAGTAAGCAACCCCCGAATAATGTAAATTTTTGAATAATTCGCATTTCATATTCATTCGGCGTCGAATATTTTGGTGTGCAGAACCCCCTAAAGAAGAAAATAGCGGAAAACTTAAATTGCGCACTTCTTCATTTTGAACTATCTACTCGTGCACCAAAATAAATTCTCTATCTCATCCCGAAGTATACTATCTTATCATTTCCCCTTTCGAACGTTTTATGTGGAGCACATCCATAAATGAACATTTTTGAAAAACTCTGCTCGTCTTTGGTTTTTTTATCAGATGATTAGCCCATATTCTAAATATCTAGCATCTATCACATAAAAAAGAAGCGTGCCTCATTTATACGGAAAATCGAACACATTGGTGTGCGGCACCCCCCTAAAGAAGGAAATATAGGAAATCTGAAATTCACACTTTCTTCCTTTCAAGCCCGTGCACCAAATTTAAGCCTCTATCCTATCGCGCTGTATCTTTTTTTCTATCACTTCACCTTTTGAAAGTTTTTCTGTGTAGCATCCCCTTTAATGAACATTTTTGAAAAACCGCATTCATCTTGGGTTTTGTTATTAAATGAATAGCCCGTACACTAAATGTCAAGCCTCTATCACATTGTACATGAGGCAATTTTCATTTGTTCATCAAATCGAATATTTTTGTGTGCGGCACCCCCTATAATAGCAAATGTTGAAAAACTGAAATTGCATACGTCCTTCCTTTCCAACGATCTACCAGTACACCGAATTTGAAGTCCGTAACTCGTCGCGAAGCATGCTTTTTCTCTCATTTCATCTTTCGAATAATTTTGTGTGAAGTACCTAACCCCTTAAATATACAATTTTGAAAAACTCCATTCTTCTTGTGGTTTCTACCAGATGACTCGCCCATATACCAAATATCAACCCTCTATCACATTTTAAAACGGGCGTTTCTATTTTATTCCGAAAATCGAACGTTTTTGTATGCGGTACCCCCTAAAGTAGAAAGTATTTGAAAACTGAAAGTGTGCACTTTCTTCCTTCCAAACTATCTTCCCTACACTAAATTTGAAATATCTATCTCATCCCGCAGCATGTTTTTTCATCAAATCACTTTTCGAACGTTTTCCTATGGAGCACCCCTTTAAACGAACATTTTTGAAAAACTATATTCGTCTTGGGTATTTCCATCAAATGGTTAGTCCATATACCAAATTTCAAGCCGCTATCAAGCTTTAAAGGAGCCGTTTCTCATTTATTCGGAAGATCGGATATTTTCGTGTGCGACACCCCCATAAGTAGAAAATATTGGATACTTCAAATTGCACACTTTCTTCCTTTTGAACGATGTACCCATACATCAAATTTGAAGCCTCTATCTTATCGCAAGTTATGCTTTTCTATCATTTCACTTCTCGAACGTTTTGGTATGGAGCACGCCCTCTAGAGAACGTTTTCGAAAAATTCGATTTTTCCAGGGGTTTTTGTAGAACGATCGGGCCGTGTACCAAATTGCAAGTCTCTATCTGTTCTGGAAGTGTCTAAAAAAGCGTGACAGAAAGACATACAGGCGGACTTACGGACAGACGGACATTTGACAATTAGTATATATAGATTTATTTGTAAAATATCCCATGAAACAGTCGAAAATAGATAAAAGTCTAGGTATGCTTGAAATATGTTAGAAATAAATGACCTCTCATCGCTACGAAAGACTGACAAATGCAAAAACACTGACTCTCGCCTTTCCGCCAGAAGAGGAATGTGTTTACTTCGAGAAATCTGCGCGCGCATCAAAGAGACTATACCGGTACACTTACGAACTGAAGTTCTGTTCTGTGTTGTCGATGCTTCGTTTGATGTCGCAGCAAAATGCTTGTTTCTTTGTTTTCCTATGTAATTTTTTAAATGCAGAATCTAATTAAATAATATGTTTTTTTCTTCCAATCAAGCGAAATTATTCCTGATATCAAGATGTTACCATCTTGATATCAGGACTTTAGGAGGAACGAAGTAAAATTGCCCTACGCCCTTCAAACAGAAAGGTAAGCATTTTACCTATTATAATTATGCTGTGGATAAAGTGAAATGATATTATAACATTTATTCTCATTGGCGAGTCAGAGTGCCATTACCTATGCACAACCGAGCTCCTATATTTTTATCAGATTATGAGACTGAAGTTGTTGCCTGTCTCGCTGGAGAAATTGGTACTAACAAAATAAAATAGCAGCATTTTTCATGAACAATAAAATTATTATTTGAAAAAGGGCATAAAAATAAGTAACCGAAAAGAAAATTGATATACAAATATATCACAATTATTTTTTCGTTCCCCATTGACTTCGTAAAAAAAAAAAAAAAAAAAAAAAAAAAAAAAAAAAAAAAAAAAAAAACCTTCCAAACCGAAAGTGATTTTTTTCGGAATAAGATTAAAAGGAAATATCGCACTGCAAATAAACAAAAAAAGGGAAAATATTTCTCAAGGAAACTAAAAATAAAATATAATGGCATCTATCAAGGAAAGTCACTTGATCGAAAAATTAAACCAGGGCAACTATTCCAATTGGAAGTTTAAAATGGAAATGACATTATTGAATAAAGAATTATCAGAAACGATAACAGAAGTGGCTCCGGACCCAATTACCGACAAATGGCAGAAAAAGGATAGAAAAGCCAGAGCGCTCATAAATTTATGTATAGAGGATTCCCAAATCGTCCACGTCAAGCATCTCACCACGGCGCGCGATACTTGGAATGCGCTTCGCGCAATACATGAAAGAGCTAATTTATCCAGCAAACTATACCTTTTACGAAAGTTGTACAGTATAAAGTTAGATGAAAGGGGAAACATGCAACAACATATAACCAAAATTCTGGAAACAGTGGATAAACTTAAAGCAATCGGGGAGGAAATAAATAACTCGCATATATCAGCACTATTTCTGTGTTCGCTACCCCCCAGTTACGAAACGCTGATAACGGCGTTGGAAGCGCGACCAGAGGATGAACTGACACCGGAATTCATTAGCAGCAAACTGATTGATGAATATAATAGACGTAGGGATCACCAAGAAATGCCGCAAAACATGGCAAAGGCTTTTCACGCGAATAAAAAATTCTCTAACACCTACGACTACAAAAAGGATAACAAATACTGCTCACATTGCAAAATGACGAACCACAACAAATCTGAATGTTGGCGTCTAAAGAATAAGACCAATGAGCCCGGCAGATATAAAGATTATAAAAATAAATTCAGACACAACTCATCACAGTTAGTGTATGAGGGAAACGACAGACCGGCCGCGAAGTCACGAACACAAGAAAGATATTCAGACACTGTAGATAAAGTAGGATCGAAATTTAGAGACTTAGCGCTCATAACGAATCAAACTGAAGAAGACAGCTGGATCGTTGATAGTGGTTCCTCATCCCACATAACAAATAATGAGAATTTATTCACTAAAATAAATAATGAAAACAAATCGGAAGTTATCGTTGCTAACGGTAAAGCCTTAACCGCCTATGGGTCAGGCGAAGTAAAAATAAAAAGTCGAGCCTCGGATGGAGAGATAAGACAAGTAACGCTACAGGAAGTACTATTTGTGCCAGAACTGAAAGCTAATTTATTTTCCGTACGAAAAGCAACACAGCATGGATGCAAAGTAACTTTTACTAAAGACAACTGTCAGTTAACTTACAATGATGGAATATTCTTAGAAGGAAAAATAAAAAATAACCTATATGAGCTAGACCTGCTCACACCACAAAACAAAAATGTTACATATATGGTAAATAACTGTAACAACCCCAATTGTGTTACATTATGGCACAGAAGAATGGGTCACAAAAACTTCGGCTCTATAAAGGAAATTAAATCGAAACAGTTAGCCGAAGGCATAAACATCAACGAATGTAAACATGAACTAAATTGCGAAACTTGTATAAAATCAAAACTCACCGACATGCCATACCCCAAATCTACTCAAAACAGGGAGACTCATATTCTACAACTTGTGCACAGCGCCGTATGCGGACCAATGCAAACTCCCACTATAGGAGGAAAATCATACGTGCTAACATTTATTGATGATTTCTCCAGGTACACAATGACCTATCTCTTATCAAAAAAGAGTGAAGTTTTGTGTAAACTGAAGGAATACATCGCTTTTACGACAAACAAATTCGGAAAAAAACCAGAAATACTGAGAAGCGATAATGGCGGCGAATACGTCAGTAAAGAATACGAGGAATATCTAAGTGACAACGGCATACATCACCAGTTGACCGTGCCACACTGTCCATCCCAAAATGGCGTAGCGGAAAGAAAAAACAGGTCACTAATCGAGATGACACGAGCTATGTTGTCAGAAGCAAATTTAGGCAAAAAATTCTGGGGAGAGGCTATAAACACTGCCAATTACCTACAAAATAGACTTCCCACAAAGGCCAATACAAAAACACCCTACGAAATGTGGACTGGTATGAAACCAAATCTTCGTCATTTAAGAGTCTTTGGCTGTAAAGCATATTCCTACATCCAAAAAAGCAAACGAGGAAAATTAGATGAAAAAGCCCAAGAAGGGATTTTTGTCGGATACGACGACAGATCAAAAGCTTACAGAATATATACAGAAGGAAAAAACATAACACTTGCTAGAACGGTTAAATTCCTCGAAAAATCAATGCAAATTTCAGAATTAAGCTCAAAGGAATTATTCGAAGGAACAGATAGTGAAGTCGAAAAAACAAATGCTCAAACAGATGAAAAACCCGAAGAGAGCGAGATTGAGTTTGAGGCACCGTCAGATGATGAACAAATAAATTCTGATAACATAACCGCTAGTCAACCTCGCAGATCCGAGAGATCGAACAAGGGAGTACCTCCCGATCGACTCATCTACTTAGCGCAACAAGCTAACACCGTTGAACCCAGAGACTATAATGAGGTACTAAAAATTAAGAGCCCACAAGAGAAACAAAATTGGCTAGACGCAATGGAAGAAGAAATGCAATCTTTGCAAGAAAATAACACATTCACATTAATGGACCCCCCGCATGGAAGAAAAATAGTTGGTTCAAAATGGACATATAAAATTAAACACGACTCTCAGGGAAAAATAGCTAAATACAAAGCTAGACTGGTAGCAAAAGGATTTTCACAAAAATACGGTGAAGATTATTACGAAACTTTCGCACCAGTGGTCTCACACAGCACAATTAGAGCATTCCTGGCAGGAGCAGCATATAGAAAATATAACGTACAACACATTGATATCAAAACCGCTTTCTTACACGGGGATTTAGACGAAACAGTTTACATACAACAGCCAGATGGCTACATCTCCCCGGGTAACGAAAACAAAGTATGGAAATTAAATAAAGCTATATATGGGTTGAAACAGGCCGCAAGAGCCTGGCATCTAAAAATAGGTGACTCTCTAAAACAACTAAAATTCGTGCAGAGTACTACTGATCCATGTCTATTCAAAAAGGGAAAAGGAAGAGAAACTATCTATATAATCGTATATGTGGATGATATTCTAATATCAGGATCAGAAGAACAAATTGACAAAACAACGAAAGAACTGGGCAGACAATATGAATTAAAAAATTTGGGTGAAGTTAATTATTACCTTGGAATTAGCATAAGAAAAAACCATGATGGAGATTATCTATTAAATCAAAAAAATAAGATTGAAGAAATTGTAAATACATTTAATTTGCAAGATTCAAAACCCTATAGTACACCAATGGAAACTGGATATTTGAGAAATGAAACAGAAGAAAACCTGCTTCCTAATAACACTAAATATCGCCAAGCTATTGGAGCTCTTCTATATATTGCCACGGTCACAAGACCAGACATCACAGCCGCAATAAGCATTTTAAGTCGGAGAAATGAGAAACCACGTCAAATGGATTGGAACGCAGTAAAGCGTCTAATAAGTTATCTAAATCATACAAAGGATCTAAATTTGGTAATAAAATCAACGACAAAACCAATTCTTACAACATACGCTGATGCCGACTGGGCAAGCGATAAAACGGATCGGAAATCCACGAGTGGTAATCTTTTCTTAATTGATGATTCTCCTATACACTGGTTAAGCAAAAAACAATCATGTGTTGCACTTTCCTCAGCAGAGGCGGAATATATATCCGCTGCTAACGCAGTTCAAGAAGTACTGTGGTTAATCAACCTACTCAAAGATCTCGATATGCTTCAACAGCTCCCGATTACTATTTTCGAAGATAACCAGTCATGTATAAAAATGATTGAATCACCGAAGTACATGTCAAGAACCAAGCATATTGACATCAGATTCCACGCCATAAGAGATTTTCAGGAATCGGGTGTAATCCAGTTGAGTTATCTTCCAACTAAGCTAATGACAGCGGACATGATGACAAAACCACTGCCAAAGCCTGAATTTCTGAAGCACAGATCCAAACTGCTACAGCCGTGATATGCAGCTCCAGAGATCAAGGGGGACTGTTAGAAATAAATGATCTCTCATCGCTACGAAAGACTGACAAATGCAAAAACACTGACTCTCGCCTTTCCGCCAGAAGAGGAATGTGTTTACTTCGAGAAATCTGCGCGCGCATCAAAGAGACTATACCGGTACACTTACGAACTGAAGTTCTGTTCTGTGTTGTCGATGCTTCGTTTGATGTCGCAGCAAAATGCTTGTTTCTTTGTTTTCCTATGTAATTTTTTAAATGCAGAATCTAATTAAATAATATGTTTTTTCTTCCAATCAAGCGAAATTATTCCTGATATCAAGATGGTAAACAAACACACTAAAACTGATATTTTTTAAGACTTTAGGAGGAACGAAGTAAAATTGCCCTACGCCCTTCAAACAGAAAGGTAAGCATTTTACCTATTATAATTATGCTGTGGATAAAGTGAAATGATATTATAACATTTATTCTCATTGGCGAGTCAGAGTGCCATTACCTATGCACAACCGAGCTCCTATATTTTTATCAAAATATTCATTGAATGATTTTTTATACGTCAATTTAAATAAAATCAACTCTATAACTCTATAACTCTAGTAGGAACCGTTTGAGATTTAAGATTATATTTTTACTTTCCTTATGTACATAGTATAAAGTATAATGAAAGTATTGTGATGGGGTCGAAAATTCGAATTTGAGTTTTCGACGGGAGAGCACGTCTCAAACATCCTTGATCACGAATCAAACATTTTTGAGGTGATTTCGTTCTCTGTCTCTGTGTGCGTGTGTGTGTCAGTGAGTCTGTGGAGATGATATCGTACGAACGAATGGAGCGATTCGAATGAAATTTCGTACAAAAATTACAATTCGCGAATACTGGAAGCCCATTGTTTTTGAACATACTCGCATGTTCAGAACCCCCTAAATTTGCGAGTGAAATTTTGAAAAAATCATCAAAAAATCAAAACTTTTAATAAAGTTACGTAAATAGACACCTCCTATGTAATTTTTCTTTATAAAACGATTGACAAAAACTTTAGAACGCTAGCACGAACCGTTCTCGAGATATTGCACATTTTCCAAATAAATTTAGCAAAAAAATCCCATAAATTAAAAAAGAATATATTAACTGTTGAGAAAGATGTTCACTTTTCATATGTAATATCATGCGATAAATTTAGTTAAATTCATTGCATTATATAAGGAAAGTCATGCGCTGCCCATATCAGATTTTTAATCTTTTATTCTTTCTTTCTTTCTTGGCGCCTAGATGAAGTATTAAAAATGCATCAAGTTCATAATTAAAAAAGCGTATTAAAGCTGAAAAAGAGATTTAATATTAAGTATCCACATCAATTTAAGAAATGAAACTAAATTTAATGAATTATTAATTTAGATCTGCAGAGAAAGTCAGATGCTGCCAACATCAGATTTTTTTTGCTGTATCTGTAGTCATTAATTCCAGTATTACTTACCTGTGAATTATAAAAACTGTGTTCTGTCATTTCAATAACAGAGACTGTAGAGTTAAAACTTGGAATTAAATATTTATTATTAAAAAAATTGATGTGCAGATTTAAAATTTAACAGATTTTGTTTATAATTTATAATTAATTACAGCTTACACATTTATCACGTTCGCAACGTCCATTTTAATAATGTGTGTAGCAGCCCCAAATAGGTTCATCTTAATTATGGATACAAACTTGGCTTCTTGCATTCAATCTGGTAATTAATTATTCAGTATTTTTTAAATTATTCATTGAATTTTGTTCCTAATGACATAACTTCTACTGTGGATGCATGTAGCTAATTATTTTAGCTTGAAAAACATTTTTTCGTTCAATATTGTAACAATGCTGCAAACATTTATACTTTTTTTAGAATATGACTTTTAGTGGGGTTATATTTTAAAGTTATTACATTTATTTTAATTATATTTTGAAAAGTAGTAGTTAAAATAACTTATTCCTCTCTTCTGAAAAATTTTACAAAGGGTTAAACTTATAGGAGAACATTTTTCTCTGTATATTTTAACAACATTAACTTATAGCAAATGCTCCGAAGGTAGTATTAAATCCTCTGGGATAGAGACGTCTTTAGCTTAATGCTATGATGTTTGCCTATTACATTTTCGCCCCAGGAACAAACCCAGTTAATGCCAAGCCAATGATTTCGCGTTATTGCTACATTGATGACCTTAGGTTAGCACGAATTCCTTAGCACTATTATTCCTGAGTTAGCTTTCTAAAAATTATATACGCATTGTAAATATGTATTTTCTGCACTCCCTATGAGATGGCGCTAAGAGGCAGTTGAATGAAGGATTTAAGGATTTCCACTCTTTCCTTCTTAAGACTGATTGGCAACACAATGTCCACGACCTCATAACCGCTTCTTCACTTTAACTTAGAGCTTTCTTCATCTTCAATAAAACAACTACGTTTGGTAATCGACAACTCACAGGGAGGGGAAACACTAAAGGGAACACTCTTAAAGCAGTATTAAATATCATGAGATAGAGACGTTTTTAGCTAAAAGCTATGATTCCTGCTTCCCATGCTTTTGCCTCGAAATTGAACCCCGCACTGCCAAGTACGAGATTCGTATTCTTGCTATTAGCTAATGTACATTTCTAAGAATGTAAATGTTACTTTGAACCAAATATTTAGTCCTTTGGTTATCCCCTCTCTTAAGTAATAATATCCCTTCCTGCCCAAATTAAACACAGTTTGTAAAGAAAATCCACAATTTAAACTCCATGGTCTCTATCGATGTTAAGTTTTTATTTACTAATGTTCCGGTTGAGGGTGCATTGGCTTGTCAAGAATGACTTGAAGAAGTCGTTTGAAGTACATTTTTTTGAATTTGAAATTGATGACCTTATCTCTATTACCAGCACTTGTTTATCGCAAAATTATTTTACCTTTCATATTAAATTCTTCTGTATGACTGATGGTTTGGCTATGGGTAATCCACTCAGTCCTATTTTCAGTGACATCTGTATGTATTAATTGAAGTTAAGATTTTTTAAATTATCCAGTTTAATTTTTATACTCATTATGGTGACTGCAAGTTTCCTATTCTGGATCCCTCTTTTAATAATATCAATGGTATTTTGGATATTTTGAAATCTATTGTTTCTTACATTTAGTTCTCTTATGAAATGAAACACAACAATAGTCTTACAGTTTTGAATGTCTTGGTAATCCCTACCGTTGATACACTTCTCACTGCGATAAATCGTAAACCTTTATCAGTCTCAACCTCCACATAAAAATTCCCACCATCCGCTTAACTAGAAAATTGTTGCTTTCAATACGTTTGTCCATCGTACGTTGAACATTTGTTCTACTATGAATTTTCTTAATTATGAAATCAATTATTTAAAAGATGTTGCTGTTGATCGTGGTTTCTCTTCCAGCATAGTTGATCGTGCTATTCAAGAATTTTCTAAACTTTCCTTAAATCTTGTTTTTTGAAAAGGATTTCAACAACACCATCATTTTACCATTTTCCTTAAAAATTATTCAGTAGATTGCTAAAATCCTTTAAAAATTTAAATTCAATATTGTGTTTAAACCTTCTAAAAATATTTAAATTTTCTATCCTTTAAAAATTTTAAAATAATTAGGGCATTTACAGCATTTTTTTCTGTATGATCTTTCTTATATTGGTCATGGTAAACGTGCTTTAAAATTTAGTATTAAGGAACATATAAATTATAGCAAAAAACAGGCATTTAGTATATCTGAATTCAATAAATCAATAAATCTTCTTTTGAGCCTTTTACACCCAGAAAAATTCAAGTACTTTTGTTTATGACTTCAGTACTTTGTTTTTGTTCTCGTTCTGGCCGTGGACCCTTTATTTTTTTCCATTTTCTTTAATACATTTGTTAGCTTTTGAGACTCTTATGTGTCGTTTTGACTTAATTTTCATACCACTTAATTACTTAATTACATACCAATTGACTAAATTGCATACAAATCTTGCGTGTTACTTTTCGCTTCTCATTTGGCTGAACTTTTCTTCATTTTTGATTGTCTCTTTCACTTATAATCCAAGTCCTGGGTGTATGAACCTCTATGTTTATTCAATTTGTACTCATTTTTCCTTTTTAACTTCTAGTTCGTTTGTACCCTTGGAATAACGACGGGGGTCTAGAATATTTCCGAAACAGATGTTTGCTGCATTATAATCTTATGGGTGCTTACATACTTTGCTCAGATTTGTTTTAATGTAACTGGGTTTAATAAGAAAGCTGAAATATTTAAACATGTCATTTTGGGAAACAGCATTTGTGTTTGGGAATATTTCTCGCTGTTTAGTTCTTACCCTTTGTTCTCAATTTCATGAGGGGCTATTAGATAATTTCTACTTTGGAAAATAGGGATCCTTAAGTCTATATATAGAATTGCAAATATTACAGTCGTCGATATAAAGCCGTCTTATACGCGGTCTTAATTAAACCACTTAAATACCTTTATAAACTTCTCTGTAATTCTTAGCTGTCATAAACTTTGCAGAACAAGTTGATTCCTAATCGATTACTGAAATATTTGTAACCATGGAGCGAGTAGAAAGATATAAGTTTCTAACGGAAACGACGCAGATAGACTCCCCATTAGAGTTTCTCATGGCTTATCAACAAAAATTATAAACATGTATAATTTCCTCAATTGTCGAATTTATTCCCCTGTTTATAGGGGTTTCTTAATCCTATTTCAAGTACGAGTATTGTTGAATTATTAGTAGCATATTTATTCATAAACATATGATGCTTACCATAATGAACTATATCACAAAATAAATTGCTGTGCAAATGAGGTTTAGTTCACAGACACAGATTTCCATATTCAGTGTTAATAAGTCTGGATATGAATGCTGAAATAAGAGCTATAATTTTGTTTGGTCAATATAGGGACCTTCACTTGAAGGTACATTAAAATTGAGTCAAAACCAAGAAATTGATAAATCTTGAATCACTAATCACTGCTGCATGGCTAGTCATCGTTTTGATGTGTCTTTCATCTCTGTTATTCAAAAGTGCTCTTCGGTTTTTCTATTTTGATTCCCATTGAAGCATTTCAAATTTTAAATATTCCAGTAATCTAGTTAATGATTTATCAATGACACCATATTTTTTTTAGGTATGGCATTTCTACTTCTAATTATTTGTTTATCTGTTTCTCTCTTCTTCTGAACCGTGTTTTGATCTCCTGATATTCTGCAATTCATTTATGTTTTCCTTGTTTGCATTGTAAATTTATATTATGTGCATTTTATTTTCGTTGTATTTGTATTCTGCCACACTAGGGCACTCTATTATATTCAACACCTATTACTTATTATTAAGCCATTTTTCTGTTTGCATGGAATGGCCAAGATCTCATTTGAGACTTCATTTTTGTCTTGATCTCTCACCGAGACAGGAAACGTAAAGCTTTTCGAAACATACGTCTACATATTAAACTGTATTAAGCAATATTTACGCTATGTTTAGATTATTATTTTTTTCCCAGGAATTTTGATAACTTAACCGGCATTTTAAAACACGTTACGTCACAGAAAAGATAATGATTTTAAAATACAAATCATATAAAGATAATAATTTAAATTAAAAATTTCGAAGTAATTTAAAATATATCTCTTTCATCTGTTTTTCGATTAATTAATTAATCAATTTATTTATTTCCGATATAAAACTTAAATGTATATTATTGAAGTTAAGTGTAAAAGAAAAATCATACGCTACATACATGCGATGTATCAGAAAGCAGAAATTATTATAAAATTAACTGGACCAACTTTCTCATACTAAAATCATTTTTTTTTTTTTTTACAATTACAAGAATTTTTTTTAAAAATCGGTATCGTAGGTGAAATGATTACAATTATAACGTGTTACCCTTCACCTTAAAGGGCTTGAAAAATATTTCGAGTGATACCGCACTTGACAATGTATCCTCCGGAAGGGGTGCCCCCCCGCCCCGAGGGGGAGGGGTGTGTCACGAATAAAACAAATTGCATGGAGGCTATTTTTCACTGTAATTATTGAAACTGTTGAGTTTCGTGATCGTTGAGCCATAATTTAACCTTTTTGTGCATGATTAGGTCCAATTTTGTCTTATGCTGCCATGTTAAAAGAATATAAAATTTCGAATAAATTTCGAAGGTTTCTCTCAAATTAAAAAAAATTCTATCTAGTTCTAAATTTTTTTATAAGCCCGTTATCAAGTTTCGTGAAAAGTATTTAGGAGGATTTATATTGCATCAAAATTTCGATTTCGAAAATTTACTGGAAAACAATACTTTCTTTATTCTATATTGCATAGTATGAGAAAATAAAAATATATAGTAATAAAAGTAGATAACAAGAATATATTATTATTAAGAATCGGGAGTAGTTTTGAAATTTAATACAATACTTCACAATTTATCCAGCATTTATAACGTTGCATCAGTTTACATTGTACAAAACCTGCATTGCAAATGGGCGCCAGAAATTTCCTCGTCAAAATTATGGATTTAAGCTCTGCTTCTTGAATTCAGTGGTAATTACTATAGCAAAATCATTTAAATGTTCCATAAAGCTTTGTTCATCAAGCTAGAAATTTTACGAGTACTTGTTAATTAGTTTAGCATGAAGTAATTACATCGACTGGATTTTGGTACTGCATTGCTAACAATTAACAACCTCATCAATAAATTATTGAATCAAGCAAATATTTGATCTGAATACAATTATGTAAATAAATTTTGAAACAGTAACTGTTTGGATAAGCAATCTTCTATTAGTTCAATATTAGGATAATATTGATAAGTTTAGAGGATAGCAGAAGTCCAGATATTTTTCCTTGTGAAACAAGTGGGCATTCGGCCTTTGAGGCAAACTGTATAATTTAAAAAAAAAATTAGTTTATGTATTGACATCTATACATCATGTATAATTATCATATGCATTTACATCTATACATCATACGCAAAATATCACCGAAATTTGAACTACATCACTTCACAGGTTTTTGAGACTACGGACGGTCACTGATTTTCATAAAACTTTATTTAGAGCTAAACTACAGTTCTATGGCTTTATATATCTTTAGATTATTTTTTGCGTTCCTATCAAGAACAAATACTCAATATACCACACAAATTTCGTCCACATCACTTCCGCAATTTTTACGATTAAAAAAGGTAAAGGATTTTGATAAAATACCGTTTTATAGTCATATATTAGCTTTATAGCTTGGTTATAGCTTATATAGATTATTTTATTTAGACCAAATTTCACAGAAAAATCATTAGATCACTTTTCACTGGCGTAAAACTTAGGTCAAATTTCACCATGTTATAGCTTATTTAATTTAGATCAGATGCCACCATTTTATAGCTTATTTAATTTAGATCAAATTTCACGGAAATTTGATCTAAATCACTTCACAGGTTTTTGAGACTACGGACGGTCACTGATTTTCATAAAACTTTATTTAGAGCTAAACTATAGTTCTATAGCTTTATATATCTTTAGATTATTTTTTGTGTTCTTATTAAGAACAAATACTCAATATACCATACAGATTTCGTCCACATCACTTCCGCAATTTGTACGATTAAAAAAGTAAAGGATTTTGATAAAATACCGTATTATAGCCATATATTAGTTTTATAGCTGATTATAGCTTATATAGATTATTTTATTTAGACCAAATTTCACAGAAAAATCATTAGATCACTTTTCACTGGCGTAAAACTTAGGTCAAATTTCACCATGTTATAGCTTATTTAATTTAGATCAACTTTCACCATTTTATAGCTTATTTAATTTAGATCAGATGCCACCATTTTATAGCTTATTTAATTTAGATCAAATTTCACGGAAATTTGATCTAAATCACTTCATAGGTTTTTGAGACTACGAAATGTCGTTGATTTTCATAAAATCTTGATTTATAGTTAAACAATATAAATTTATAGCTAATACATTTTTTGGATTACTTTTTTGCGTTCCTATCAGGACAATCAGGACAATGTACGCACAGTATACCACACACATTTTGGCCAAATCGCTTTAGTAATTTTTGAGATCACAAAGGGTCAGTAAGTTTGATACAATTTCGTTTCATAACTAAATTATAGCTTGTACATTTTGGGGAATTTTTTTTCGGCATTCCCATATAAAAATATATGCAATATGCGACCCACATTTGGTCCAAATCGCATCAGCAGTTTTTGAGATTATGAAAAGTAGGTGATTTTGATCAAATTTCGTTTATAGCTAAACAATAACTTTGTACCTTCTACGTTTTTCGGATACTTTTTCGGCGTTCTAATCCAGACAATATGCGCAGTATACCACACAAACTTGGTCCATATCGCGTCAACGGTTTTTGAGATTAAGAAGGGTCACTGATTTTGATAGGAATTCGTTTAATAGCTAAACTATAGCTTTATAGCTTATACATTTTTTGGAATGTTCTTCTGCGTTCCCTCCCAGACAATCTGCGCAGTATACCACCCAAACATGGCCCAAATCACTTCACCGGATTTTAAGATTACGAAGGTCCAACGAATCTGAAAGCATCTCTTTTTATAGCTAAAATATATACATTATTGTAATTTTTTTCAGCTTGCGTATCTTCATATTATATGAACCTTGTCATCCAAATTAGGTAAAAATCCCTGCAGTGGTTTTCAAAATTATGAAGATAATTTGACCTACCTACAGACAGAAAAAACCTTTCTGGTATCTACGAATCTCAACAAACTAGTTAAAGGTAAAAACTGGACTTGAGATGAATTCACGATTACTATATTTTTCTTGTAATACACGAGTTAAAGTAAAAGGATTACTTAATCTACTGCTAAAACTATATTAAGAAAAACTATGCAAGTCCCAAAATCGCTATCACAAGACTCTCTTTCAGCTCAACTCGAGATGAAGTAAATCGTTATTTTCTGAAATATATAATTTAAACTATTACCAAATATAATTTAAAAAATACTAATTATTATCCATTTATAAGTTTATATGTGAGTTAATAATTTATAAACCGTACGAGCATGACAACGCTGATTATTTATTACCATATTTGAAGTTTTAAACTAGAAGACAATAACATATTCATTAAAGTTAAAAACTAGAGCTTATCTTTTGATTTATAATAAGATTAAATATATTTAATGGATTGTAATAGTGAATGGATTAAAATATATATCCATATTCTTGAAACATCAAATAATTTAAAGTCCTTATAAAGTCCAGGTAACAGTGCTTCGAATATTACCAAACATCAATCATTAAGTTTTTAAAAGCATAGAATAACACTTAATTTGCTTGACTCAAATATTAAGATACGGTTGCAGGACTGAAATAAGTACTTAGTGTATTCTAGAAAACGTCAAAAATAAATTTTCAAAACATTTTTATGGGTAATCTTTAATACTCTTAATTCTAAGAAATTGAAAAAAAAAATCTTTTGATACCAACTGTCCTAATTTAAAAAATTGCATGAATTAATTTTGTCAAATATATTCATAATATTTTATCACATTTCATCAATCATTATATTTTATCAAGTATTTTGAAGTCTGAAGACGAATATATCATAAAGAATGATATGAGATGGAGTCAACTTAAGTTGAAAAACTTAAGACTTTAATTTGAAGTTCTACTAGATCACGGGCTTTATAGTTATATTCAGCCAATATTTCCATTAAAAGAGGACTTCATTGAATATATTTAAAATTGATTGGCCTCTTCTCCGGAAGAAAAAATTGCTAGACTTCCCCCCATACCTGTACAATAACTGGAAAATGGAAATCTAGCAGTATTCACATTTCTTGCAGAATAACTCTGCGGCAGACCTTTATAAATATGCTGCTAACAATTTTGTGAGTTATGAGCACGCTATTCGGCAAAAGTTTTTATATATCAGGATTAAGAGATGGCAGTATATTACAGAACATGATTTCACAATCCTACATTCTATCACTTCGCAAAAGTGCTGATTTCATTTTGTAACCCAGCAACTACTCTTGCTTCGTGCTGAAAGAATAAAGATTTAACTTGTTCTAAAAATATGTGGAGCGCCATTTTTTTTCTTAATTATTTTCAGGAAAATGTATATGTCCCACAACATCTGGAATAAGGTTTATCCTTATCATTTACAGAAAATATCAATATGAAAGAAACAATTCCATACGCTTAATGAATAAAATGTGTAAGAAAAATTTCACACATTTTACAAAATTTGCACTATAGATGTTGCGACCAGTATTTAAATATATTTTTATCATTCTATTGATGTTTTAATGATATTAATATGGAAATTAATAGATCTAATTAACAATGAGTAATGATTATTCGATAGAAATTATATATAAATGATTTGAGAGCCAATAGAAAATGTTGTAAAATAAAATAAAAACTTGCATCAAACCACTATCCAATTTTTAAAAAATCTGATGTGGGCATCATATGACTTTCCGTATATAATGCAATGAGTTTACTACATTTACAGTAAAAAAATAGGTTTTTCTTACAGTATATTCTTATATTCTTATATTCTTTCCAAGATATTGAATTATCGACGATTAGTCGTTATTTTCATTGATTTAGCGTCATTTTTATCCATTTGGCGAGATTTTCGTTAATTTTGCAACATTTAAAAAAGTCGCCAAGTTGGCGACATTCCGCCAAATTCGTCGCCAAAATATCGCCAAGCGTTATGGATGGAGAACTAGGTTATTCTTATACCAGATAAATGACTATTAGCGTTCAAATACAAATGTATTACTTAAAGTATCTTTTCTCATGAATGGAACGAGCTAGATCCACGAGAATGATGTCACCAAATTCAACGCATGATGTTACATATGAAAAGTGAACCTGTTTCTCAACAGTTAATATTTTTTTTAATTTATGGGATTTTTTGATAAATTTGTTTGAAAAATGTGCAATATCTCAAAAACGGTTCATGCTAGCTCTCTAAAGTTTATGTCAATCGTTTTCTAAGGAAAAATTACATCAGAAATGTCTATTTGCGTAACTTTATTAAAGGTTTTCATTTTTTTAAGATTTTTTCAAAATTTCACTCGAAAATTTATGTGGGTTCTGAACATTCGATTACGTTTAAAAACAACAGGCTTTCAGTATTTACGGATTTTGATTTTTGTGCCAAATTTTATTCGAATCGCTCCATTCGTTCGAGAGATATTGTCTTCACAGACTCATTGACACACACAGACATCTCTTCAAAAATGTTTGATTCGTGATCAGGGATGTTTGAAACGTGCTCTCCCGTCGAAAACTCGAATTCGAATTTCCGACCCCGTCACAAGACTCTCCTTATACATTATGTATATAAGGAAAGTAAAAATGTTTTTATGTTGCACTGTTTCAGTTAAATGCACTAAAGAGTGAAAAATAATTTTAAACTATTGCATTATTCCTGGTTATATGCGACTAAAATTAAAACCGTGTGACACCCGTAAAAAAATCTGATGTGGGCAACACATGACTGTCCTTATATAATGCAATGGATTTACTACTCTTACAATTAAAAAAATAGTATTCTTATAGTAGATACTTATATTCTTTCCAAGATATTGAATTTTCTTCAATTAGTTGTCATCTTCATAGATTTAGCTTCATTTTTATCCATTTGGCGAGATTTTTGTTAATTTGGCAACAATTAAAAATGTCGCCAAGTTGGCGACATTCCACCAAATCCATCGCCAAAATCTCGCCAAGCGTTATGGATGGAGAAATAAGTTATTCTTACAGCAGATAAATGATTATTGGCGTTCAAATACAAAAGTATTACTCAATGTATCTTTTTTCCTGAATAGAACGAGCTGGTTCTCCGAGAATGATGTCACCAAATTTATGGCATGGTATTATGTAATACAATATTTGTACCACATGTTCCGCCCTCAATTACAAATGCCAAGAAAAATAATTAGCTATCTAAATGCAGCAGAGGGAATCAATTGCAACACAATCATACATAAACAGTGGTCATCCCCTTCTGCATCGACGACAAATGGTAGAAGTGGTAGGAAACTAAAGGGGGAAAGAAAAAAGCGCCCCAAAGTTTTGTTCCAGAAAGTTCAGAAGACTTCAATTTTCGAACGAGCTAACAACATGTCTCTTGGTTTTGTGCAAAAATACATCTAGTGTGAGCGCTATAATGAAAGCGTGGTGCAGATATGTGATGTACAATCGTGTCGTACGGCATACTGATTGCACGAATAAGTGTTGAATGCAAAAGAGAAGAGGTAATTAGGTTTCACTTGTCACTAATTAGCACAGAAGGCACACATTTAACGATTATTCTAATAATGAACAATCAGTTTGTACGAGTCACTGTGTTATGCGTGTTCTTTTAGTTTAAACTGATAGAACTGATTTAAGTTTGGTTAGCTTAAGAGAAAGTGTTTAAAATTATATGTCAATTATATTATGTGTGTAAATATGTGTATTAATGAAATATTGTCAGTGTTAGATATATTATAATAATGGATTTTTGAATAGTATTTTTAATCAAGACTACAATGGATATCTTAAAATACTAAATAATATTGGTCAATTTAGTTAAGTGTATTTATTTATATTTTGTGTGTTTGTCTCTCCGGCTTGAGAACCGGGAGTTTACATGCTCCACCCTTAGTGAAGGCATCATATGTAAGTCCTAGTGTAGTAATTTTGATAAGGACAATTTTACCTTATTACATATTACATATGAAAAGTGAACATGTTTCTCAATAGGAAATATGTTTTTTTTATTTTATATGACTTTTTGATACTTTTTTTAAAAATGTGCAATATCTCGAGAACGGTTCATATTTGCTTTCTAAAATTTATGTCAATCGTTTTGCAATGAAAAATTACATAAGAAATGTCTATTTGCGAAACTTTATTAGCGGTTTTGATTTTTTGACGATTTTTTCAAAATTTCACTCGAAAATTTAAGGGGGTTCTGAACATTCGATTGCGTATAAAACAATAGGCTTCCAGTGTTTATGGATTGTGATTTTCGTACCAAATTTCGTTCGAATCGGTCCATTCGTTCATCAGTTATCGTCTCCACAGGTTCACTGACACACACACACGCACATCACTTCAAAAATGTTTGATTCGTGATCAGGGATGCTTGAAACGTGCTCTCCCGTCGAAAACTCGAATTCGAATTTTCAACCCCGTCACAATTACTTTATTTATACATTATGTATATTGGGAAAGTAATAATTATATTTGGACATTAACATAACTTTAAGGAATGGTAGAATTGATAGCATAGAAATGACATGTATAAAATGATTACATTTAATTCATTTAAATTTTTCTATGACAATTTTGATTTACCAAATCGTTATTCTTATATATACCATTTCTATGTTATCACATCTATTTTTCCTTAAAATTGTGTTAATGCCCAAATACAATTCTTTTTTAGTGACATATGACCAAGAATGCTGTGAAACTTACATTTTACTTTTTAGCCCACATTATTAAAATAGTGAAACTTAAAAAAAAATTTTATAACATTTTATATTAAAGTAATTTTTAATTTTTAAAATCGTTTAAAATATGGACTGTTCTACTTAGTGGATTTTTCCAGTTTTTCTAATCTTCAAGTCAGATTTCTCAAAATATAAGTAAATGAAATACTTCGAAAAAGTCATCCAAAAAAGCGATATATATTAATGTGTAATTAAAATAAAATAATATTGTGTAGTGGATCTTGTACATTATTATTTCGAATGCTGATTTGAACAAAGTTATTTTAGTTTTATTGTTTTAAAGGAAATTATGAAAATTACAGATAATTAATTAATTACAGATAATTACAGATAATTAATCAAGGAGTGTTTTAGGTGAACGCCATCTTTATGTATTGAATGTGTAGTAGATGGTATGAAGAAGATTAATTATGCATAAATATTGCAACTTTTTTATCATTAGCTCTTTAAGAAACAAGTAATATCTATACATTTGAATGAATGCACGGTTTTTATAATAAATTATAAAACATATTAAATATAGGGATTTTTAAAACAAACATATCGCTTGAAAACTTTGTCGCTGGAAAAACTTCAAACGTTGCCATCTGATTCACGAGTCAGACTATTTCACAAAACTGCAGGGTCGTTCAAAGGGGGGGCGTCTCTGGTTCTTGAGAGGACCGGACCTCTAACATATTCGTTAGTCTGGAGATAACATAATTAGTCACAAAGATAGGAAAATCTAATATCGATGCACATCATGAAAAGAAATGCTGTAACCCTCCTAGAAGAGTTCCGGGTCTAGTTTGTGAAATCTAATATAGAGGGGAGTCCGTGATAAATGCTTGTAGGAGGGGGGCGGTCAATTTGTATGGGTTTCTGTGCTCAGTGCAATCAGAAGCCATATTTTCCCCCCAAATTCACGTCATCAAATGACATCTGTACAATCTCAGACACTTTCAAAGCAGCAGTCATGTGGCTGGACGCCAGCAGTCAAATGACAATCTAATTTTTAGGGCACAGTTCTGTGAACCAAACCGACTGTAAAAACTGATGGTAGATATTCAACAGAGGGATTAAATTTATCACCATTACTAAGATTTGATATCCAGCAGATATAAATTTGCAACGATAAAAACACCGGAAAGATTTATATTTTGATAACATGCCTAAGTTGACCATTCGTAATATAGGAATCGCATTCTGAGATGCCCGTTTTATTCATTTTTGGAACAAAATTGCATGAATTAGAGATAAATCAATCTGTTACATATTCAAAATTTTTTATTCCTATATGACGTACCAGAAGACGCACACGTGCAAGTCTAGATGCAACATAATTGTCATCTATATTGTCATACGAAATGATATAGAAATTATTAGTGTTTTATTAAGGCTATATACCTATCTTTTAACACATTGCATCATAGTTGAAAAGTGTTTATGACTTTGTTCATTAATGTCTGTCTGACTGTCTGTCTGTCCACTTACACTTTAACTGCCGTAAAAATGACTTTATCAAAATGAAATTTCAGTATGTTGTTGAGACGGTCTGTAGAACATAAGTGAATGAAAATGAATAATATCACCCAATTAATTTTGGATTCAACCCGGGTTGAAAAAGTGATATAAAACGGACCCTACTGGACCTAATTTTTCAAACATTTTTAATCGAAGTTAAAATTTGCAAATTGCGTCGGAAATTTTAGAAAATATTCAAATTGTCCCATAAAACATACAAAAAAATAATTCAGCAAAATATGTTCGATAGTTTTTTAAATACAAATTCAAATAACAATTGCATCCATATTATATGAAGAGATCAATCACATTTAACATTACAAAATAAAATATGGAATCCATTTTTCTTTCCCAGTGTAAAAATTGTAACTTTTAAAGTTCTTTTACATTTATATTATTGTTGTATCCGTAATAAAACTGTTTTAGTTTTGCGTATATTCTGTGCATCTATATACTGTGCCAACGCAATTACAATATTTTTGTGTTTAAATGAGCATCAAACTTTGATTATTTTTACAACGAAACATAATTTTGATGGATGCAGTATGTAAACAAGGATGAGTTGTATAAGAATTGCTGAATTTTGTTCACCCAAAATTATTATGATCTGGAGTCTAGAATAGAAGTGATATGAATAAAATATTCATTGCTTTTACATACCCTAGGGAGCCAGACGATTTATATTTCGATGACGTCGTTTGAATAAAGTCCATTTTTTTCGATGAAGTTTGAAGTTTTCAAATATAATGAATTATTGCAGTACTGTGCTAATTTAAAATATATCAGCGCTGCATGTATAGCATTTTAGATATGTTTAAATAAAATTGCATTTCTGTGGGAACGTGATTCGTAATCAATGATTTATGTATGATTGATTTTTTTTTTGTTACTTTCATCATGTTATAGAATATGATATAAATAAAGTATTGTTTTCAAGAAAAATTAAAATTTCGAGATTCTGATGCGAATATATGTAGAAACTTATGTGCACGTTTTAACTATTTTTAGAATGATGTTCATCTGTCTGTCTGTTATTTGCTTATGGTGAATTTTTTGAGTACACGATATTAATGTAATTAATCTACAAATATTAACGGATTTTCGCAAAAATTTATACACGTCTTTGTTATAAAAAAAAAATCTAGAACAAGATATATTTATTTTTAAGTTCGAGCGGAAATTTCAAAATTTTATATTTCTGTAACTTGGCAGCATGAGACAATATTTGATATAATCAAGAGTGTATTTATGGCTTAATGATCATGAGATATCAGAGTTTCAATTCATAGTAGTGAAAAATAATTGCGATACAATTTTTGTGTTCGGGGGGGGGGGGGGGTTAAACCCGAGATGGTACGGTACATTGTCAAACTTGGCATCAATCGAAATATTTTTCAAACCCTTTAAAATGAAGAGCAAGATCTCATAATTGGGATCATTTATTTGAGTCAACGATACATATTTTTAAAAAAAATTCTTGCAAAATTTGCAATAAAGAAAAACAAAGAAAAGAAAGAAAGAAAGAAGAAACGAAACAAGAAAGATCAAACATGCTTAAAGCATTGATTATGAAACACTTTCCAACTTCAATGCAATTTTATTTAAACATGTCTAAAATGCAATATATTCCTCGGTAATATTTTAAAACTTATCACAATACTACAGTAATTTATTATATTTGAAAACCTTCATCGAAAAAAAATGAACTTCAATCAAATGACGGCATTGAAATATAAATTGCCTGGTTTAAACATCTCTAAAATGTGATACATTCCTCCTCCTCGGTAATAAATTTAGAATTATCATAATACTACGATAATTTATTATATTTAAAAACTTCATCGAAAACATCTGAAAGTCAAGACAGACAGACAGACAGACAGACAGAATGAACAAAGTCATAAACACTTTTCAACTCTGTTGTAACGTGTTAAAAAATAAAATAGTTTAAAGTAGATTATAGTATAAAAGAGTCAAGTTGAGCTTCATTTCAGTTAATTACATTTTTAACACTTTACTACAAAGTTGAAAAGTGTTTATGACTTTGTTAACACTTTACAAAAAAGTTGAAATGTGTTTATGACATTGTTCATTCTGTCTGTCTGTCTGTCTGTCCGTTTGCACGATAAATGCCGTAAAAATGACTTAATCAAAATGAAATTTTTGTATGTTCTTCAGACGATCTGTAGGACCAATGGGAATATAAATGAATAATATCACCCAATTAGTTTTGGATTGAACTCGGGTTGAAAAATGAAATATATTGAACCCTATGGGACCTAATTTTTTAAACATTTTTTAAGCGGATTTAAAATTCACAAATTGCTTCGAAAATTTTAGTAAACATTCAAATTATTTCATAAAGTATATAAAAAAAATTCAGCACAATATATTCAGTAGTTTTTAAATAAAAATTACAAAACTAATTACACCTCTTATATGAAGCGATCACGTGACCGTGATATGAAAAGATCACGTGACCCAATTCAAAATAAAATATGGCATCTCAAAATCGTGATTTTTAAAGTTCTATTGAGTGTTGTTTTTGTCCTAAAATCGCTTTAATTTTGCTTAAATTCTGTGCATCTACATACTGAAACAACGCAATGACAATATATTTGAGTTTAAATGATCATCCAAATTTGATTATTTCTACAACGAAACCTATTTTTCACTTATGTAAAATGTAAGCAACAAAATATGTAGGATGAGTTGTATAAGAATTGCTGTATTTTTTTAACGCAAAAGTATTTAGTTCATGGAGGCTGTATAGCTGATATAAATGAAATATTCATTGATTTTACAGGGAGATGGACGATTTTTTTCGATGAAGTTTTAGGCATAGAGTTTAATTACCTGCAGGCCCGTGGTCTTAAATGTTTAAATAAAACAAATTATTTTAGTACTGTGATGAATGAAATGAATGGGAAAATGTTATGAATGAAATGCTGCTTTTATAGAGAGAGCCAGGCGTGTTATTTTTTCTATGACGTCATTTGAATATATGTCAGTTGTTTTCGATGAAGTTTTCAAATATAATAAATTATTGTAGTATTACGATTATTTTAAATATATTACCGAGGAATGTATCGCATTTTAGAAATGTTTAAACCAGGCAATTTATATTTTACTGCCGTCATTTGAATGAAGTTCAATTTTTTCGATGAAGGTTTAACATTTCAAATATAATAAATTAATGTAGTATTGTGATAAGTTTTAAAATATTATATAGGAATGTATTGCACATTTTAGAGATGTTTAAATAAAATTGCATTGAAGTTGGAAAGTGTTTCCTAATCAATGCTTTAAGCATGATTGATCCTTCTTGTTTTAATTTAATGTGTTTACGAGTATAATATTTTCATTTAGATACTGAGAATATAGTTTCTATTTTGTTGTTACATTTTTTTTATATGTGACTGTAAATTCCTACGACAGAGAAATGACGAAACTTTTAACGACATATATTTATTGATGTACATTAAAATTAAACTGCGCTAGAAAATACTAAATACTTTTGGAAGAACCAGTGGTTCTAGGCGTCTTTAATTATTTTTCTAATGTTGTGTGAGTTTCTTTCTTTTTGCTGTCATTTTTTAACTCGCTTAGAAAATAAAACTGAATTGCGTCATCTTTAAATCTAAATATCTTGTTATTAATGGGAACAACTATTTTTATTAATTTTCAAGCTGAGAAAATAAGAATGAGACCTCAAGATTCACGTTTCTACAGAAATACGAAACATTAACATTTCTCTTTTTAATCTGCGTTGCCATAATTTAAAACAGGGCTCATTTATCCAATATCAACCCAGTCATATTTTGAGAAAATTTATGATTGAATTCAATTAACCTCTGTTCTAAATTCCAATTAACGCCGGGTACATTTTATAGTGGTTATATAATTTTCATCATTATTAATTAAATTCCAACACTGCACATCGTGAACACAGTCCATGATGCATTTTAATAAAATGTCGCCACAATTACTAATTGAAAAAAGGATGTAATTCTAGAATTATCTATAATCATTTTACAATGTAAGAAATCTAAATTACAATGCATGCATTAAATTCTCACACAACGTGCATTTTAATGGTTTATCAGCAGTCCAAATTGGCTTCATCTTAATTGTGAATTCAAGTTTTTCTTTTTGTATTTGGCGGTAATCACTTACGGTTACTGTAATCATTTATACCGAATGATCTTAAAATTATTGTTGGAGTTCATATGGGAAGAAGTTTTATAATGGATCAAATTGTTAATTAATTTAGCTTGTACAAGTGTCTGTTGTCTGCTTGGAAAATCACAGGAACAAATTATATTCTTACAAATAAATGTTTTTGTGAAGCGATGGTTTTAAAGTCAATGACATTATTTAAATATATTTTTCTGAATTCATGTAAAAATTTAATCAAGAATTTATTTAATTACTGAACTAGAGTTACGTAATTTATTTGTGTCAATTATTTTCGCAAATTTAATCAAACGCCTTTTATAAATATATATAAAATGTAGTTTACAATCATTGAAATACTTAATGACTAAATATTTGACTTCCAAAAATGTTTCAGCCATTACTTTCATAAACAAATTCATCAATTCTGGTATTCCTTATATTTAGTTTCATTTTTTTGGAAACTGTTATTCGATCTCTAATCAGTATAATTACAATAATAGTCTTATACTCTCAGCTCATCCCGTTGTCAAGCCAAATTATGGCTAAGATGTTATTTCGGCGACATATTTGAACCACACCATTCTTTTCAATTTACATCGTCGCATATCGTAGTTTTGTATGAGTTACGATCACAAAATAGAAAATATCTTTTGAATAGTTACATAGTCTTACATAGTCTTACATAGTGATCATTGTACCTTAACCTCAAATACATTTGAAAAAGACATTTGTCTCACCGGGGAATCGAACAACCGATGTCTAGCTGTCCAAAATTATGCTATTTTTATTGAGCTATTAAAAGTTCTTTTCCGTCTATGTTTAAAGTGGACACAACATTCTACTCCTTCAGGTTTTAAGTCTAATAGGAATTTCGAATCAGGATGACAACTTCATTCATATGTTTCTTTCAAACGCAATAACATTTTGTCCATCGTAACACTCCGGAATTGAAATAACTTTCATATGTCATATGGTTCCTTGAAAATTTTGAAATTCGGTATCTTTAAGACATCTGTAAACCATTGCAATGCAACCTGCAGAGTTAAATACCTGTTCAGTTAATGCTCAATATATTGAGCGACTCAATTCATCTGGTGTCGAATTAAACCTGACATTATATCCCTTTGGATATAAGAATGCAATATTACTTTTGATCTACACCATCTCCTCATTCCTTTGTATTGTTATACATACCATCCTGTTGAACATGACATTTCTTGAATTCAAATCTCTGTTCGAAATCGTAAGGCTGTTAGATTATTCAAAGTTTGATATTTGCCATATATCATGTATGCATAACAATCCCGTTGAACTTGCATGCTTTAATTGCTTGGGCAGATTTGTGATAAACTCTTGTATTAACGAGGTATAGAATCACTGATATCTCTTGTGATGGTTATTCATTTCATTATTACCAGCTCCTTAAAGAAACTTCAGTCATTTTTAAATTATTTACTTTATATTACGTAAATGCTAGCTTTAGGATGCGTTTTTGATGTAAAAATAATTAAATTATTTATAGAATCATCATTTATACGGTAAGAATTTTAATATTTATCAATTTTGCGTAATAGTGAGGAATCGTACATTTTGTCGTGTAAAACCGTAAAAGCCTCTAATGTCTTCTTACGTGAAAGACTACTACTTACCTTTGTTGCAAAGTAAAATATAATTAATCTGCTCATTTTAAGACTCATTAATACCTTTTAAAAATCCATTATTTATTTAATTATATTAAAAATTACGATATTATTTACAAACATTGCCATAATTAATTACAAAATTATTTCATTAACTTCTAACAGTGGGCGACCAACTCTTAAACTTTTGAGAGCAGCGTGGTGAATCGCCATGTTAAGCAGAAATCAAATTTTGCAAATACTCGACATATGATCACATAGAAATCAGTACATACCTCCCTGCTGCATGGAATCCGAAAGCATAATTGCTGCATCTACATCATTTTGGCACTATTGCCCGCACTATTCAACTTTTTACCACAGTTGCTCGTTCATTTCGGACCTTAGAACTCCACGCTACTTCTCGAGATTTGTTACCGGTCAGCACATCCCAAATTTCCTTTAATTCCACTAGACCTGTGTCTATAGTTAGTTAACCTCTTTTTCAGGGCTTTGGGAAAACACGCCTTCCTTCTTGATCCCCACTGCTTGATTGGTATTGCTTTGCTTCTCATAAGTAATGAGTAGTCAGTTGTGATTGGGTGCGGGTTCGCCTCCCTCTTGTTGACGTCGTTTCCTCCGATTGGTTAAGCCCATGCAAACTTTGTATCATCTTCCTTGCGTGTTGGTTTCCACCTCAATTAGAATATTTATGGGTTATAAGCAACTGTCTGATTTGCTGTAAATGCTGGGACCTTTCAGTCCGGCATATTCTTAAGCGTGTCTTACCACTCGTTCTGCACTGTCGTATTAAAGTTCTAATTTATTGACATCTATGGTCTGTTTATTTGTTGGGGTAGATCCGCAGCATGGGTTTACCCTATCTAGGCTTTCAATTTTAATTAGAGTCTTTAAAGGTCATAAACAGTTGTCTGATTTTCTGAAAATTCCAATCTGGTCCATTCTTTAACTCATCTCGCCTCTCATTTTCTACTCTCACTTTGATATTCTAATTTATAAATTTATGTTGTCTCTGTTTTTATCTCACATACTGCAGGTTAGATTTTATACATTTTATACATTGAGCTACTTAGGTAATACTATTTTTAAAAATACATTTTAAGAGAATAATACATACTCGTTGAAATAGTAATTTATATTTAATATACATTACATGTGTCATATATACGAGAGTCATGCTGAAATTTTTGTGATACGTCTAAGTGGTACAACTTAAACTTACCAACTTTTAGGAGTGTTTAAAGTACTGCCCTCCAACATCAATTCACATTTGCAGGCGAATTTTCCGAAGATAAAATGCTTCAAGCCATCCATATCTTAGAATCGATGAAAAATATGCTTCTATAGCCTCATCAATCTTATCTTCGGAATGACAACGACGCCCACATAATTTTTTTTAGATTAAAAAATGGCCAAAAGTCCATAGAAAGGTCAGGAGAATAGGGTGGATGTTCTACCACTTTGATGTTCTTTTCTTTAAGAAATTCGACTGTCATTCTTCCCGAATGAGAAGATGCATTGTCATGGTGAAGCACGAGTCCCCTAACATTGTCTTCCTGAAGAATTTCTGAAATACACGTAGTGGTGTACTAGTTAGCTGTAACTATCTTCTGTCCCTCTAGCTTTCTGGCTTTAACCAGACCTGTACTTCTGAGAGGAAAATATATTATTTTAGCATACGTTACATTTTTCATTGCTCGTTGTCTTTTCACCATTGTTGGTTTGGGATCATCTTCAAAGACCCATACTTCACTTTCTTGTCGTGTTGGAATGTCAGAAAACGATAAGTACGTTTCATCACCAGTTATGATTTCAGAAATAATGCGGTGTTTACCATCAATAAGTAATTTTAAGGTTCTTTACTGATTCTGACATGTTCCGCTTTTTGGTGCTCTGTTAAATTATGAGGGATCCAACGGCAAACATATATTTTCAAATGCAGTTAGTTCTTCATGGATAATTGTATGTATAACTGCGGATCCAATGTTGAGTTTCTTCGGTATCATTTGGTAGGTACAGCGATTATCATCGATAATCACTTTTCGAGTGTCCAACACATTTTCTGGGAATACAGCTAACAAAGGTCTTCCTGTGTGTTTTCCATCCAGGAGAGAAGTTCGACCTCTTCTAAATTCTGTAAACCATCTGAATACAGCGGCAAGAGATGGAGCATCATCTCCATATACTAATTGTAGACGTTCAAGACATTCTTCTTGATTTAGTCCCACTTTAAAATCATAGAAAATCATAGCTCGATTATGCTCTCGCGTCAAATACACTTTCTTTTCTCTCAAAATTTATTCTACGATAGCTAAATCGTAATTGTTGCCACAAATTATCGTCAGCTGACATAAAAAAGTGCAAATTTAAATATCCGTCCAATATTTTTTTTTCTTGCTCATATCGTCCGCTTCTGTTTCAAAAAGTTCAGCGTGATCCTCGTATTTAATGGGTATTTGTATTATTTATTATTCCGATGACATTAACTAGTAATGAATGTCATCTGAATATATACTTTGAAAATTTAAATAATACTATTATTTAGAAATCCCTACTTATTTCACAAACATTGCTTTATTATATCAGTTAATAACAGAACAGGGAGAACAGATAACATGATTGCTCTAAAATTCAATCACCTCGTATGCTCAATTCTAAATTAATTAGCAACATGTCTCTATGTGAAAATAACATCCTGATATATGCCACATGAATAATTTAAACGGTGCTGAATAAATAATTGCCGCTAAATTCAAGAAACAAATTTTTGCATCCGTAATTAAGGCGAAGCTATTTTGGGCCACCGCATGCATCATCAAAATGAACGCTCTGTGCAAGATAAACGCGTGCAATTTAATTACCGTTTCATAAAATGAGGAGAGTAATATTTAATTTAAAACTACATCTCAGTTTGCTTGATAATCGATAGTTATTAACTGTATGAATAGCTTTAGAGGCTGGTAACATGAAGTAGAAGAAAATTGTGCATATTTTCTTGAAAATTATTATTGACAAGCGCAATCTAGGGACTATATATAATTATGTATGCGTTTCTGGTCAGAACGATGCTATAAACAAGGAATTAATGATTGGGCATTCATTTGGAACCAAATGGTGCATATCTTGCTTCATTTTGCAGAATTAAGCATTTTTATTTTTCTTTTCAATACTTATTCTGCACCGTCATACGAATTTTCGGAAATATCGGAAGTGAAATCTCCAGAACCGGAAATGAAAATCCCTAATTAAACGCCTTCCCCTTTTGGATTTCGACGCTGCGTCTATATCAGCCATCATCTAAACATTATCAATAGCCTAAACTGAGAAATGGATGCTTCAAGGAATATTTAACTCCTCAATTATATCTATAATTTAATGCTGAATTTAGTCTTCATCTAACCTTTATCTATAGCCAATTTTGAGAAATAAATGTTTCAAGAAATAAATGATATACAGGAAGTGCGAAAAGAACTAAAAAAGAAAATCGTTAATAAATCCTCTGATTCTACTGCGGAATTTGATGCTGAAGCCATATCAGTCATAATCCATTCCCTATATTTATTACAGATCCTAAATAATGGATATTTCAAGGAAAATATAAATTTTTGAATCTGAATTGACAACTTCAGAATTGGAAATCCATTCGTGGAAATTCGGAAGTGAAAGTTTTTTTACCCTCTAAATTCGTCGTAATCTGTTTTTATCTAGGTTTTATCAATAACCAATCAAGTATGTATGCGCGCGCACACAGAACTCTCCAAGCGTATTCGTGATTCAAATCCGGCTCCTATGGATCTGCAAACCATATAGTGAGCCATTCGTGATGATAATGGCTTAAAATCGCAAAGCCAGTCTTCCATCTATACTGATCAGTCAGTGCGTTAGTAAGAGAGAGGTATTACTGGTAACTCCAAAGAAATAGCTCACTGTATATTGCATATTAATTCGTAGTATTTGTGAATTTTGAAACTGTACTTGTAAATTTTCAAATTACTTTTAAATGTACAATTGGTCGATTCATTGCAAATATTAATGTAGTATTGAAAGGGATGGTAGTATAAGAGATTTGTTTGTTCTAATTACCAATACTGAAGACAGTCTTGTATATGTATTTGCTTCCAATTTGTAGCAGTCCAGTATATGTAGTCTTGTATTTGTATTTAACAGACATGTATATGTCATTATTTTCTATTAGTGGCATTTTGTATATTATAATAACCTATTTCAGAAAATTATATACAGGGTGATTCAAAAGTTCGGTGTAAAAGTAAAACGCTATAAAATAATATCTATGGGTCGGAGAGACATGTGGTTTGCAGATTAATATTCCACATGGTGGGGGGATTTTGTATGGTATGAAAAAAAATATTTCAAAATCTCGATACTAAGCGAGAGCTGCTGCGAAGTAAACAATGCGTGGTAATAATTATGAAATGATATATTTTATTTCAGCATGATTTACAGCTGCAAGTGCTCAATGTGTCTACCACTACATTCCAGCATTGAGTGCAGTACGGCTGATACAGCATGGAACAGCATATCAACGGGAATGGCTGCTACCTCCTGCCGTAAGGCGTCTTTCAGTGCTGGTAAGGACTGGGGCTTTCCTCTAAAAACCCGTGATTTTAGGTATCCCCACAACCAAAAATCACAGGGTGCGAGGTCTGGGGATCTCGCAGGCCATTAAATTTGTGCTATGCCTGTTCAGTAGACGACCAGCGCCAAACGTTGACCGTAACAACTCCATCACTTGACGTGCCGTGTGGGTTGGTATTCAATAACGTTTTTGTCTGATCGTATTTTGCGTTGCGTGGGCGATATGTATAAGTCACCTATGGCTTTATCTGTAGGAGCGCCCCCATGTGTCGAGATTTTGAACTAATTTTTTTTTCATGCCATACAAAATCCCCCACCATGTGGAATATTATTCTGCAAACCGCATGTCTCTCCGACTCGTAGATATTTTTATAGCGTTTTACTTTTGCTCCGAACTTTTGAATCACCCTGTATATATACCGTTTCTCCCATTTGAAACAATTATTTATAAGCGTTTATGGATGAGATATATTTTTATATTTCAACTATATTTAGTATGGGCGAATATTTTTATATAGTTATTAATCATTTTTTTCTTGCTATTATGTTTTGTTTTCCGGTATGTTTTCACATATTCCTCCACCATAGGCTGTAAATAAACCTTCGGGTCGGTGCGTATAGGTAGTTAATATATTAATATATTAATCTGGCAGTGAAAGTGCGATTTCAATTGCTTTAAACGGACTAAATTGCAGCCAATGAATTCTTTGATAAAGAGGATTCTCAAAATATTGGAACTTCATTCCCAGTACAAAGATCAACTTTGCTGAACGGTTTCGTACTTTCTTGCATAAAATGTAAATAATCCACACACCTCTGTGTGACTGTACCATTTGGCGATTCTTCCAACAATATTCAGAGAACCTATATAATCAGTCATGCCACATTTTAGTTTTGAGTGGGTCACGTGATTTCAAAATATTATATGGGTGTCGACGTCGAAAACCCAGATCGCCGACTCGCCCTAGACACGAGCAGCAATTTGAGTGGCCGGTAGCAATATAATATGGGTGTAATTGATATTATAATTTTTATTTAAAAAACTACCGAACATATTTTACTAAAATTGTTTTTATGTATTTTATGGGATAAGTTGAATATTTCCTAAAATTTTCGAAGCAATTTGGAAAATTTAACTTCGCTTAAAAATGTTTGAGAAACTAGGTCCCATGGGGTTCAATATATTTCATTTTTTCAACCCCGTTTCAATCCAAAACTAATTGGGATATTATTCATTTACATTTCCATATGTCTCACAGAACGCCTCAACAATATACTAAAATTCCATTTGAGTTATTTTTAAGGTGGGTATTTTGCGAACGGACAGACAGACAGACAGACAGAATGATGAAAGTCATGAACACTTTTCAACTATGTTATAAAGTGTTAAAAATTCACTGGGGCTTACTGTTGTGCAATTCGATTTTCTCGTTCCAGAACCCATTTATAGTAGGGCATTTTTTTTTTCAAATTTTAGAATTTTTATATTTTTTTTCAAATTTTAGATTCCCCCCCCCCCTTCAAATTTTATTTTTTTTTTCTTTTTTTTAATAAAAAATCGGTACTACGGATCCAAATGGTCACAATAATAGCGTGTTAACCTTCCCATTAATGGGCTTGAAAAAGTTATTTCGATTGATACTATACATAAAAACGTAACCACCGGTGGGGCTCTTAACTTGTTCCCCAATGGTGGCTAATGACGTCAATCTGATGTGGGCAACACATGAAACAAAAAAATCTGATGTGGGCAACACATGACTTTCCTTATATAATGTAATGAATTTACTACATTTACAGTAAAAAAATAGGTTTTTCTTATAGTAGATACCAATATTCTTTCCAAGATATTGTATTTTCGGCAATCAGTCGTCATTTTCATTGATTTAGCGTCATTTTTATCCATTTGGCGAGATTTTCGTTAATTTGGCAACATTTCAAAAAGTCGCTAAGTTGGCGACATTCCGCCAAATTCGTCGCCAAAATTTTGCCAAGCATTATGGACAAAGAAATAAGTCGTTCTTACAGCAGAAAAATGACTATTGGCGTTCAAATACAAAAGTATTACTCAAAGTATAATTTTTCATGAATGGAACGAGCTAGATCTACGAGAATGATGTCACCCAATTTATCACATGGTATTACAAATGAAAAGTGAACATGTTTCTCAATAGGAAATATTTTTTTTCATTTTATATGACTTTTTAATAATTTTTTTGAAAAATGTGAAATATCTTGAGAACGGTTTATGTTAGCGTTCTAAAATTTATGCCAATCGTTTTCTAATAAAAAATTACATAAGAAATGTCTATTTGCGTAACTTTATTAGTGGTTTTGAATTTTTAACGATTTTTCCAAAATTTTATTCGAAAATTTAGGGGTGTTCTGAACATTCGATTACGTATAAAAACAATAGGCTTCCAGTGTTTACGGATTGTGATTTTTATTCCAAATTTGGTTCGAATCGGTCCATTCGTTCGTCAGTTGTCGTCTCCACAGTCTCACTGACACACACACACAAACACATACATACACACACACACACACACACACACACACACACACAGACATCATTTCAAAAATGTTTGATTCGGTATCAGAGATGCTTGAAACGTGCTCTCCCGTCGAAAACTCGATTTCGAATTTTCGACCCCGTCACAATACTTTCCTTATACATTATGTATATAAGGAAAGTAAAAATTGGTTCCGCGGCTATTTTTCACAACAATAATTGACGCTATAAAGCCCCGTGATCGTGGAGCCATAAATAAATCTTTTTATGTATACTTATGTCAAATTTTGTCCTTTGCTGTTATGTTAAGAAAATAAGAAATTGCATATAAATTTTGAAGTTTTCGCTTGAATTAAAAAAAAAAAATCTATCTTGTTCTAGATATTTTTATTACAATGCCGGATATAAAGTTTTACAAAAAATCCATTAATATGTGTGACCCCTATCGTGTATACAAAAAACTACAGACAGGTAGACAGTCGGATCCCTCACCCCCCCCCTAAAAAAATAGTCAAAAAATATTTAGGATGTCTTAAAACTTATATATTGGCATCAAAATATCGAAATCGAAAATTTTCGTGGAAACAATGCTGTCTCAATACTACGTATGAGAAAATAAAAATCAAGCTCAGCTGGCAAAATACCACAATAGTAAATTTTAAAATCACAAAACCTACTATTTGAGAAATCCAAAATCGGTGGAATATGATCCAAGTGAAACAAAATATCCATACATAGCAGGTTTTCTTCATGAAAAGGAAATTATGGTCACCTAAGTCTTGAAAAATCCTAAAGAAAAAAGGTAAGCCATCGTCTGATACTGGTTTTCCAGTATAAAGAAGAAAGTACTAAATAAATAAATATAATCGGATACTGCTAAATTTAAAGTAGCTCAATTTTGTGAAAGTAGAATGATTTCACATTTTCCTCCCAGGCTCAAAAATTCAGCAATATAAGTGTTTCTTCGCAAAAAATGTTTCAAGAAATAAAATACGTTATACGCAGACGAAGCAATATTCCTCTTACAAATCTCTTTAAAGCTACATATAGTAACAAAATCCGGAATATTTAAATTTCAAAACATCGGGATATGTAAAAACAAGATTCTATTACATTTTCACAGTTGGTTTCAAAAACTTTAAGGTGGAATTTTTTTCCCCCAGAAAGTCATTGGTAGAAGAATGGACACAAAAAGCTTAGAAATAAAAGAAGAAATTATATGAAATCATATGTTTAGATGAAATCACGTGTCAAAGCTTAAAATTAGTTTGACGAAATCTTATGCTTTGCAACTTAAAATTAGTTTTACGAAATCATATGTTGCACAACTTAAAATTAGTTTTACGAAATTATATATTTCACAATTTAAAATTAGTGATGGGCGTATCGTTGGAGATGTATCGATATATCGGCACGGCCTTGTGTTGATAGAATGATGTATATCAAGATACGTCGGTCGGACGAACGACCCGACTTCAATTCCAGCGCTCTGCCCAAAATGTCCCCGTGTTCACGCGAAGTACGAGCACGTTAAATATGTGGGTTCTCAAGTCCTACCGAGGGGTTGGTATTAGGGGAAGGAAGGTACGGATCTTGTGGATATCGTCCTCACTGTGTCCTAGTCTAAACTGAGTGGCACTTCCTGGCCGACCAAACAGGCTCCTTAAACCTTCGGGTAGGTGGAAATATCTGGAACGAAGAATGAGTTGGCCGGATGCGAGAGGTTGGACAGTACAGTGGTTAGCGCGCGGAGTTTGCATTCGAATGACCGGAATTTGATTCCCGCCTCTGCCTAAAATGTACCAGTGTTCACAGAGTATGACACGTTACATATATGGGTCCGTAGGTTTCTTCCAGAGGTAGGTGGTAGGAGAAGGATGCTACATTCCCTGTGGATGCCGCACCCTCTGGGTCCTTTCCAAATTGGGTGGCGCTTCCCGGCTGTCCAAACAGTTATCTTTCACCTTCGGGTAGGTCGGGCGGTCTGGGTAGAAGGAGAAGGCCAGGTACGACATTCAGATGCATTGATTCATCATATCAATACACATGCATACGATATTTACAGTGTATCGATTCAACATCTAACAATACGCATTGTAACCGCAATTTCGAACTCTGTCATGCAGCTGTTTCAATCATGTGCCATAGTGTTTTATTTATTTGTTAGAAAGTAAAATGTTTGGTTTCGGTTTGGTTCTAGAAATGGCTACTGCGCACTTTTGTCAGGGGGTTGCTCTGGCGAAAAGAGTAACCTTAGACGATGTATCACTTCTGAGAAGATTTTAATTTTTAATAAATATTTTATTTATAGATGTTGAAGTAATAAGTTAACTTTGATCAGAAGAGGGGGATGGATATTTTTCTATGGCGGTATTTTTTTGCCTGAGTAGTTTAAAAGGTATTACGAGGAAAAGCAACTTCTCTATTTGGGAATTAAAAATATTTCTCTTTAAGTAATTCAGTAGCTTCGGAAATTAATATATGTAATGCCAAATACTGGTCAATATCACTTTACATAGTTAAACCGCAGTAAAGTAATATGTGCAATAACTTTACTTTATATACGCCGTCATTTACTGGGCTTAAAGTATAGCTCACCAATAAAGAAAAATGCGATGTGAACAGGGCATTATTTTCTCTATGGACTAAATTAATTTCAATTTTTTATAAACATCATTAACTTCAATTTTATGGAATAAAAAGAAAATATATTTGAAAGTAGATCTTATTTGAAGTTAAATTAACTGGATTTTGGCTCACCTCGACTTAGTCCAACCATAATCCATTTTGTGATTTTTTTTTTCAAATTTACAACTATGCCTGGTAACATACTGTAATTGTAATCATTTGGAAGATAATTATTCCATATGCGGTTAGACCGACAGATAAACGCTACAGATATATTATTACAATACTATCCTTTAAGAAAACACAGTTAATTCCACTGATTTAGCGTCTTATTTATCAATTTCGCGATAATTATTTCGATTTAACGATATTTTTGTCAATTTGGCAACATTAGAAAAAACTCGCCAAGTTGCCGATATCTCGCAAAATTTGTCGCCAAACGTTACGGAGACGAACGAATGGAGAAATGGGTTCTTAAAGTAAATTTTAAGTAGCTTGTGACATATTTTTTTACTTTCCTTATATACATAATGTATAAGGAAAGTATTGTGACGGGGTCGAAAATTCGAAATCGAGTTTTCGACGGGAGAGCACGTTTCAAGCATACCTGATCACGAATCAAACATTTTTGAAGTGATGCCTGTGTGTGTGTGTGTGTGTGTGTGTGTGTGTGTGTGTGTGTGTGTGTGTGTGTGTGTGTGAAAGTGTGTGTGTGTGTGTGTGTCAGTGAGACTATGAAGACGATAACTGACGAACGAATGGACCGATTCGAGCGAAATTTGGTTCAAAAATCACAATCCGTAAACACTGGAAGCCTATTGTTTTTATATGTAATCGAATGTTCAGAACCCCCATAAATTTTCGAATAAAATTTTGAAAAAATCGTCAAAAAATCAAAACCACTAATAAAGTTACACAAATAGACATTTCTTATGTAATTTTTCATTAGAAAACGATTGACATAAATTTTAGAACGCTAACATGAACCGCTCTCGAAATATTGCACATTTTTCAAAAAAATTATTAAAAAGTCATATAAAATGAAAAAAAATATTTCCTATTGAGAAACATGTTCACTTTTCATATGTAATACCATGCGATAAATTGGGTGACATCATCCTCGTGGATCTAGCTCGTTCCATTCATGAAAAAAGATACTTTGAGTAATACTTTTGTATTTGAACGCCAATAGTCATTTATCTGCTGTAAGAGCAACTTATTTCTTCGTCCATAACGCTTGGCCGGATTTTGGCGACGAATTTGGCGGAATATCGCCAATTTGGCGACTTTTTGAAATGTTGCCAAATTAACGAAAATCTCGCCAAATTGATAAAAATGACGCCAATTCAATGAAAATCACGACTAATTGTCGAAAATTCAATATTTTGGAAAGAATATTAGTATCTACTATAAGAAAAACCTATTTTTTTACTGTAAAAGTAGTAAATTCATTACATTATATAAGGAAAGTCATATGTTGCCCACATCAGATTTTTTTACTGTTAAAGTAGTATATTCATTGCATTATATAAGGAAAGTCATGTGTTGCCCACGTCAGATTTTTTTTATTGTAGGACTAGTAAATCCATTGTATTATATAAGGAAAGTCATGTGCTGGCCACATCAGATATTTTTTCAATTATTTTTGAAAGAAACATTTAGAAAAATATGTATTGTTACTTTCCTTATATACATAATGTATAAGGAAAATATTGTGACGGGATCGAAAATTCGAATTCGAGTTTTCGACGGGAGAGCAAGTTTCAAGCACCCCTGATCACGAATCAAACATTTTTGAAGTGATGTCTGCGTGTGTGTGTGTGTGTCTGTGTGTGTGTGTGTATGTGTGAAAGTATGTGTGTGTGTGTGTGTCAGTGAGTCTGGGGAGGCGATAACTGACGAACGAATGAACCGATTCGAACCCAATTTGGTACAAAAATCACAATCCGTAAACACTGGAAGCATGTTGTTTTCATACTCAATCGAATGTTCAGAACCCCCCTAAATTTTCGACTGAAAGTTTGAAAAATCGTTAAAAAATCAAAGCCACTAATTAAGTTACGCAAATAGACATGTCTTATGTAATTTTTCATTAGAAAACGATTGACGTAAATTTTAGAACGCTAACATGAACCGTTCTCCAGATATTGCACATTTTTCAACAAAATTATAAAAAAGTCATATAAAATTAAAAGAAAAATATATTTCCTATTGAGAAACATGTTCATTTTTCATATGTAATACCATGCGATAAATTGGATGACATCATTCTTGTGGATCTAGCCCGTTCCATTCATGAAAAAAATCTTTGAGTAATACTTTTGTATTTGAACGCCAATAGTCATTTATCTGCTGTAAGAATAACTTATTTCTTCGTCCGTAACGTTTGGGGAGATTTTAGCGACGAATTTGGCGGAATATCGCCAACTTGGCGACTTTTTTTAATGTTGCCAAATTAACGAAAATCTCGTCAAATGAATAAAAATGACGCTAAATCAATGAACATGACAACTAATTATCGAAAATTCAATATCTTGGAAAGAATATTAGTATCTAGTATAAGAAAAACCCCTTTATTTTACTGTAAAAGTAGTAAATTCATTACATTTATAAGGAAAGTCATGTGTTGCCCAGGTCAGATTTTTTGTCTTAATGATCAAATTAAAACATGTTACCCTTCACTTTAAAAGGCTTGAAAAAATATTTCAATTGATATCATACTTGACAATGTACTTCCCGAGGAGTAACTCGAGCTAATTGATGTCAGGAACACAAATATTATATGGCGGCTTTTTTTCACAACAATGATTGAAATAACAATGTTTGATAAGCCTTGCGATCATTGAGCCATAAATAAACCCTTTTATGCATTATTATATAAAATTTTACCCTATGGTGCCATGTTGAAAAAATATGAAATTTCGAATAAATTTCAGTTTTCGCTCGAATTTCATAAAATTCTATCTAGTTCTAGATTTTTTTAATAACAAAGCGTGATATAAAATTTTCTAAAAATTTACGGCAGCTACCGTAAACACAAAAGAAATCCCGACAACAGGTATACATACATACATACAGACAGACGGACATTACTCCATATATAGACATAACGTGTGCAGGAGTTTCTAAAACATATGCTGGCACCAAAATCTCGAATTTGAAAAATTTCGCGAAAATAATACTTTTACTATACTATTATTACATATTAGTATGAGGAAGTAAAAGTATATTACTTTCCCTGTATACATAGTACTGTACATTAGGAATATACTGTGACAGTGTCGAAAATTCGAATTCCAGTTTTCGAGAGAAGAGCACGTTTCCCACATCTCTGAAATTGAATCGCATATTTTTGTAGTGATGTCTGCCTGTGTGTGTGTGTGTGTGTGTTATTATGTATGCGTGTGTGTGTGTTTATGTATATATGTATGTATGTGTTTATGTGAGTGCGTTTGTTTATTTCTTTATGCGGGTAGGGGTGTGTGCGTATGAGCCTGTGGATACGATATCTCACTAACGAATGGATCGTTTTGAACGAAATTTGGCACATGTATTACAAACTGGTACGTTATTGATGTAAATCGCAATGGAGTGTTAAGAAGACACCAAACATTGGAATGAAATTTTGAAAATATCTTTAAAAAATTCGAACCTTTAATAAAGTTACACAAAATACCATGCTTATTCAATTTTTCTTTAGAAATCGAATGGTACAAACATTAGAAAGCTAGCATGAACCGTTCTTGAGATATTGAATACTTTTCAAATAAATGTAACATACGTATAAAATCATATGTACATTTATCATATGTATATAAAATTTAAAATATGTATTATTGTGATATATGTTCACTTTTCACATGTAAATTTATGTGAAAAAATTGTTAGCATTATTCTCGTGGGTCTAGTTCGTTCCATTCACGAGAGAAGACTCTTTAGTAAAAAAAATCTGATGTGGGCAACACATGACTTTCCTTATATAATGGAATGAATTTACTACTTCTACAGCTGAAAAAAACGTTTTTCTTATAGTAGATACTTATATTCTTTCCAAGATATTAAATTTTCTTCAATTAGTCGTCAATTTCATTGATTTAGCGTCGTTTTTATCCATTTGGCGAGATTTTCGTTAATTTGGCAACATTTGAAGAAAGTCGCCAAGTTGGTGACATTCCACCAAATTCGTCGCCAAAATCTAACCAAGCGTTGTGGATGGAGAAATAATTTATTCTTTCAGCAGATAAATGACTATTGGAGTTCAAATACAAAAGTATTACTCAAAACATTTTTTTTTTCTTGAATGGAACGAGCTAGATCCACGAGAATGATGTCATGAAATTTATCGCATGGTATTACATATGAAAAGTGAACATATTTCTCAATAGGAAATATTTTTATTTTTTATTTTATATAACTCTTTGATAATTTTATTGAAAAATGTACAATATCTCGAGAACGGTTCATGTTAGCGTTCTAAAATTTATGCCAATCGTTTTCTAATTAAAAATTACATAAGAAATGTCTATTTGCATAACTTTATTAGCGGTTTTAATTTTTTGACGATTTTTTTAAAATTTCATTCAAAAATTTAGGGGGGTTCTGAACATTCGATTGCGTATAAAAACATTAGGCCTCCAGTGTTTACGGATTGTGATTTTTGAACCAAATTTCGTTCGAATCGGTTCATTCGTTCGTCAGTTATCGTCTCCACAGACTCACTGACATACACACACACATGCACACACACACACACACACACACACACACACACACACACACACACACACACACACACACACACACACACACACGCACACGCAGTCAGACATCACTTCAAAAATGTTCGATTCGTGATCAGGGATGCTTAACGTGCTCTCCCGTCGAAAACTCGAATTCGAAATTTCGACCCCGTCACAATACTTTCCTTATACATTATGTATATAAGGAAAGTAATAAGCACTTGAGTAAAAGATTTGTATTTTGACGTCTAAAAATTCGCTTATAGTCATTAATAATATAACCTTGATCTCTCTCTCTATTTATCTATGCAGGGCGTCCCAAGAAGATTGAAACACGCTTTAATTCTTTACCTGTTGGACACAAGTGGGAAATGTAAATGGCAAAAACGTTGAAAGTAAGATAGGAAAAAAGACTACGTTAATGAAATAGTCCTCCTATTAATTTTCAAGAATTTACACTTTATCAATTTTTATACTACGCCACTAGACAAATTTGGTCAATCAGAACATTTTTATTTTTAATGCAACAAGTTCATTAAAAAAAACTGCATATCTGTATCTTTAAAATTGAGCGAGTTATATTTAATTAAAAATTGAATATTGTGAATGGGGACCATATACCAAATTTGAAATGTAAACTTGTGACATAACACAATAAAGATAAAACTGGATTATAAGACATAGAATACACAGCCGGGTAGTGAGTATCAGTGCTTTATACGATATCTGTCTGTGTAATACTTTATTTAGATGCATTTGTGATAAAAAATTTTGACACATATTAACGTATTTTTGATCTATCTTTCATAGGAGTTCTCTTCCATAGGAGTTTTATCCCCTACTTTCTAACTCCATGGTTTGATCTTTGGAATAAGAGTCATAAGACCTGGTCTCACACAGTGCTTTTCTACTCCTTAAGTGTTTGTTAAAATTGATGTAATTATAATTATAACAATAATAGAGAAATGCATAAACGATAATTTATTTAAAAGTTTAAAATGTGGATTTTAATGTGTAATGTTTTGATTTAATGATTATGTTAAGGGATTCGTGCAAAGAAGTAATGGTGGGATAGCAATGTGATAATGTTACGATTAACGACCACGTTATTCTAGGGTTATTCCAAATTTCAAAATTATGCGGGGTTTCAATGTTGTTTTTTGAATATATTCACCACTTAGAGTAAAAGGGTTGAATTTGTTAATTTAGCCATCCAGATCAAGCATATAATTGATAGAATGAACCAGTTGTAGTAGAAGACCCAGACCGTCCGACTCATCCAGAAGACATGAGCAACTGAACCAGTTGTAGTGTCATTTTTCAGATTTTATAAATTTTTGTGAAACTTTTCCAATATATATTCCGTAATATGTATTAATACTATAATATAATCATCATCATCATAACTCATCGTGCCTAGTGGCACATAAGGCCTTCAGCTTGCGTCAACACCCTGGTCGATCCTCTGCCGCATTCATTGCTTCTGACCAGCTCGCCCATCCCATCAAATTTATGTCCTGCTCCACCAGTCTACTCCAAGTAAGCTTGGGTCAACCCCGAGATCTTTTTTCTTCAGGCGCCCAAGTAAGTGCCACGGCAGGGAACTATAATATAATATTACATACATATTCTATTCATATTCCAGGATTCCCAAAATGTGTAAATTTATCGGAAGTTCGAATTTTTATTTTCGACCAGTATCTGCCATGGATATATAGATATCATAATCAATACTGAGTGCTGTGGGATGAAGGAATAATTTAAATTTAATATCTGTAGTTGTAGTTTTTAGTCCTGTAATCTAAACGCACATACAAAGGTCAGATTAAAAATACTTTTGTCGTGTTTCAAGATGCCAAAATGGGTAAATTCATCGAAAAACCGAATTATAATTCTCGACTAATATTTTTCATATAAAATAATGCATGTTTTAAGGAAAGTAAGTAATAGTTTAAATTTAATATTTACAGTTATACTTTTTATTACTATAATATAATTGCATAATAAGTGCACGCTAAAAATAGTTTATACCTGGGTGTACCAGGATGAGCTAAACGGGTTACATCAATTAAATTTATAATTCCAATTTTCGACTATATTTTATACATAACACTGTGTGTCGTGAGGGAATTAACAGTTTAAAAATCATCTTAGATATCAATAGTTTTAATACGTATTTACTGGATATATATTTCTTATAAGAGGATAAGACAAAATATATCCAAATTTATAAGAAAAATGTACAAAATATTTCCATTTATTTCTCCATTTTCAAACAAATTAAGCAAAAAAAATTCCCTCTCGCCGCTCATATATATTGCTGCGAAGAACCAACCTTGTATATAACATTAATGATAACACTACACCACATTCCAAAGCTAACCTGGCGTTCCATACCATGATCGATGATCTCCCCTGTGCTCTACTCGGTGTCAAAAGTTATTGGTAACGCCACATCAGACACTCCCCCTCCCTTTCCGATAAATTAGCTCGCAAATTAGAATAGACAAGCGGTCACAATTGCAAAGGACAAGGGAAACCTACATTTCTATCTTTCTTAGAGTAATATTTTCCCACAAACACAGATTAAATCCGATTATACTGGAATTCAGATATGAATTCAAAGCAATACCTTTTAAATCCAAACATTTTAATTTTGTTGCGAAATAAAATGAATTGCTCTTTTCTGGAATTTCGTTAATCATTTATATAATAATTATTTAATTTGTGTGTGTCTTTGCAGACCCACAAGAAGCCCCACTTGTGATAAGGGAAAATACTAATTATACTCATATTTACAATATCGATCCCGGTACAAAACCTAAGAGATTCATATTTTTGATTTCCCCGGATGAAGAACGCAGAATTTTGAGTCAAAAATATTTTCAGACCTTTCAGAAGACCCTTTATTCACCTATAAGGCTACCCCCCACACACACACTTATAGTATCAATTACTAGTAGTATCACTTATAGTATCAATTTTTAGTATCAACTACTACACTATATCAACTATGATAAACATTAATGAAGTTATATTTACAACCGCCTACTCGAGCAACGAGAAAATTGGGAAAGGAGAGGGGATTCAAATAGTATTTCCAGTCTTTTGAAAATCCATTTTTCCAGGGGATTTATGAGGCTTATTTGATCTTTGCATATATAGAGTATCAAACGGCATGGAATCTAACTGAGCTGAATTCTGGGTTTATACAATGGAGTTTATTTATTTCATTTATTACCCAGGTCGTCCATCTCGCCGACACGGTGTAAAGTAGTTACAAGTTCATACTCAGGTGTTGGACAAAATAGATAGCGCCGTCAGAAAACATTTTCAAATCATCTTAAAGTCTCCCGCGAAGGATCTTTAAATACTTTCCAACCCGTACCTCCGCCCCATCCCTCCCACTTTTGGGAAAAATTCCTCCAAAAGGTGGGCTGGAAGGCTGAGCCTTTGCACAGGTCGAATGGTCTGGGTCTCAACAACAACACTTATAGAGTCAACAAGGAGACAGTATTTATTTGGGTCACTTAGATAAAAACCGCAATTTTCGACGCTGGTCGCCATAAATTTTTAAATAAGCTAAAATTATTAAAAAATTTACCACTTAATTTTAGGAGAGTGTTAGTTTATCAGTTTTTGACAGGCTTTCGTACCGGTAACACTATAAAACATGTCTTCAGATCTATTTTTCACAATTGGGGCAAAATTTGGAGAAAGTTATTTATTTTTTGTTAGAAAACATAAAGCTATCTAAACGACTCCCGGCCCTTTAAGAAGACAATTAATAGAATTGCAAAGCAAACAATCAATACGTCATCTGAGAAAAGCCCACAGTTTCCCAAGCAATTTTCTATTCTACTTTCAGATCCGTAGGGGTTGGATTTGTGGCAGCATCCGACTCTGTTTCTGCCAAAATGTCGATCAAAGATGCTAGAAATCAATACTCGAATTATGAGTTCGGATCCGAAATTAGCTTTTGGTCTAACCTTATAATGTCGGTCTCTGTCAGTTATAAGTCTCGTGTTCGAGCCTGGCTCGGGACCAACATCATCAATTCCTGCAAAGGTAAACTGGACAATTAATATAAGCAAAAAAAAGAGATGATAGCACCACACTGAGCAGTGACGTCGACCTCTCCTACCTCCAGGATGACTACAACTGACGTTACGTAGCCGCACAATGAGGTACGACTCCGGCCGTCTAAATAGATACTCAAGTCCCCAGGATGAGTCGGACGGTCTGGGTCTTCAACGCCTCCTGGCTAAGCGCCAACGGCCGTACCGTGCTGAAAACACCGGTTCTCGTTAGATCACCGAAGTCAGGCAGCATCGGTCGCGGATAGTACTTGGGTGGGTGACCACTTGGGAACACCGCGTGCTGTTGGTATCTTTTGGACGCAGTAGCCCGGCGGTTTTTGCGCGCTGGATTTGCACGCTGCCACAACTGCCGCCGTGTTCATGCGGAGTACGATCACGTTAAACATGTGGGTCCGTAAGTCCTTCCGAGAGGTTGGTGGTGGGGGAAGGAGGGTGCGGTCCCTGTGGATGCCTCCCCCACTGTGTTCCGTTCTAAATTGAGTGGCACTTAACGGCCGTCCAAACTGTTACCTTACACCTTTCTGGTAGGTCGGACGGTCTGGGTCTCATCAACAACAACGCCTCCCGGCTATTTAGTCTCCGTCTGAGTTTCGGGCTGGGTATACGTATTTTCTGGGTGGATCCCTCCTCATCGAAAATCGACCGGACTTCTCATCAGGGGGTGGAGTGTGTGGCAGCAGTCGACTCTGCTTTAGCCAGAAATATCGATCAAAGATGCTAGGAATCAGTACTCGAATTATAAGTTCGGATCCTAAGCTAGCTTTTAGTCTAACCTTATAATGTCGGTTTTGTAAGCTGCTGGTCTAGAGTACGAGTCTAGATCGGAACCGATATCATCAATTTCAATTTTTACAGGTTGTAATCCAGAAACGAATGGAGAACTCGAAGTATGTGCATGCAGGCTTGTACGGAATCCACATTTAAACTATTGCAATTGACCAAATTAGCTCCGGCATGTATAAGAAGAATAGTAGAGTGACAATATTATTCCATTTAATCTAGCTTGAGATCTGCTGCATTTCATCGATCAAAGCATAAATTCTTCATTACGTATCCGTACATAACAGCTAGAATTCTGCGCTTAATAATACAGCTGAATGTATATCGTTATAATGCAGCATATCAATTCTAAATTCAATAATTTATTAGCAATTCAGGTATGTTTAAAGTACAGAGATGCGATCTACATATTAAGTAAAATTTTAGTATAACTATATTTATATACAGTTATATTTTTATAGCATTTACGTTTGGTATATCTCTGGCTGGAATAGTAACGTTATGAAAAAAAAATGTTTGGGCTCTTATACTATATACGAATCCAATACACATAAATGCAAACGTGACATGTTTTACTGCAATTTTTATTTGCTTTGTCATATATATTATACAGTTTCTGAACATATAAAATTATCTTCAATATTTTGATAATTTGAGCATTTGTTTACGAAAAAGTTAAAAAAAATTGTCAGAGCGAGTTTTTACCTCGTCTTGTTGACATTCACACGAAGTATCTTTTAAAATATAAAATATAGATATAAACACTAAGAGACAAAACCGTTAACCTTTTTCTTACGGGTGGGGCAGGGTCCATCATAAACAAAGAACCTCCCAAAAAGACAGGCATTTGACATACCCTATCCCAAGCAGTTCTATCCCCCTTTGCAAAGGACACCAATGTCCGCAAAGGGGGAATCGAACTGTTTGGGATAGGGTATGTCAAATACCTGTTTTTTTTTTAGGTTCTTCGTTTGGGATATACGCTGTCCCACCCGTAAACAAAAGGTTAAGTACAAAATTTATTCTCTAGTTCATTAATTTATTTTGGCATAGCTTTTATAGTTTTCAAAGAATCGTCTATCAATTTCAAGATAGAATATTTGCCGTTTTTCAAGTTTGTAATCTTTATAACTCGAATATCAAAGCTTTAGCTATGAGTTATAACAAGTAAACCCACACAAAAACTCATCATCGACAGAAAATATTTTATTCTCCCAAAACCATTTCAGCTCCATGAAAATGGATATATACACTTGTGGAAAATAAAATCCCAACACCAAGAAGGAGTTGCGTTAGATAAACGAAATTTGGAAGACGCATTTTTGCACATATGAAAGATGGCACCTATTCAAATTTCGAGCTAGACGAATAAGGGTGGTTCTAGTAGCGCCACTATGATCATGCAAATCACTTTTTCTTTAAATACGCGACGTAAACTTCGTGAGCGTTATTTATCGGCCGGATTGGGCGTTGTGAGTTAGATTTGAGTCAAGAATGCCTTTAAGGAGAAGAAGAAGGCAGTATCAGCAACTTAGTGAGTTTGAACGAGACCGTATAATAGGTCTACGAGAAGGTGGATTTTCTTTCCGTGATATTGCAGAAAGACTTGGCAGGGATGTATCCACTGTGCATGATTGTTGGCAGCAGTGGTCACGGAAAGGCACTGTCTCAAGAAGACCGGGGTCCGACCGCACACGGGCCACTACTGAAAGAGAAGACCGTCGTATTCACCGCATGGCTGTGGCGGGTTGTACTGCATTTGCAGCAGCAATTAGAGCTTCTGTTGGCCCCAGAGTGACACAGCGAACTGTAAAAAATCGATTACTTGAGAGACAGCTCCGAGCCAGATGGCGTGTAGCGTTTATACCACTTACTTCGAATCACTGCCATCTGCGACGTCAGTGGTGTCAAGCTGGAGCTCACTGGAGGGCGGAGTGGAGATCTGTTGTATTCTCAGATGAGAGCCGTTTCTGTCTTGGTGCCAGTGATGTTCGTATGTTGGTAAGAAGGAAGCCAGGTGAGTGCTTGAGACCTAGCTGTCTGCGGCGTAGATACACTGGACCTACATCAGAATATATGGTCTGGTGAGCCATTTCCTATGACAGCAGGAGCACTCTCGTCGTCATAGAGAGCAAATTTGTGTATCAGAATGGTGATTGAACCGGTTGTGCTGCCATCCATGAGCAGTATTCAAGAGGATGTTTTCCAACAGTATAATGCTCTTCTTTATACCGCTGCTGTCACCCAATGTGCTCTACAGAGTGGCGATATGTTGCCTTGGCTTGCGAGAGCACCAGCTCTTTCTTCCATTGCGCACGTATGGGACATTATTGGAAGACAAATCCAGCGTCATCCACAACCAGCATTAACTGTTGCTGATTTGACTGACCAATTGCAACAGGCATGGAACTCAATCCCACAAAATGATATACGGCACCTGTACGGCACAATGCATGCACGTTTGCATGCTTGTATTAAAAATCGTGGCGATTACAGCGGTTATTAATGTACCACCATTTCATATTTAAAATGGCTCTTCTCGCGCATACTTTAACCTGTTACCTTGAAACTTTAATCAAATAAATATGTTACCTGCACAATTGCTTTGCCTAAATTTCATTCCTCTACATTAATTTCTTTTTGGTGTTGGGATTTTATATTCCACCAGTGTAAATATGTACAATAGAACCTCGATTATCCGGCCTAATTGGGACCGGAAGTAGGCCGGGAAATCCAAAATGCCGGATAATCGAAAACATATAAAATATGTAGTAGTGAGCCAGTACAATACTACTACATACACCTATATGTAATTAATAAACGAACTTTTTTAGTAATTTTAAATGCAACAATTTAAATATACATGTACCATCTACTACGTATGATGTACTACAAGACTTACATTCACTATATGTACGTATGTAATATGTATATGCAGTTTGTCCCAAAAACAGTGACCTCGGCTTATTTGTCCTTAAATATTGATGCAGACATATATAATAAATTATAATGTTGCGTAAACAAAGGTACAGAATTTTATGAAATCGATAAAAATTATCGAGGGATTAAATTTCAGGAAATACAAAATTTAAATTTTTATACGGCCCCCGTACAAAAACATTTCCAATAAGTAAAATGGGCCCCATACACTAATAACGTGATGTACAAAATTTCAGCATTTTATCATAAAAAATCCCAGAGATATGTTTAAACAAAGTTGGTGAGGGAGTAATCACAAATTAAAATGTAAATTTTTACAGCAAGAATGCAAATGCCTCACCGCAGAAATGCATCACAGGCAAATAATATTTGCCTCTTATTTTTAATGGATCTTTGGCATGGATGGAAAACATTTTGAACTAGTTTGTTATCTTTGTGTAAATTAATTATCTCGACACAGTGTAGATACTTTTGTATCAATAAATGGTAAATTATTCTTTATTTATGAAATCATGATTTTCTTTCGTAATTTGTGTATGACCCCTGAAACGCGGTCTGCCGACAGGATTTTTTCCATCTGAGAACCCATGATGTCGATGCATCTAAAAGTGGATTAAGTCAGCATTTTTGTCTTTTCATACCTTTGGGACTTTTTATGATAAAATGCTGAAATTTTGTGCATCATCTTATTAGTGTATGGGGCATATTTCACTCTTTGGAAATGCTTTTGTACGGGGGCCGTAAAAAAATTTAATTTTTTTTATTTCTTCAAATTTAGTTCTCTTGAAAATTTTAATCGATTTCATAAAATTCTGTACATTTTTACGCAGCTTTGTAATTTATTATATATGTCAAAGATCATTATTTAAGGAATAAAAGCCGGGGTCAATGTTTTTGGGACACCCGGTATACATACACGTACAGCAACGCAAGTTTACCTGTTATCAAGCTATTTCTTGAAATGGCCGTTTTTATTGTCGCAGTTGCGACAAACGTTGCTTTGCGGCTCTATCCCGAGGTTTCTTTAGTAGCAACAGTTCAGTTTGGTTAGCATCGTAATGTTGATCCAACTATGTGCGTCCTTTTGAAAAACAGTCAAAAACCTCTTCATTGCTAACCATGCATTGTTCTTTTTCACCATCGTCGCCTTCGTTTTCATTTTCAGTAGTACGTTCGTTCTGAATTTGGGACATGATTTCATCATCGGTTGAGATTTGGAATCCCGGATCGTTATGGTCGCTGCTGAACCATTCACTGATATTGTCGCATACATCATATCCCGGAATTTGGGTAAACATTGTCGCAGAAACCGTGCCATTAGAATTAAAACCGTCATCGTCAGTAGGTAGAACCGCAGCCGTGTCTTCTGTTATCTCTTTAGGTAAGTAGTGTGAGCATTTTCTCCAACTACTCTGAATGGTATGCAGGGGAAGGGAGGCCCATGTATCGGCAAGCATATAAATCCAGTCTTTTATAGTTAGCTTCTTCCAGAATTGAACCACATTCACTTCATTTTCGTTTCCTTCCAAAAGTATTTTTTTAATGAGTTCGTTTCTATGTCGCCGTTTTAAGGATTCAAGAACACCTTGATCCATGGACTGTAAAAGTGCTGTAGTGTTTGGTGGCAGAAATACACAACGGATATTCCCAGGGCGCGGTAGCCCATTGGTTAGCGCGCTGGAGTTGCAGTCGGTAGGCCCGGGTTCGATTCCAGCCACTGCCAAAACTGCCGCCGTGTTCACGCGGAGTACGATCACGTTAAACATGTGGGTCCGTAAGTCCTTCCGAGAGGTTGGTGGTAGGGGAAGGAGGGTACGGTTCCTGTGGATGCCTCCCCCACTGGGTTCCGGTCTAAATTGGGTGGCACTTCCCGGCCGTCCAAACAGTTGCCTTACACCTTTCTGGTAGGTCGGACGGTCTGGGTCTCAACAACAACAACGGATGTTCCCCTCGCACGTCGATATTCTTATGAGCAGGTGCATTGTCTAACAACAAAATTGTTCCATTCAGATTTTTCTTCTCTTGATTCTTCCTAACTGCAGACGCGAAGCAATTATATATCAATTATAATATCAATTTTTTGACTAATTGTTATTACAGTGTGCTTTCGTTTGGACGTCTACATCGCTAAAAATCTAATCCGTACTCTAGTAGATTCAATTCTTGCAAGAAAAGATAGAGACAAAACGCGCGAAAAAACAATCCGGATATTTCCCTCCCTCTCCTTATCTACTGTAATCTGATTGGTGATATAATAAAAACTATATAATAAAAACTATATATATATATATATATATATATATATATATATATATATATTTATATATATAATAAAAACTATATTCACTGCTCACAACTGAAATCGCAACACCATAAAGTTGTAAGGGGTGTGAAAGCCCCAGGCCGTCCGGCTCGTCCAGAGGACTTAGAGCAACAAATTGGACGACCGGGAAGGGGTTGTAAGGGGTGTAGCTTTATGTAAATCAGGCAATGGAAACAGCAAGACTAGATATGCAAATGATCAGTTTCGTTACGCATAGTGATATAACACCTTGCCAAACGGCATAAAAGCGCAAGTCAAGCAGGAGCGATATTACAGCTAAATTGTAGCGTCATTGATTTCAAGTTGTATAAATCATCCCGGTATGCCAAAAGTACGTCGACGTACCGCATACGTTCAGTCGTCGTCAACAGGACGACAACAAATTGCTTTGCGTGAGGGTGGATTCAGCCTTTGGAGGATCTCTGAACTATTGTGTCGTGATGTGAGCACATTTCAACGGTGTGTGTTAAAGTTCGTGAGAAACAACGAAACGACACGAAGATCAGGTAGTGGAGCTTCCAGGTGTAACTACACCAAGTGAAGATCGCATGCTTCTGAGAAGCGTTGAGCGGGAACCGTTTACCACAGCAACCGTGTTACAACGACATTTACCCCACACTACAGGTAACGTGGTTTCGACGCAACCAATTCGAAACCGTTTGCATGACGCAAGACTTCGAGGTATACGATCTTTTCGACACCTACCGTTTCAACGTTTTCACCGGTTACGTTACCTCCAGTGGTGTCACATTCTATTTACGGATGACTCACGATTCTGTTTTGACATGCCAGATGGCCGTACTCGCGTATGGCGGCGCATTCAACAACGACACCAGGAAGCTTTTTCTATCAGTCGAGACACTGTCCCCCTAAGTGGTACCTTGGTTTGAGATGGTATAACATTTAGTAGACGAACACCTTTGGTCCACGTTTTTGGCAATATCACGGCACATAACGATACGTCTCTGACATAGTGAGACCTGTGGTACAGTCATATCAGTCAACCAGGTCTAAGTGGCTTCTTCAGAAAAATAATGACAGGCCACCTACTGCACGGATAACTATGAGTAGCCTACAAGGTTTTGATATCCTGCCTTGACCATCATATTCTCCGGATTTGTCGCCAATTGATCATATCTGGGACATCATGCGTCGTCGGAACTTCCAATTCCAGAAAATCATGTTCAGTTACAAGCCCAATTGCATGCTGTCTGGAAGGCCATCCCTCAGCACACCATTGACCATCTCATTGACGGGATGCCTCGTCGTATTCAATCCTGTATAACCGATCGCGGTGGGACTATTCCATATTGATCTAATGTCAATAAAGTTCCATGCTTTCATTTTCCCGGTATGATATTTTTATCATTTGCACATCTCCTTGTAGTCGAAACAAAACGTGTAGGCTTTATATTGAACTGAAATTCTCGGAAAGATATACCTCTGACATTCATCGATTGGAATAACCGCACATTTTTTTTTTCGATTTGCTCGAGTGATATCGTGATTACATATTCTCAGACTGGCAGACACCAAGACATCATTGAGAAAATGAATGATTCTTATTTAGGCATACTCAAAACATGCTGAAATATCAAAATTCTAAACTTTGATTTTCAACCCTGTCCCAATATTTCCTTCTGCTATGCACTATTGGAAAAATAAAAATTGACAATTTCGAATTCGTGAATTCTACAAAATGTGTAGATTCGTCACAATTCCAGTTTGCATGCACTATATATTGTAAGAAAGTTGGGCACTGCCGTTTAATTATTAATAATTTCATAAAAGATTACATCAGTAAAATGTCCATTAAACAAACAAATATAAAACTCTGAAGAATCAACTCCATCCATTCCATTAATAATAACACTTAGCCACTATAAAACGTTGTCTTGATGGATATCCCCATGATCTATGTTCTTCCCGTTCTGTCAAAAGCTATTTGTAACACCACATGACCCGCGGTCGCTTCCCTTTTCGATAAATGGACACACAAATCAGTATCGACATACGACCAAGTGTGCAGAGAATTATTGTTTCATTGTTCGCAACAATATTTCATACCTTTCTATTTTCTCACTGTATTGTTTAGAGAAAGTATTGCTTCCTCAATTTTTTTTAATTGGGGATTCAGTAAAGACTTCAGTAAATTCAATTGAGGAGACTTCAGTAAATTCAATTGAGGAGACTTCAGTAAATTCAATTGAGGAGACTTCAGTAAATTCAATTGAAGAGACTTCGGTAAATCCAATTAAGGAGAGTTCAGTAAATTCAATTGAGAAGACTTCAGTAAAGTCAATTGAGGAGACTTCAGTAAATTCACTGATGCTAAAAAAAAATTGCACCACCCACATATTTCCATGACATTGATTTGGAAAAAGCACATCGATGCATTTAAAATGATATTTAAAGTGTTTAATATTGTCTAATACATTAAAAATGAGAATATGCAGAAATGCACAAATATTGTTTATCATCTCGAAATTCGTCTTCTCCCATAATAATGGCTAGAAGGCGATGACAATTGACATTTTCATATAAGGGTTAATGCACAAATAATATGATACAACATTTAAGTTTTGTTACGCTATATTACACATTTGTTTAAAAATACTGAATATTTCAGCGCGGTATAATTTTTAGAGCGACACAGCACTTCCGGACAAATGTCTGTCTGCGTATATGTGTATATGTCGTGATAACTCATGTACTTTAAAATAACAGTGAAACTATCATATAGAATATTTTGCAATTTACATCATTGAAACTCTAAATAATTGAATTATTTTCCATGGCATTATTTCCTATAGCAAAGCATAATAATTTCAGACAGACTAAACTATACATCGGAATAATTGTGTACAGTATAGCCTACCTGAAAAAGTAATAGTCCAATGCTAAAATTACAGATGATCGTCATTCTAAGACAAGGTGTGTTTCTTTCACTCTTATTTTCTTCTACTTCTTTTTTTTTGGGGGGGGGGGGGATCTGATTTTCCTTTTCACTGTTACTAAATCGAAAGACATTTTTCACACTCAATTTGGTTCAATATGATGTGGTTTCGAATTGATTTTTTATACCTAGTGACAGTATACCTAGAATTACTGATACGGGTCAATTCGACCCAGACTAGTTAATTAGTATATAACTTTCACTTTACTCCATTTTCAACGTTTTAATTGTGAGTTATCAAAGGCATTTGCTTATCTGTACAGAATTTCACAAGTGATCGAAAGGGGGATTAAAAATGGGTTCTTTCAAATTCCTTTGGATATTCTTCGGTGTTTGCATTGGCCGTTTCTTTTATTCCAGACTGTCCTTTTCACAATTGTATATTGAAATCCGATTACAAAGCATTTCGATCTTCAACATCGCTTGAAAGCATCATATGACATCTGTGCACGATGGTACGTAAAGGCACGGCGCATGGACCATGCACAAAAGAAGATTCTGGAATTACTTCATTGACTGTCAAATGAGAATTTCGGTAATAAAGATGTTAAAAATACAGCAAAAATAGATAGTTTTGTTTACGATAAGTGATGATGATATTAATATTCAACATATCAAAAGCAATAACATAATTTCAGCATCTGCTTCCAGTTCATCATCTGAAAGCTAACTTGATTGTGGTCACTTATATGGGAATTATTTTACATGTACATTTGCCGAATAAATCATAACATAGATCCCATTACTAGACACATACAGCCAGATTATTACACTACTATAATAATCTCATGATCATATAAATTATCTAGCTATAGTGCACAAGAAAAGAATCATTACACAAATTGCATCAAATTCGAACGTAATACTATGAAATGGAGTAAACATGATTATTCCATCCATATGTTTATTCCCCAAGAAAAATTTTATTTCTATAGAGACTAATACTACTATTGACGCATAAAACGCTATATTTATTTGTATGTACGTTTGTGTTTGTATATATGTCAGTTTGTCCCCTTATTTCGAAGTCAATTATTGTCCTAGGACATCGCGGTTTTTTTTAAATGTAGCATTTTATCTGTAGAATTGCAGGACATTTAAAAAAATTAAAAAAATTCAATAGATTTTAAGACATATTCGAGAAACTTATAAAAAGGGGGGGAGGCAGAAATGAAGCCAGAACCCCTAAAAAGGGGGACCCTGTTCTATAACACATATTTTCTTACTCAATTTTAAATCTGCAATCTCGAATTATCTTTAAATGGGAATTAAAGGTGTTTCGGAAAGATCTGAGAAAGCATAATTTTGAAAAAGTCAGTTTATTTCTTCCGAAGATTTTAAAGAGGCAGACAAATTACAAAAATTTGGGAAAAGGGTGATAATGACACCCATTTTAAATGTTGAACTGACATCTCAATTTCAGGTTTGCGATTTCCATTTTTTTAATGGAAGCTAAAAGGCTCAAGTTGGTTGTTCAAGTGTTGAAAATTAAATTAAAAAAAATCAATAGTTTCTTTGTTACAGAGTTTTTAATTCCCGAACGATGAAAAAACATTTCAGAAAGAGCTAAATAGGTACCCATCTAAGGAATATATCTATTACTACAATTTTCGTGATAGGAAACTCCATTATTTTTTCAAACTACATATTTCAGAGTGTCCCATGTTGTTGTTGAAACCCAAACAGTCCGACCTACCAGAAAAGTGTAAGGTAACAGTTTGGATGGTCGAGAAGAGCCACCCAATTTAGAACGGAACCCAGTGGGGGAGGCATCTCCAGGGATCGTACACTCCTTCCCCTACCACCAACATCTCGGAAGGAGTTACGAACCCACATGCTTAACGCGATCGTACTCCTCATGAACACCAGAGTGTCCCATGTGCAAAAACTTCACAAAGGGCCTTTGCTTTTTTATACAAATTATAAAAATGTTTTTCTATACAATTTTGAATTCAAAATTTAATTTTTTCACGTTTATTTTCAAAATCTCGCATCTTATTTTTTCAAAAAGTGTTGCCATTTCAAAGAAATAAAATATTTAAATTATTTAAACAATTAAAATATTTATATTATCTACAGAGCTAATATTGAATCCATGGAGTTAGAGAGACCATTACCTCTATAACTGAATCTATGGTTGAGGCTTTCGTTATGTCCCCCTTATTTAGCGCTTGGCGACATGAGCACTTGAGGTTCCATTAGCGACTGACGTCATGAGTAGCGCTGGATTGAGACTTTTGGAGAAAATAGCGAATTGTATTCGGCGAAAGGATCAGAAGTGTAGTGTAATAATAACAAGGAGTCTCATCAAGTGATAGGTTTCGATTTAACCTTTCCCTTACGGCGGTACAACAGTTGTACCACTGAAAATCTCTTCTTCTAGAACGGCGCTGGTTCCACTGCTGTACCAGTCTTTTTCACCCCCATTCTTCTGGGAAAAGTGGAGAGCGCCTATTGTACCCAGGTGAGTTCCATGAAGAATGCCTGCAGCCCTTCCTTAACGAGTTACGAACAAAAGACAAGGTCATTGGCGGTGTTTATTTAGAGGGCTGGAATTTTCAGTTATTTTGCCGTTCTGGAGTTGAAAAATGGATTCTTGGAGCCGTTGCGTAAAGGTTAAATTGTATCCGTCAGGGGGATTCACGTATTATATTCCACGATCGCTTCAGAAGAATATTAAAAATACTCGTATAAAAATATGTTGTTTGTGGGAGATAGTGCAATTGGGCTATGATTGTTGGAATTCATTTGTGCTATGATTGTCGAGTTTATTTGATTCCGTCGAGATCATAACCTCCATAATTTTCATCTGTATTTTGATCTATATGAGCCTCCGTAGCTCTGATAAGCATGAAAGTGTCAGTGTTATCTAAGGGGAATCACGTCCGCTATAGAGGTGTTTAAGAATTGCATGAAATATTTACTCTTCTTTAGAAGTATCACGCCTACTGCACGAGATTGCATCTCAAATAAGTGTTAGAACTAAATGTTACAACCTGTTACGTGCGGAATCTTATTGAGTGATGAGTTTCGATTTAAATTGTCTCTGTCAGGGGAATTTTTGAATTATATTCGGTGATCGGTTCAGTATTGAAAATAATAAAACGAAATATTGAAAAAATTAAAACTATGCTGTTTGTGGGAGATAGTACAATTTGTCTAAATTGCTATGATTGTTGAAATTTTGATTTAATTTGCGTCCAATGAACCCAGTCGATCTGCTTGGGTTAAACTTAGACCTACTTGTGTTGCTTTGCGACTTTTGCGCCAGTGCAAGAAGGGGGCGGTGGAAGAGGGTAAAATCATCCTTTTTACCTATTTTAAGGACACTTGCTAAGATTTTGATGCACTTTTCATGTTGTAATTTTAACCTTGCAATGAATCAATCATCTCCACCTGCTCACACTGCGCTTTGAATCATTTTTGTTTCTTTGCATCATTAGCGCCCGTTTAATGAACGCATAACTAACTACAAACTAGTTGCTATAAAAACTGATTGATGTATTCATTGACCACTGGCGGGAAATGCCCGCTAGTATATGATAACATATAGATATAAGAAAATTTAATAGTTTCAGAAATTTTAATAGATTAAGAAAATGTAAAATATTTGAACATATGTAATGAGTCTATGGCCACAATTCATTTTCCAACCATTTTTAATTTAATAAATTAATGTATAAACTACTACAACTGTTTAAAATGCTCTTTAACAGATGGCTATGAATACATCACTTTGTAGATGAGATTAATAATAATAATTCGCTGTTCCTCAATAGTTTATTTGTAGGTGTCAAACAATTCATATTCTTCCTACTAGATTCCATGTCATTGGCATCGCTTTAAAAGGAGAGACTTTAATCCTAGATTTCATATATTTCTATAATGATGTGATATATTTCTATATGATATGATGATTTCATATATTTCTATAATGATATCTTCTATGCTATTATGTTGCATTTATCCTGACATATGTAGCAGGTGCAAACGGAAACTAGAAATTACCTTTCCAACGACTTTACACATTTTTAATTTATTTAGCAGGAATAATATTTATTCAGAAAGCTATATGTTTGTATGGATCTAACATTTCTTGCAATTTTCGACATGATTCTACTTTCTCTATACATTAGCATGTATTGAAGGGAAAGCAATAATACAAAATTACATTATAACATTTACTTATAAAAAAATAAAATATTCTTATCGGTAGATAAATACATTGGTTGGTATTATAGATATTTTTATTCCACAATACATTTTAAAACAATGTTTATTTTAAGAATGACTCAATCACTAATGGAATGCATTTTAGCTGCAGACATACATCACGCTTACGAAACGTCTTTGAACATGTCATACATGATAACACTCTGCTGGTTTCCAAGACTCTCTTGCTGTTTTCCCTTAGGATCCACATTCTTCCCGCTGCTCTATTCAGTGTCAAAAGCTATTTGAAACGCCACATCACCCAGTCGCCATTCTTTTGATAAATCGACACGCAAGCCGGAGTGGACAGACGGCCTCAACTGCGAAAAGACGGGAAAGACATTCTATTATTTATTTGTGTGGTTATTGAGGTAATATTTCTATTTAATATCTAATATAATCATTACTCTCCTTGAAAAGAGATTTAAGCCAAATGCATAATAACAAAATTCATCGGACTAACGAACTAATGCTGTTATATAAACCATTTTTAAGAGTTTGTATTTTAATTCAAACCTTTCTATAAGATCAGTAAAATAAAGTACACATAACATATACAAGCCGTAGAAAGGCATTAACCGGTTTCTAAAAAAACTCAGAAATCAGGATAATTGTACCAACATGTACCAACAAAGGCAAAAGCACAACTGTCTGCGTCCATCTTTGATACCTACTTTTAAAATATTATACGCTTAATAGAATGTTTAATTAATAGAATGTTAGTTTTATATACTTTATCAGACAGTCTGAGCTAAATATATATTTTATAATAATTTCTTAAACAGGACATTTTAGAACTATTAAACAGGACATTTTAGGACTATTAAACATGACTATTAAGTATTTTATTATTGTGGAAATTAAATTATAATATTATGTCATCTTTATACTATAGGACAGTCATTGTAACAGAATCGAATATTTTATAAGGGTGTTTGTTCCCATATGATTTAAATTGATGAGGGGGATTTAAGGATCTAAACCAAGATTCAGGGAATAAATCAGGGTTAATATTGTTGAACATGGTACCATAGACTGAAAGCACTGCTACGGTACTACGGGTACTTAGAGCAAACCATTTTAAGATATCATAACTTTTTAGGAAGTGGTTCTTACTTCATATACTTGGTGGATAGTATTTTATATGATGATGTAGTGTTATGTGAGATATTTCAATAAGTTTATAGAAATATTTATCACAATGATTATATAACAATGATATTGCAAGCATTGTAAATTGTACTTTACCACCGAAAACCATTTTTTCATGTTTTTTCCAATTTGGAAATCCCAAATCACATTTATCTTCAAGTTTAAAAATAAATGCATGTGCCTTCCACCAGGATGTAAAAAATGCGGCATCAGTGGTTCAAGTAGGTTTAGTAAATTAGGCTGTAGATTCGTCAAAACTGGAGAAAATGGTCGAAAAATCAAATACTTTTTCAAATTTTGAATTTGTAAATCAAATGTATCAATCATGTTTTAAAGTGATGTATGTATCTCCTACCAAAGCCCACAAAATGATCCACCATTCGTCAAAATTGTCTCAATAGATAAGGCTATATGTCCGTCAATACAAAAAGAAAAATATATGGTCGGGACGAAAATCGTAGAGCGAGTCAGTTTAAACTTATTTTTTATCTAATGCTACTACACCGATTTTAATTTTTTATGTAAATGACATCTGTGGTTGGGTGTGTTTCTGGCTGAAATGGAAGGGTTACAAAAAAGGTAAAAACTTTGAACGTTTATATCGACCAACCTAACTCTTACCTGTTAACAATTTTTACTTGTTTTGACTATAATATGGTAGTTCATGATTGTATAAAGACAATTTTAATGTTTTAATATTTTGAAAAATTTGTTTTTGAAAAAAATTAAAAAGTTCTTGTAAGAGCGAGATTTTGCCTCAAGTTGCTTACTTTAACTCGAAGTATCTCCAATTGATACAATAATTTGTAGATCGATTTTATTAAAGGGTATCAAGTGTAGCTTAATTAATACTGAGTAATATCTGATTATATGCTAAAGCTTCGCTGACATAGTAAATCTCAATTGATTCGTATAACATGTTCTTCTGCAAGGATTATACTTTTATGCGTTTGTTCTCCTTGATGCCATCCTCTTTCTTCATGCATCGTACATCAGATATGGAATATTGATTAAATCGCCAACCTTCTTAAAGAGTAGTGTTATTTGGGGAGATGGGAACAGAAATAGTTTTACTGAAACGGATCCGATGAGGTCCCAGTTATTGCTTCAACATTCTGAACTTGTTGATAAATACTTTCTTTCCTGATTATCTCGTGAATCACAGTCATTCCATCATTATTTGCATATATATATATATATATATATATATATATATATATATATATATAAATAAAAATACATAAAATGACTTAAAAAGCCAAACTCGCTTCCAAAAATTTAAAAGAACATTATATATACAACGGTAAAGCGCCATGCTGCTTTATACAAGTGTATAACCATATAATCTCCCAAAAAGGGCAAGTACCTATATACCCATAAAGATGTTAAAAGAGTATTTATGAAGTGACGACCGGGGGCAGTGGCGACCCCCAACTCTCCGGTTAAAGCTTTTACTGCCATGGCGAAACGCTCCCGGTAGCCGAAACTTTCAAACCACATCCAACAAGACACTCACCATTACCTCAATAAACATAAAAACACTTTAAAAACCAAGTCAATTATATATATATACATATATATATATATATATATATATATATATATATATATATTTATGTATTTATTTTTTATTTACTTAACATAAACTATCATAAGGCGTGTCAAAATTAGAACAAATCGCTCTAAAAACTGCGTCAAATACTTCACTTTGTCTTAACGAAACAGAAACACCGACGTCTTCAGAACGAATAGAAAACATTTCTTCCCTACGCGGTTTTTTAACATTGAGATATTTATTGCGTTGTTTAGTAATAGAACGGAATGCAGAGAAATACTATCTGTATCGGCTGTCCGAGGATACAGACATTTCCCCTATTAGTAACATCATATATGCACTTCCACTGCCATACGTATCATAATGCAAAGTACATTTTATTAATGGCTTGTAGCAAATAGTATAGAATACTTTAACTTCATAGATATATCGTTCTGTATAATGACTTTTGTGTGGATAACACTCAGCTGGTTTCCAAATCTCTCCTGCTGGGTGCCCTGGAGATCCATATTATTCCCAGTGCGCCATTCAGTGTCGAAAACGATTTGTAAAAGCACACCACTCGGTTTCTATTCCTTTAGATATATATTGAGCCACACACCGCACCGGACATAACATGACAAAGGCTCAGGAAAAGAGGGATCGTAGTTTGAATTTTACTTTTAACAGTTCTCAATGCAGTATATATTACTGGTTTTTGAATTTTTCATGAAGCATATTTAATTGTAATCTTTTAAATTTAAATGCGTTGTAAAAGCATTTAGCATTGTTATTAAAAAAATCATCATGGAAATTATTCTGAAATAGTACAATACGTCAGATTTGATGTTTGTTTCTAATTAAAAGCACAAACGTAGCTAAAGGGGACAATTGCCCCTCCGACCAAAAGAAACTAGGCCTCCTGATCAGCTGTAAAAGAAACATAAATATTTTTAGAAATATTGGTCATAAAAAGCAAAATTCTCTGAAGCAATTTGAAATCGCATTGTTAAGTCTAAAAGTGATGAGGATTATTCGAAATTCATGAATAGGAATTTCAAGCAGAAAAAAAGACATCCGACCGCTAATTGAGTTTGTCTATTTTCAAAAATCCGTGATATGTCGAGAAAATGTCCGAAATTGAGCGAGAAGGAACGGAAATATGTGTTGTTGTTGTTGTTGTGGCTTATCCTCCGGTTGTCTGACGAAGTCAGACAAGACCCATTAGACCGTTGACCCTAAGGAAGTCGAGGACCAGAAGGGGGGAAGAGTATATGTCATCTCTGGAAAGTCCCAGACAGTCCAGGATGTGTTCAGGAGAAGCCTGCAGAGCTTGACATTTAGAGCAGACTGCAAAAATCCTCCTGCCCTCAAAAAACGAGAGACCTTTTGTGTAGCCGCTTGCTAATCTGGATATTGCAGTTCGAGAGGCTCTGTCACAATTGAGAACGAACGAAGAGCCCGACTCTCTGCCCGCATACCAGTGATGGCTGGGAGGAACCCTCCACGCCCTCGAAATTTCAGAGTTAACTATGGATTGATGTTCAGAAAAAGTAAGGGCCGAAGAGGAAGGACCAGAGTGGCCACAACTCTCCCTGGCCAGTTCATCCGCTTGCTCATTGCCGTAAATGTCAACGTGGGATGGAATCCACCGAAAATGAACATCATGGGACTCTGAAATGAGCTTGAGTTTGAGAAGGAAGGAAATACTAGTTTGATCACCAACTACAATCCAATTATTGAGGTGCTGAAGAGAGCTGCGGCTGTCCAAAAGGATCCAGAGGTCCCCAAAGTCGTTTTCGTTGAGAGCAACTTCAAGACCTTGCTCAATTGCAATTAGTTCGCTTTTAAATACTGCTGAGGAATCGGGGTTGCGGAGGCTGATGGACAATTTATCCCTTGGTTTCTCGATGTATATGCCACTACCAGCGTGGTCCTCCAGTTTGCTGCCGTCCGTATAAATTTTAATGGCATTATCGGGGATCTTATTAAAATAAATATTGCATATACGAAAATATTGCTAGCACAAATATGTATTTTTACGAAACATCGAAGAACAAGAGGTCCAAGAAGAAATACAAGAAATTAAATTATTCATTCATTAATGTTGTTGTAATGTATCATAATTGTTTCATTAATTTCTTATAATATACTAAATATTACAGAATTGTTCCATATAAACGCTAGAGCGGAATGTAATGTCCACGGATTAACTAACTCATCGGTATATGACATAAAAGGCTAAATTCATTGATTTTTTCGAAAAACCACTTATTGTTTTTAAGAGTGTTACTATTTAATGGTTAAAATATAAAATATTTTGTATTCCTTTCTAAATCCTGCGAATCGCTCTAACACTACTCTAGTACGCTTATTATCATTCCTTTCCGATTTTTAACACTTTACAACATAGTTGAAAAGTGTTTATGACTTTGTTCATTGTGTCTGTCTGTCCATTAGCACGATAACTGCCATAAAAATGACATTATCAAAATGAAATTTTAGTATGTTTTTCAGACGGCCCGTGGGACCTATGGGAATGTAAATAAATAATATCACCCAATTAGTTTTTTATTGAACCCGGGTTGAAGAAATGAAATACATTGAAGACTATGGGACCTAATTTTTCAAACATTTTTTAAGCAAATTTAAAATTCACAAATTGCTTCGAAATTTTTAGGAAATATTCACATTGCCCCATAAAATATATAAAAAAAATTTCAGCAAAATATGTAAGGTAGTTTTTGAATTAAAAATTATTTAATATAGGGAAAAAAACAAATTCAATTAAATTCTGACTTTTGGGAAATCCTACAGAAAGAAAAAACAGATATATCATATAATAAATATCTTTCCAAAAGTTTAATTGTTTTGTATATGAAAGAGGCTTCCTATTTTAAAATAAATCTGGCAGTTAATAATATTTCAATTTTTTTTTTAATTTTATATAACTCTTCATGATATATTTATTTTATGGCATTTTTAATGCACTTTCCAACGTCCTCGAGAATTAAAATTTGATACACAGCTTAAATTTGTAGAACATTTTATTCTACAAAAATTTGGTGGATCTTTAAATATAGATCCTACATTTTTTTCGAAATGGCCTGCAAATAATCCCCGTTCACTTCTATAAATCATTGTTGTAATGTTGCTAAAAATTCTGATGTGGGCAGCACATGTCTTTACCTGCAGACTCATATTCACATTCTCTTTATTTCTTGAATAATAATTTCAGTTTATCCGCACAAAATAACAACCATAAGTATTTTAAATGACATTGAATTTACGCGTTAAATTTAAATTTGGTTCTCATTTGATAGCTGGACTTATTGTCAAAGGTGGCGTAACGAAAACTCGAAAAAACTAAAATATCTCAAGAACAGCTAGTCCTAGAGTAATGGTGTTAATCTTATTCTTTTTGTTGTCAAAAATCACGTATAAAATATAAAATAGGAATTTAATTGATATAATTGAGCACACATAGTCTCTCATTTTTATATTTATCGATTTTTGTGGGTCATTTCGCAAAAACAGATCGTTCCTTTTCTTCGAATCTTACTAGAATAACAAGTGATTTATATACCAAATTTTGTTAAATTTGGTATATAAATCACTTATAGGTTATTGGAATATTATAAATCAAATTTTGTTAAATTTGGTCCATTAGTTTTTAGCTAGAGTGGATAAAGACAATTTCTGCCGGGCATTTCGCGAAGAAGGCAGATTCTTTTATTACGAATCGTACTATAATCTAATGAACATCAGGGTTTCCTACAAAAACTTACCTACCAAATTTTATGAAATTCGGTCCATTAGTTTTTCAGTCTTAAAATCTAAATTTGGCTACCGTTCTCTACCCTACATAGTGGAATCTCACGTCGCACTCCAAGTTTCTTTTTCGGCAATCCACATTATCGATAGGAGCAGATTGTCATCAGTTATTTATTCGACTTTTTACATTTTTAGTCAGTCTATATTATCGGCAGGAGCTGATTGTCAGCAGTTATGTTTTCCACTTTATTAAATTAACTGCTGCCTTATTTGGAACAGCTTTCAGGACTTACTGCGTAAATCAATGCCGATATTGATTAGAAAAAATATTTTTTCTATTATACATACTTTTAAAATATTATCGAAACATATGGGCAGAAACTCAAAATATTTTACTTTTAATTTTTCTCAATCTCCCACCTGTGGGAATATAAATACAGGCTTGTATGTATGGCCAGTAGGTCTACAAACAAATCAAAGAAAATTTTGACTTGAAATGACAAAATAAGTGTCAATATGAAATCTATACGGAAATTTATTTCAATTTCAGTATTTTTTCTTGTTAAATTTAGCACTGTCGTAAATAGCAATTTGGAATAAAACCATCTGCATAAAAATGGACCCTCCTCTTTCAAATATATTGCAAATAAACTAATCCATTGCCCCAGCAAAGCTGGGATTGTTAAAAACGGGAGTGGATAAATGTGGGCGTGGCCATATGTGCTCTATTGCTGCAGGTCACGCCTATTCACAAATATATTTAGTAGATAGTTTATAAATAATTACTATTTTCTACAATTAAACATAATTACCAGGATTTTCATTGTTTTATTTTTTATAGAGGAAATGGCCACGTAACTCTTGCTTGGGCTTTCATGCAAAAATAAAGTACAAGGCTCCCTCTATAGTTATTAGAGATGTTATATACACTATTATCTAAAAGTTAATCACGGAACAGTAAGTCGCTCTTAAATCAAGATAAGTATTTTATTCAATTAAACGCTAAAATCGTGCTCACAGAAATCCCCTAAACGAATGGATTCCAGAGCTCCTGTTGCAGATGCACTTATCCTCACTTGCAGACTGGATTTTATATCGTTCCTGTTATCATGACAGAGCGCTTCTGTACCACTTACAGCACGTTATATGAGTGCTGTTGTTTCTTTTGACACTTTAAAACAATAAAAACACTGAAGCAGAGCAGCAAGCACACCATTTATTATGGCGCCAGCAAGCATACTAATAAATGGTGGCAGCAAGCGCGGCATTTATTGTCAGTTTAATATACAGTATTCCTAGGATAGTCGTTAAACACCCAAATAACTTCGTAAAGAAAAGTACTTGAGTGTTCACATTAGGTAGATTTGTAATAAAAAGAACTTTCAGCTCTCGGAAAGTCCTGTATGGATGGATTGCCTGTTCTTGAGACATTAGCAAATTTTTGTAAACTGAGTCTTGCATCGAAAAGCTTTATGTTTAACAAAAGTAAGCAACAATTTTTTTGTCAAGTACTTGGCACTTTACTTGGCACGATTGAGACGGGAAAACATAGTTTGCAGGATTCTAACAAAGTTGCGTTCCTGTTGAAATGTCATATCTTCAATGTAATCGTTGTGATGTGTGCCCATGAGATTTTATATATTAAAACGTATATAACAATTCAATAATAGATTACCATTGAATAAATCATTGCAATTTTGCAGGTATGAAAATTGTGGTAAAGAGACTTAACACTGCATTTTCAGCCAAATCGAAGAAAAAAATGGATTTTATTTTCTTTTACTTACAAAACGTACAATATATGCTTATTTATTTACAACTTGTATTTATTTACAACAAAATGTCATTTAAAGAACAATGCTGATGTTTACTTATCTATTTTTACTGTTGATGTTGCACTTCTATTTATGTATGGCTGCTACAATGTTTACTTGTTTCTTTTTAATTTAGAATTTATTTTCAATTCAGAATTAGAAGATGCCGCTGTACTTATCGGTTATAGGGACCATGAAGTCAAACACGGCAACACGTAGGGACCACGCCAAATTCTGGTTTATACCTGTTGCTGATATTATAAATTGGACTCATATCTCGCAGAATTTATGTGGCGAAACGTTACCGGTAGTGATAAATTTAATGAAATTTTATCGGCAATAACTGAGTTTGGGCCGCCATAAATGTCAATGTAACACATTATTTATTTTGTTAAGTAAATTTGATCAAACCCCATTATACAGAGTGATTATAATTAAAGTTCCCGGTTTGAAATTGGTCTCAAATAAAAAGCACTGGTCAGAATAATTTGAAATTTTGTGCGAACACTCGTGGAGCAATGGAATTTTGTTTGGGGAAGAAAAAAATAGTAGTTCAAAACGTCGCCGCTAAGAGAATAATTGGCGCTTTACTACAGTAGAATGCAATACAAAAGTAATAAACGTTGACTTACTCATTGACTAATGACGTAATAAATGTTCAATATGCTGTCCTTCGAATACTGAATTAAAAGTCGATCTTCCATCATCATATGCATGCAAGTAATGAAAAAAAAAATCATGCATTGAAACAATGTTAAATTCTAAGCAAACGCAAGCCGTATCTTTTTTCACAAAAAGTAGATTTAACTTGTTTTGCATAATTGCTCTTCAAATGCTGCTGCAAATTTGCGTAAGACAGTGACGTTGCAATAAACGTTTGCTATAAAAAAGGAAGAGCGGAACTTATTTCTCATGACTTAAGGGGGCATAGGACCTTTAAACAGTCGAAATTCATTGAAAATAGAGCTATCTTTAAAATTTTTTAATTTTAACCAGGTGTATCCCAGATGTTCAAATTTTTTTCTCTAAACATATAGAAAACCTTTCTTACTACACAAATTTTACTGAAGTCATATAATTATATGTACATTTTATATTGTTTTTTTAAATTTATACAATTTTGACAGACATAATGGTGTATGTAGCAGCCGCGCGCAGGATATTTCAAATAATATTATACTTATGGACTTCAATTTGATAATAATATATTTATAACTATTACATCTTTAATTTGTACACACTTTTTAAAATTTTGAAATAAATTTAATATTTTTAAAATTTAAACAAAATGAAATTTTCAGTTTCAGTGTTAAAAAACATGAAATAAACCTCTTCACAATTCTTTTTTTACTATTTATGGTGAATTTTTGAAGTACAAATTATATATATGGATGAAACAAGTAAGTCCAAAAAATTTGAAAGTGATTGGTTAAATATATTTTAAGATATGTTGCGCGCAAGGGCTAAAATCACATATCTGAGAAAAACAGCTTTAAAGTTTAAAAATACATTCAGTGTTACTTATTATCTTATTTCACACCTTAAAATGCCTTTAGTTCATAAATAGCACCTTCCTATGTCTGTTATGTAAGAAAAATCAAAAATTTTCTGCCTTTTAGGGGCTACTTGAGCTCTATATGTTGCTTCGGAAACTCGAACAGACGTTTCGCGCAGTAGTTTCTTGTTAGTCAGATGAAGCACGTTTACTAAATTTTTACTTATTTATGAGGAATTTTTATCTATATATTTTGTATATAGATGAAACAAGTAAGAGCAAAAAATTTGAAAGTGATTGGTTACATATATTTTAAAATATATTGCGCGCAAGTGTTAAAATCACATATCTGAGAAAAACAGCTTTATAATTTAAAAATGCTTCAATGTTACTTATTATCTTATTTTGTACCTTAAAATGCCTTTAGTTCATAATTAGCACCTTCCTATGTCTGTTATGTAAGAAAAATCAAAAATTTTCTGCCTTTTAGGGGCTACTTGAGCTCTATATGTTGCTTCGGAAAATCGAACAGACGTTTCGCGCAGTCGTTTCTTGTTAGTCAGATGAAGAACGTTTACTAAATTTTTACATATTTATGAGGAATTTTTATCTATAAATTATGTATATAGATGAAACAAGTAAGAGCAAAAAATTTGGAAGTGATTGGCTACATATATTTTAAAATATATTGCGCGCAAGTGTTAAAATCACATATCTGAGAAAAACAGTTTTAAAATTTAAAAATACTTCAATGTTACTTATTATCTTACTTTGTACATTAAAATGCCTTTGGTTTATAATTAGCACCTTCTTATGTCTGTTATGTAAGAAAAATCAAAAATGTTCTGCCTTTTAGGGGCTACTTGAGCTCTATAGGTTGCTTCGGAAACTCGAACAGACGTTTCGTGCAGTCGTTTCTTGTTAGTCAGATGAAGAACGTTTACTAAATTTTTACTTATTTATGAGGATTTTTTATCTATAAATTATGTATATAGATGAAACAAGTAAGAGCAAAAAATTTGAAAGTGATTGGTTACATATATTTTAAAATATATTGCGCGCAAGAGTTAAAATCACATATCTGAGAAACCCGCTTTTAAGTTTAAAAATATATTCACAGTTATATTCAGAGTTGTCGCAGTTCGGCTAATTAATGTTTGGCTGTAGTTTATAATACATCCTGCGTTATATCTAATGTAGCATCAAAATGCACCAGACGCATAAGTAATTCCTTCCTATTCCTCTTGTCGTTGAAAATCAAATGTTTTCTGCCTTTTACGAGCTTTTCGAACTTCATATGTACTGCTAGAGGCTCGAAAATCTGCTTCGTGTATCCGTTTCTTATCACTCAGATGCAAATAAAGCATTCATAATTTTTATTATACCGTTACCACCATCATTGAATGTTATACTGGCAATATTTGTTGCTATTATTCAATTTCTCTCCCAGTATTTATATTTTTCGGGCAATATTTCCATATGAGGGAGTTTAAAGACTCATTAGGATTTTGAGTTCTCCCTCCAAGACAGCGTTTCAATAGATTTGGGTCTGAAAGGTCTTTAAATATTGGTTTTTCCAACTCCATGACAGATTTTGGGAGGGAGTTCTTATGCTTGAAGTTTGATACTGTGTTCGAGTATGCTGCATGGTTGTACTTACACCAAGTATTTGGTCCCTTAGGACAAAAAAAGTGTTGTGGGTCACTGTCAGAGGATACCATATGCATCCATACAGCCCATATGCTTTGTTGCATTTTAAACAAATCATTTTTGTTTCCACGAATTGCATTTCCATAGTAGGGAGTCAATTTTTGAATATTGGCTTCCGTCAGCCGGCCCTTTCCTCCAATTGTCTTTCCATCTGATAGCTTCTTTCCAGCCATCTGGATTTTCAGCTTTCTCAAACGAGTTCCCATTCTTTTTTGAATGTGACCTGTGCATTCAAGTTTTTCAACCGCTATTTCATTTCCATATGGTTTGCTATTCGTTATTTGTGAAAATGTTTTCGTATCACCATCACCAATATAAAATTTTTACCGAACACCATGGTCTTCAATTGATCTGTTGAATATGCGTAACATTCCATCACATTCCATTTTTCCGGCACTACCCGAATGGTTTTTTGAACACATGATTTCTGAGAAACAGGCGCTGGAAGACCCATAGTAGAACAAAAAGTAGATAAAGCTGATAAACCCTGTCCTATACATCACATAGAAAACACAGCTCTTCTGTTTATTTCTGGAATATTTTTCTTAACACCAAGCATTTTTGTATTTTTCACAGAATTTAGTTCATCACAGCTATCACAATATACAAGAAATGTGGATGCTAAACCCATTGAAGATTTTTCAAGTATATTTATTGTTCCATGACATATTTTACAGCACAAAACATTTGCAAGCTCCTTGAAAAGTACTGATATATTAACCATTCTATATCCATGTTCTTCAGATGAAATATATGACTTATCAACTGAAAGTTCATCTTTTGAGCTGAACAGTTTTTTACTTGAAGCACTTAGCTTAGGCGTAGAATCAACATTTTGCCGTTCGAACACTTTCGGATTGTTTTTGTTTTTAATTACATACATATTTCCTTGAAAACGCCTTCTTTTCGTTCTTTTACCAGAACGAGATTTAGTTGCTGGTGTATCCATTATTAGAAAGCAAAAAGCAAAAAGTTTATATTAAAAAATTGCACCAAACAGTCTTGTACGTTGAAGTTTACACAAATAAATATGCAAATGTGAAGAAGTTTGTAATGTATACTTATAAAATAGATTAACTGTATTTTAGTTCAAATTTCTTATGCTTAAACAATATAAATGCAGAAAATCAATCGTAAAAAGTAAGAAAATATAATGAAAAGAAATTGCGAAACTCAGAAGAAAGTCTCCACGTTGTAAACAAGTTAACAGCGCTAGAATATAAACAAACTGGGCTGAGCAGTTCAGTAGAGGTGAGTAGTTGCCTTCCTACTGCTGTAGAAATAATTAAATAAATAATTAAGACATGGTGGTGGAAAAAGTATTAGATTTACGTGACACATCAGCAAACTGCAAACATAAACAAACAGTGATGTCCCTTTAAAAATGGCGGCGATGGCTGACATGAAAATTTTTTCAAAAGTGTATGTTGCATAAAAGCTCATAACTTTCGAAATAATGCGAATTTTTGAATGCGGTTTTTGCACAGTGTTCAAAAATGTTCAAATATTCAGAATAAAATAAAATTGAAAAATCGATTTTTTGAAGGTTTAAAGGTCCTATGCCCCCTTAATGAAAAATCTCTGTTCTGTCGCAATAACTCTATCATTAAAAGATCGTGCTCTTCTTGTTAAATTGCTTTATGAGAATAACAGCTCCTGCTTAGTAGCTCTTAGAAAGTTCAGAACGTTGAAAAAGTTAAAATCTGGTCCTCTGTGTGGCAAAAGCTTGCGCAAACTGATTTTAAAATTTGAAGAGACTGGCTCTTTGGACATCAAACCTTGCAGGGGACGGAAAGCAGTCGATGGAGAGATAGTGGAAGACAGCTACAGTGTTAGAAGAAGAGCGTAACGCTAATACATCTACGAGGGCACATGGAATAACCCGATCATTAGACGTACCCTCCAGTACGGGCAAAACATTTTGAAACACATTTTGAAATGTTATCCTTACAAACTGTCCCATGTTCAACAGTTGCTACCTGCGGACAATGCTGCACTTGAAATGTTCGCACTTCAATTTCTGTCTTGGATACAAGTGGACAATGAATGACCCTGGAAAGTTTTGTGCACTGACGAAGCAAACCTCCATCTCCACGGAACTGTTAATACGCAAAATTGCAGAGTCTGGGCAAACGAAAATCCACAGGAGCTACGCCAGGTGCCTCTTCATTTCCCCAAAGTCACTGTGTGGTGCGGATTTACAGCAGAGTTTATTATCGGGTTTTTCTTTTTTGAGGAAGTTGTTCCTCATGGTCCCGTCACCTGTTCTGTCAATAGCCATCGATATGAACGTCTTTTGAAAAGTCACGTTATACCCACACTGCAAGAGCGTCAGTGTATCGATAACACTATTTTCATGCAGGATGGAGCTCCACCACATATCGCAAAACCAGTGAAGCGGCTACTTGGCAGTCATTTTGGATATGACAGAATCATCAGCCGTCATTTTCCTGTAAGATGGCCAACACGTTCCCCTGGCCCCAATCCATGTGATTTTTGGCTTTAGGAGCATCTGAAGAATGTGGTGTTTAATGGACACATTACTAATTTAGCGGAACTTGAAGCTAGCATCACGCATCACATCTACAACATCTCTACAGAAACACTCAAATATGTTCTTGAACACGGTATTTTGCGCTTTTAGCTTGTTTCAAAATGCGAAGGACAGTACATTGAACATTTATTACGTCATTAGCCAATGAGTAAGTCAACGTTTACTATTTTTGCATTGCATTCTACTGAGTAAAGCGCCAATTATTCTCCTAGCGGCGACTTTTTGAATTACTGTTTTTCTTCACCAAACAAAATTCCATTCCTAAACGAGTGTTCATGCAAAATTTCAAATCATTCTGACCAGTGCTTTTTATTTGAGACCATTTTCAAACCTAGAACTTTAATTATAATCACCCTGTATATTAAATTTTAATCATTGTGTTTGTAGTGAATGTTTCGTATCGCATTATATCGCCAATGTTCGTGTTGGCGAGAATTCGGAAAAGCAGTCGATAACCTATGGTCCCTATAACCGACAAGTACCGATGCAGCTGTACTGCAACTGTAAAATTACTATTACGTATTTATCATACCTAGAAAGCGAAAGTCAAGAAATCACGGTCATATAAAGGAGGTGACTTCTCCAACATTTAATTATGAACAACATGACATTTAAATACCATTGTTGATCACATTTGCTACAATGTTTACTCGTCGGTTTTGAATGTGTAATTTATTTTCAAATCAGAAGAAGATATGTCACTATACTATAACTTTAAAATTGCTATTACGTTTTTATTATGCATAGAAAACGAAATGCCGGAAATCATGGTCGAATGCGGGAGTTGACTTTTCCGTCATGGAGAATTCATCGGCAAATTCAATTAGAGTCCACCAATTCTCTGATGAAAATTCAAGAAGCTGCAAAAATAGTTATTGCATATGATACTATGAAAATAGAGAAAATACGAGCGTTTTAAAGGCTATTTTTAGAAGAAACCAGCTAGGTCAAAATATAAGTTGGTTTGTCTATTTAATCAATGTGTTATTTCTGAGAGATACTTCCTCTGAAAAAAAAATAGTTACTTAACGTTCAGGACACTTTAAAGATAATCTGACAGAGGATATGAGGTTTTCTGTTTACTCAAATCCAATATGATATTTCAAGACCAAAATTCACTGATATCAGGACTAATTTTAGGACCAAAATCGTTAAAGTGCATATTAATATATATTTCTGTTTTTCATATATTACAATTACTTCTGAAGCCTATTGCTTTTGAAAATACCATTTTCTTGAATATATTATTTTGCTAGAGATAATACATATACTTTCTATGAATGTAAGTATCGAATTTTAAATTGGAAATAAAGTGTCAAGCAAAAGTTTTAGCTATTTTTGTGCGTGTTTTTTTTATAGATATTTAAAATTTTATTTTTTTTTCAAAAAGTGTCACACTTATATAAAAATTCATGCTTATAAATACTTATATAGGTTTAATCAATATTTGAAAACATATTAGTCATGTAAACTCAATTATGAGGAAATAGTAGCATTTAAAAAACAAGAAAGATCAATCATGCATAAGCATTGATTATGAAACACTTTCCAACTGAAATGTAATTTCATTTAAAAATTTCTAAAATGTGATTCATTCAGTGGTAATATCTTTTACATTACACACTACTACAGTAATTTATTATACTTAAATATTTAAAACTGTATCGAAATATAAATCATCTGATTCTTTATGCAAAATCAATGAATATTTCATTCATATAACTTGTATTCCAGACTCCAGAGCTAAATAATTTTGTGTGAAAAAAATTCAGCAATTCTTATGTAATTCATCTTACAATCGCTTGAGATATTTGCATTCTGCATATGTTAAAATTAGGCTTCCTTGAAGAAATAATAAAAGTTTAGGGATCATTTAAAATCACAACTATTGTAATTGCATAGGCACGGAATTTAGATACACAGATAATATATATGTGTATGTGTATGTACTGAAAGTATTGGGATCGTGCCGAAGATCGGAACTCGAATTTTCAAAGGATCTACACGTTTTGGGACTTCTAGAACACGAAAAAACTAGTTTTAGGAAGACGTCTGTGTGTGTAAGGGTGTATCTGTGTATGTTTCTGTGTGTCTGTGTGGATATTACATCCACTCTAATTGAAAAACTAATGGACCGAATTTCATACAATTTGGTAGGTATGTTTTTTGTGGGAAATCCTGATGTTCATTAGATTATAGTACGATTCGTAATAAAAGAATCTGCCTTCTTTGCGAAATGGCCGCAGAAATTGCCTTTATCCACTCTAGCTAAAAACTAATGAACCAAATTTAACAAAATTTGGTGTATAATATTTCAATAACCTACAAGTGATTTATATACCAAATTTAACAAAATTTTGTATATAAATCATTTGTAGGTTATTCTACTACGATTCGGGAAAAAGGAACGGGCTATTTTTGCGAAATGGCCAGCAAACATCGTTATATATAAAAATAAAAGACTACGTGTGCTCAATTATATCAATTAAATTCCTGTTTTATATGTGATTTTTGACAACAAAAAGAATAAGACTAACCCCATTACTCTAGGACTAGCCGTTCTTGAGATATTCTAGTTTTTTCGCGTTTTCGCTACGCCACCTTTGACAATAAGTCCAGCTATCAAATGAGAACCAAATTTAAGTTTAACGTGTAAATTCAATGTCATTTAAAATACTTATGTTGTGCAGATAAACTCAAATTATCATTGAATAAATAAAGAGAACGAATATGAGTCTGCAGAGAAAGACATGTGCTGTCCACATCAGAATTTTTAACAATATTACAACAATGATTTATAGAAGTGAACGGGGATTATTTTCAGGCCATTTCGAAAAAAATGTATGATCTATATTTAAAGATCCATCAAATTTTTGTCGAATAAAATGTTCAACAAATTTAAGCTGTGTACCAAATTTTAACTCTCTAGGACGTAGGAAAGTGCATTTAAAATGCCATCAATTAAATTTATCATGAAGAGTTATATAAAATTTTAAAAAAATGAAAAATTGTTATCTACCAAATTTATTCTAAAATATGAAGCCACTCCCATATGCAAAACGTTTAAACAAATGGAGAGATATTTATTATATAATATCTCTCTTTTTTCTTTCTGGAAGATATCCCAAAGTCAGAATTTGATTGAATTTGTTTTTTTCCTTATATTACATAATTTTTTTAATTAAAAAACTACTTAACATATTTTACTGAATTTTTTTTTATATATTCTATGGGATAATGTGAATATTTCCTAAAAATTTCGAAGCAATTCGTGAATTTTAAATTTACTTAAAAAATGTTTGAAAAATTAGGTCCCATAGGGTTCAATGTATTTCATTTTTTCAACCCGGGTTCAATAAAAAACTAATTGGGTGATATTATTTATTTATATTCCCATAGGTCCTACAGACCGTCTGAACAACATACTAAAATTTCATTTTGATAAACTCATTTTTACGGCAGTTATCGTGCTAACGGACAGACAGACAGACAGACAGACAGAATGAATGAACAAAGTCATAAACACTTTTCAACTTTGTTGTAAAATGTTAAAAACACTTAATTTCTTAAAGTTAGAATAAAATCAAATTTTGCATTTGAAACAAATATTTGCTCTTTTATTTATTTTTCTCACTTATTTGGTATAACATATAAATCATAAGTATTATTTCAAAAGTTATTTTTAAGCAAGTACATTTTGTAGTGATAAGTCCACTTAAATGATTTAATTTGAAATTCGGAGAAACGGAGTATTCCACATACCAAACCTATCTGAAATCAGTAGTTTTTAATACCCACTAATTACAATAGACGTACTGAATAGTGTTTAATAGCGTCCTTTTATTGCTTACAGATGTTTAAAATATGCAAATTTCATCAAAAAATCAAATTCTTCTGTTCGGTCTATATACAATCCTCGTTCATGGGTGGAGTAAATAATACGGGGTCCCCATCTTCCCAAGCCAGTTTATGAATGTATACATCTTTCAATTTATATTACGTATTTGTTAATATTTAATAATTTTACAAGTCACAAAAACACAAGACTGCAATCTCTCGAGTAAAAAAATAAAAACACGTGTTTTATATAAATAATTAACAGTAAAATGCTTTATGGAAATAATTAATAGAGAAATGTTTTACGTAAATGAATGACAGAGAATATATTTTATGCAAATAATGTGCAGTAAAAATATTTTATGTAAACAACTAACAGTAAAATATTATGTGAAAACAATTAGAACAAACTTTATGATTTAATTCTGAAATGTAATTAAATTTATGATTCTTGGTTTTAGTAATGAAAGTCAAATAAAATATTTTATACTTTTATTGTGCAAGATAAGCAATTTACATTCAATATTTTATGGAAGCAGTTTATAGAAAAAATACTTTATGGAAACAATTAAACGTGAAATTACTTTACTCTGAAATTTTATTCTGAAAATGTATTAAATTTGCAACGCATTCTATTTTAATATTCATGAAATTTTACATGGAATATTGATGATCACTGGCAGTGACTGATATTAGTTTGTAGGAAACTAAAGATTCGTTAAAATAAACTCAGGACGGAAATTAGAGACCTCAAACTGTCATTTATCACAGAAATGTCCTATAAATACTTTAATAGTTGAAGGTTACTTGAAGTAGATATAGTTATTTAGGTTAAAAATATAATTGCTATCCGCTTGAAATCCTCCAACATTATTTGGGAAGAAATTGTTATGATTTGTAAGATCCAATATTATTTGCTAGTACATGTCATGATTTGTGAGGTTTTGAGGCTATTGTGGTTTCAACATAAATTGTGAGGTTCGGTTATTACTGGTGACATAACGATGTTTTTCAGGTTACAGTATATTTTGTGAAGTTCCGAAACTATTGGGGTTTCAATATAACTTGTGAGCTTCCAATACTATTGAGGTCCCATATAATGTGTGAGGTTCGGACACTTTTTGATGTTCCAATATAGTGCATGAGGTTCCATTAAAATTAGTGAGATGCCTATGCTATTGAGGCTCCAGTATAAGTTGTGATGTTCCAATATTAGTAATGTTATATATGATATATTCTAATATTACAGTGGTTCCAAAATAAATCATAAGGTTCTGGTTATTACTTGTGAGGTACCGATATTAGCTTGATGTTCCGACATAATTTGTGAGGTTTCTATATTTATGGGATCAAAGTGATTCGTATAATAAAGTTTGACAAAAATAATTAGGCCAAGTATAATACAACTAGAAGAATACCCTTTGAAATTCAACGGTGAATGATTCGATTTTTCCAGTGGTCCTTTTCAAACTGTCCACCTGTGCACCAAATTTCAAATATCTCTCTCATTTCAGGCTGGGCATTTCTCACTTTTTCAGCCAATTAAACACTTAAGTGTGCGGCATCCCTAAATTAGCAAATATTAGAAATCTGAAATTATACACTTTATTCCTATCTAACGTTCTATCCGTGTACCAATTTTAAGGTCTCTAACTTATTGGAAAGTCCGTTTTACTATCATTTCGCGATTCGGACGTTTTGGTTTGGAGCATCCATTAAATGAAGAATTTTGACAAATACTATTTTTTCCTCATTTTTTATCGATTGGTGGACCAGTGTATCAAATTTCAAGTTTTTATCTCTTAATTGACCTTTCGAACGTTTTGGTGTAGAGCATCCTCCTCTGCAGAATATTTTTGAAAAACTCGATTTTTCATAGGTTTTCTTGAACTATTGACTTGGGGACAAAATTGCAAGACTCTATCTTACATAAAAAATTCGATTTTTTCAGGGGGTTTCATCGAACGATCCAACCGTGTACCAAATTGAAAGTCTCTCTCTATTCGGGAAGTGCCTAAAAAGCGTGACGGATAGACGAACAAGCGGACACTAGAATATGTGTTTATATAGATTCCTATCATTTCACTTTTCAAACGTTTTGGTGTGGAGCACCCCCTCTAGAGAACTTTTGAAAAAATTCGATTTTTCCAGAGGGTTTTATCGAACTATCGAGTCTTGTACCAAATTGAAAGTCTCTATCTATTTAAGAAGTGATTGAAAAAGAGTGACAGATGGACAGATAGACGGTTATACAGACGGACAGATATACGGACAGATAGGCGGACAGACATACGGACATATAGGCAGACGGACACTTGGCAATTGGTATATATAGATTGGTGCTCGATCTGAAATGTATTGTGTGCACGATTGAAGATACTATCTTGTTCCGCAAAACAACCAAGTGATGAAGGAGGAGAATATAGGGTAATTCAAAATAAATCTTTACATGGACAGAGAAGTGTATGATTTATATCTAAAATTAATGCCATCTGTTTTATTTTTGCAAATTTTTTTTATGACCAAAATGCGCGATTCTGTCAATTTGAATTTTGGGAAATTATAGAACGTTTCTTAGCAAATAAAATAGCTTGAAGCCCTAACTAAAGCAATTTATTTTACAGCGCGTCGAACATTGTGCCTAGCCAGCTGGACGTTAAAGTGACGCTTAAACTTAATCTAATTTATTTGGGCATCATGAAAGTTGAACACACACACGATGGGCAAATTCCAAATCTCAACCGACTTGGCTGACGTCTGGCAGTTACTTCCGGGTCCAACTCTAGCCAATGAGGGCAGAACTATGGGGATAACGCCAACCAATGGGCAAGACATCCTGGGGTAGACATCGAAGGAAAAGATACAAGGTGACGGGAAAGTGTTCTCAATATACAAAAAAAAAACCCTGTTAAAATGTTTTAGACATGAACGGTCGTAAAAGGATGGCTGAAAATGAAAAATGATTAAGAGTGCGCCGAAAAAAGTGACCATGTGCGCGAATTGAGCCTAGTTTCCGACCAAGTACGCCGACTACAGCTGTATGATGTGCAACTAAGATGTTATCGGGTGTGATGAATTTACCACACATACGATACATTTTAACCAACAGTAAAAAAAATGAATGTCTTAGATACCGAATTTGTCATCACATGTGTCCCAGTAAAGATTACAGAAGTACATAAAATGTTTTACCTGCAGTAATAGTAAAAAATATTAAATGCTCTGGAAGAATCGTTTTTAGCAATTATGGGATAAGTTTAAAATGAGAGATAACAGTTTGATTAAATAAAAATTAGTGCGGATTACAAAGCGTCATTAATTTAGTATCCAGTATGTATATTGTTTTACTTTTAGGATATTTAGCATTTTCATGTGCAGAAAAAGTGTGTCGGTCCACATAGACAACTATTGCTATTATTATACGATCTTCATTTCTTTTCACCACATGTTTTAAAATTAGTGCATATTCGATCTGTTTTAAGAGATCATTACAACAGCATAAAGATGGTGCAGTACTACATTTTGCTACGCTTTCAGCATCTTCATATTAGCGTATGCTGACCAAACTTTTTATTTTTGTCAATTGATTTACACTCTGGATTAACACGTATTATTCTATAGATTTACTAGCATAGATAATTTTGTATAGCAAGTAGCAAGTAAAGTTTATCTTTATATAATTTTTTATAGGGAAATATAATTACATATTTGAATGGATTTAATAAAGGAATGCTTTTAAAATAATACATATGTTTTAAATCTCTCGCAAAGGTGGGTTTATGTGCTAGTTATTTATACTCTTAAAATTAATTTTTTACCTTATATTAATGTTGCATAATTCAGTATTTATACTGTTTCTGTAGTTCACAGAAAATTTTTAGAAAGGCACAATTTTTGGCAATTATTACTTTTTGACCGAAGCGTAATCTATATGCAATCGCGCATCATTCTGGGGGGAAATGAGTATCATTATGGACCGGATTTTAGGCAGAAATTGATTCTATGTTTGGTAAAAGTTTTGAGAAAGGCACATTACGAGGAGATGTGAACTTTTAGAATTTCAGCTTACGCTCCTAGGTCTAGAGCATATATTCAGGTATAAGTTCCAGCTTGATATTATTAAATTCCAAACGTGGTTATCATTGATCTTACAATACATAGAAGAAAAAACACTTTCACCTTGATGTCATGGGGAACAAGTCCCCAATAAACAGAAATTGTCATTTCAAGTTTCATCTTTTTGTGAATTTGACCCCGTGAAAGCGTGGTGATTTGACAGCTCGTTATAATATTGAATGTCATCACAATATGAATCAATGCCAAAGGAAGTATTTCATTTCCCAAAAGTAAGGTGAGCATGTGCTAAATTGCTAGACATCGATCATTACCTTGCTTATCCTGGTAAATTACCAATAAAAAAAATCTGAAGATTGCAGATTCTAGAGAAAGTAAAAGTGTAAATGTCAAAAATATTTAGAGATTCCTTCCACGGAATACTCCAGTGGCTTAATAACTGCAAACTTAGACCCTCCAGAAGAGGATTTTTGATTAGTTATTGATCCAATTTTCGATTTTCAAATTGTTTTATTATTGTTTCTTTCATTATCAATAGTTGTATCAACTTTTATGATCTCCTTTTTGTGTTCTGCTGATAAAAATGATTTTACCGTTCTATTTTTTAATAAAAATGTTTTGACTTTTTTTCGCAGTTTGGAAAAGGAACAAACACATCGCAGAAAAGTTCAAGGACTATTTTTATGGTTCCAGTATTTAAATAATGATTTTAAATAATGATTCCATTTAAATATATCTTTTTTAAATAATGATTCCATTTAAATAAATCTTTTTTAAATAATGATTCCATTTAAATAAATTTATTTTAAATAATGATTCCATTTAAATAAATCTTTTTTAAATAATGATTCCATTTAAATAAATATTTTTTAAATAATGATTCATTCTTATTATATTACCATTGCTACCTGTAAATTTAACCTAATTGCTACCTGTAAATTACAGTTTTCCTGCCATGACCACGAAATTTTTTTTTTCTTTTTTTTTTTAGTTTCTAAAAAAATTCATTTTCCGGAATTGAGGCCACAAAAATATCATGATGCATAAAATGCATTGTCGAAGGTCCGTTTTTGCATTAAAATTAATCTGCATTAAAATAGCCAGCTAATATAAAATGTATTGTCGCTGTCCGTTTTTGCATTAAAATTGGTTTTGCATTAATAATGATGTAGTTGGCTATCTAGCAGTACTTTTTTATTAGCTACTTTGTGATATTTAAATAACAGGAATAATGGTATGAGAACAATATTCTGTAAATTTTGATGCATAGGGTTTTGTCATAGTGGGAGGAGCCAAAGACATAAAACTATATAGATGGAAACATTATTTGTTTTCACCCCCCCCCCAAGAATATTAGAATTATCAAATTAATTCTTAATTTTCCATTATTAAAACATGCAGATGTCATATTTTTATCACTATAAATTTAGGGCAATGTTAATTCTATTGCAGAAGTAAAATGATAAATGTGTTTATTCCTTTAATTACATTTTACATGCAATTAAACCAATCATTTCTTTTCTATAAGAGTATTTCTTTGTTAAATGTGCTATACAAAACGTCGGGAGTTATATATTCTTTTTATTTCAGACTACCTCATCTTTTCCAAAATTCATTAAAGCTAAATAAAAAAAACATAAATTAATGTCTGTATAATAAAACTTACCCTGCTATTTCTTTATATATTTGTTACTGAACAATGTTACGTTCTGTATTCATTTAATATTGCTTTAGTATTTATTAACTTTCTTCGAAAAGCGAAAAATATTTTAAGGATACTACATTTTCAGTGTAATGCTAAAATATAGTTCGCTATTTTTTAATAATTTTGCACTCAATATACTGTTATTACAAACTGTATTGGTAAAAATAACGTTATGAAATAAATGTCTACATTTCACTCTTCTGAGGTAGAGTATGTAAAATGATTCGAATATATATCGGATAGAAAATCCCTCATTTTTCATAGGAATGTGGAGTTTTATGTAACTAAATACTCAATTGAAAAAACATATCGTGAAAATATTTCTTTTTCAACTAAAGAAATCTAATGAAGGCTTTTTTTGGATTCGTTAATACTTTAAGAGGTTTTATATTTAAAGGAATATTTTAAACAAGGGTGCTGTTCTAAAATTTAACAACATACACTAATTTTCAGGAAGATTCGCTTTTCAGAAATATAAAATATAAATGCATCTTTATTAAGAATATAATCCAAGTCAAATTAAACATAATCCTACCTATATTAATTTTACCATATGTATTGTTACGCACATGAAAAATCCCTGCACTGGAAGCTCTTTTGAGAGCCAGAAGGGACAAACACCATAAATGCAACATTTCCTATGACGTGATTCTAGGTTTAAATTTTCAGTATTTACGATTCAGGTTTGCCATATTTGGCGATTCATCGCCAATTTGAAGAATTAATATTAGTGACATTTTGAATAATCTTGAGCCATCTCGATATGACAAATATTCCAGAAATTTGTACAGAGAGTATATAAAAGGAGTCATAAATCAGCTGGAGAACAGTTGTTGATGGAGGATGGAGAACAGTTGACGGAGGCTAAAGAACAGTTGACGGAGGCTGGAGAACAGTTGACGGAGGCTGGAGAACAGTTGACGAGGCTGGAGAACAGTTGACGGAGGCTGGAGAACAGTTGTTATTCAATGTTTTGAGAACAGTATCCGCTGGTTTATGAAATTGCTGACTATTTAATTGCTATTTTACTGTAACTAACAATTGTTTAGTGATCTTGTGAGGTAGTTATCGATCGATTTGCAGTATATTGTTCATGTTAATGTTGCGCTTGTAAATAAACGTGTTAGTTATCTAGAAATCCGTATTCATCCTTGTATCCTGACAGTACACTCACGATTCCTGAGGATGCGTCGTAAAAGTATTAAAATTATTAAATTAAAAAATAGTAAAATTATTAAAAAATTATTGGATTCGTTGGGAATCAATCAGTTAGATATATGCATTGTCCATGAGTAATTTTAAAATTCAAATTCAAGAACGAGAAACGAATATAAAGACGTGAAAGTTATTGATAGTTATTTCACTATAAAATAAAATGTACTTAATTCTTGAAATCATTCATAAAATCGAATATTTTTATAGAAAAATATAATACATATTTGAGAAATACGATTATAAAATTTTTTTAACTATAACATGCATATTTCTTAAAATGCTATTTCAAAGCAAGCATATACTAAGTATAATAAATATTTGAGAAATACGATTATAAAAAAATGTCACTTTAAAATATATTACATAATTCTTAAAACAATATTTCAAAGCAAGTGTATACTAACCATTCAAGAAAAATATTTATAGACATTTTCTTTTTTTTTCAACAAATAAAATTTTATTGACAAAATATTTTCATTAAATATATTTATAAAACCGCCGACGCAGTGGTCGAGTCGTCAAAGCGAGCGTTTCCACAGCAATCGCTCCACCGCCGCGTTGTGGGTTCGAGTCCCACGGCATGGATGTTTATGTTGTGAGCGTAGTGTGTTCCGCTCCCCCTCTGGTGCGCCTGGGGCAACGTTTCTAAAACTAGCGAAACTAAAACAAAACTGAGAAATCAAAAAGAAAAAAGGCTTTTTAGCTGGGAATGTTCCTACAGTACTGCATTTCGAGTCGAACAGTAAATATTGATATTTACTGTTGATGATTACCACTATGATTAGATACTTTGACTATCTAATCATAGTGGCAAACAGGAAATATTGCACCGCGCTTGCCAAATGTAAACTTCTGTACAGCTGCTTTTAATTATCGGCGATTTTCCATACTGGAAAAAGTGCACTTCAGCAGTCATTATTTTTATATAACAGCCACTGATATAATTAACATTTTTAAATTATTTATTTTAAATATTCTTCTGGTGAACAACAGGAAACACCTTTTTGGGAAATATATTAAAAAATTATGTAACAGTTCATATCTTACGATATGATAAACTACTGATATAAACAATATGAATATTGAGTAAGTAGAGAAAAATTTGATGTTAACAATCCCTGATTTTGTAAACACGCCAGGATACCTAATGCTCTACATTTTATTTCGGTATGACATCATATTTTTATATTATATCTGCAACACCGTGTACATTGATATGAAAATATCAGTAAATACTTACCGTTACATAAATGTACAGTGTTTCATTAGCATGGCTTGGCACTGCATCCGTTTCCCCAACGTACTAAATAAAGTAAAATAAGTAGATAAAAACATAGTAAGTAAACGTAGTAACTAAACAAACGTAGTATATAACTACTTAAAATTCTGAAAAATGGACCAAAGAGAAAAAGTTTAACTTTATTGTGGGGCAAGTTTTAGACGCATTAATAATAAATGTTTCAAAACTATTTAAATGCACTTTTTATTCCGACATTTTAATGCACACATGTCAGAAACAAAAATCCACTATACCAACCTGACTGTAATTATTTCAAAAAGTAACCATAAGTAAGTCGTAACCCGTGCATTTACTTTGAATAGCAGAAATAAGAAATTTTTGAAATCCTAAAGCAATTCTAATCGTATCTATTTGCTCATCGCGTTAACGGGATTTTATGTCATTTTAATGATGGACGATGTTCAGTATAATCTAAAGCAAATATTTACTAGACTGTAATGGAGCCCAAAAGTTAAAAATATTCGAGACAATAGTCCAAAATTTCTGGCAAACTATGTTTGTTAAAACAGAAAATATATTTACATAATATGAATTTGTAATGTGCAAAATTACGTACCATATTCTATTTGAGCACATCAAACTGTTATACCTGAACTTATAACGAACTACCATGAGTGCAATTTTAATTCAATCCTATGTTTTTACTAAAATATAAAGTAGGATTAAAATAAAATAATCAGCGTGACCTTAAAAAGGGATAACAAATGTACATTATAATAATTTGGACGAATATATGCAATTAATTGAAATGAAAATTGAAAATTATTGGTAAACAGGATATTTTTAACATAAAATTATATTTGTTTAAATGATTCGCAATGCAGTTCAATACTACACATGTATCATAAAATCTATGTCCTCTCTTGTTAACCAAGAACACTTTATCAATTTTTGCCAATATAGATGTATAAAATTAAAAAATTAAATATTCAATTCTACATTTAGCTCAAATAAAGTTACGTTTTCAAATGTTTGACACTTTCAATGTTTGACAAGTTAAATAATTTCTGCTAGGATCTCAAAAAAAATGCAAATTACACCGTTAAATAAAGTCCTTTCATTTTACTGCATTTCATTTTACCTTTCTGTATTCCATTATGTAAGATATCACTTGTATTTAATTCACGTGTATTCAAGAAATATCACGTGTATGTAATCTTAAATAATAAAAGGCAATGTCTGTGTGTCTGTCTGTGTGTCCGTCTTATAACTATACGTTCAGCGACCGCGCGTCGGAGAGCTACAAAATGTGGCAATCGGAGACCCGAGGGGGTGGGAAGGGGACACGTGAATACCGATTTTTTAAATTTTAATTTTTTTTGTTATTTAATGTTTTATGCGATTTCGACCGTTTTATGGCCTTTTTGCCCCTTTTCTCCACGATCCAGACATTATAGAAAAAAACAAATCACCCCATCGGAAAGAGCAGAAAATTTCGAGTAAAAATATATCAATTTCAAATCTCAGGGACAAATTCTAATATTTTTTTATGATTTTAAAACAAAAGTCACTTTTGACTCAAAAAAACGATTTTTGGTTTTTTAATTCTCGCATAGTAAAAAGTACTCAGAATTTCGACTAATAATTTACATTTTTAGAAAGGTCAAATATCTAGAATTCTTACAAGTCCAATCTGATCAAAAAATATTCCGTATTGCCCACAGAATCGGGATTTTAAGATTTTCCGAATTTCAATTTCTCGGTTTCCGTTAAAGCATTTCTTCACCGGCGTTTCTCCCCCGCAGAAGGAGGGAGGGTGGTGGCTGGGGACGAAACGGTTCTGAATAATACGCAATAGCGAAATCATCGAATATATTCGATATTCGAAATACATTACTTTTCAATTTAATTATTAGTGGCAACGTCATTAAACTAAAACAAACCATCCATTTCATTGGAATAAACTATTCATCCATTTTATTTGAGTAAATTATTATTAAATTACTTTTCATTTTAAATACATTTATTATTTTTTTAAAAACGTGATTTTTTCTTACAACTCAACTCAAACAATTATCTGTTATGTTAGCAACTTCTTTTCAACTGTTCTGTATCAAGATAAGATTGACTTCTCTTTTTCAGATAAGAATGTATTGGTTCTTTTAAGAACATTCTTTTTTTTTTGTATAACATTATTACGTAATAAGTGTATTTACACGTTTATAGTGTATTTTATTTATACTGCTTTATGTTTTAAAATTGTTCTTATTTAAACAGGGGTTCTGATTTAACATATTTTCTAATTCTATTCTAGAATTACATTTAGATTTTTGTTTATTTTTATTATTTGTGTATCAGTTTATCGAGCTTTGGCTAGGATCTTTTTTACAAAAGCATATTGATTTAGTTTAGAGTTTATTTTAACAATGGGCTATTGTTATTATAGGTGTTTATAATTTTGTTTCGTGTTTTAATTAAAAACAAAAAAGCTTTTAATATATACAAACTTAAATAATCTTAAAATTTAATTATTAGTGTTAACGTCATTAAACTAAAACAAACCATTCGTTTCTTGCTCTTTAAATTCGTTTCGTGTTCTTTCTTTTTTTTACGTATTAAGTGCATTTCATTTATTGTGTTTAAACAGGGGCTATTTTCGACTTCTATTCTAGAATTGTATTTTGATTTTTGTTTAATTTGTTCTTCTAAGAACACTATTTCTCTTTTTTTATTTCTACTTATCTTTTTATATTTAAGTGTATTTTAAGTGTACTTACTGTGTTTATTATTATTGTTCTGATTTAACAGGTCATATTAAAAGGTTTGTGTGCTTTATTAACAGGTTATATTAACAGTTTTGTGTCATTTAACAGGTCATATTCTAGAATTGTATTTAGATTTTTGTTTAATTTGTAAACATTTTATTCAGTTTGGAGTTTATTTTAGCAATCGGCTATTGGTATTATGGGTGTTTATAACCCCCCCCCCCCTGCTCAAGCCTCCAAAATTGAGGAACAGCGTCAAAATAGACGGCTCGCTGATGCACAGAGAAGGGCTGCAGTTAGAGAAAATGAAACCTTGGAACAGCGGGAAGAAAGACAGGTCGCTGATGCATAGAGAAGAACTGCAGTTAGGGAAAATGAAAGTCAGGAACAGCGGGAAGAAATACTGGTCGCTGATGCACAGAGAAGAGCTGCAGTTAGAGAAAATGAAAGTCAGGAACAGCGGAAAGAAAGACAGATGCTTAACGCGGAGAGAATGACTGTAGTTAGGGAAAATGAAACCCAGGACCAGCGGGAAGAAAGACAGGTCGCTGATGCACAGAGAAGAGCTGCAGTTAGAAATCAAGTTTGGTCGGAAAAAGAAAATGCTGCATTCAGTAATGATTTTACAATTGATTATGCATCTGAACAAATGATTAAAGTAGGCAGAGTGACAGTCGAATGCAACTTCTGCCACGCACTTAAATGAAAAGGGGAAACACCTGGTATGTGTTGCAGCAATGGGAAAATTCGCCTGCCTTTACTTCGAGATCCTCCGGAACCTCTTTCGACATTGCTTATGTCCAACTCGCCTGATGCAAGGCATTTCCTAAAAACATAAGACGATATAACTCATGTTTTCAAATGACGTCATTTGGTTGCACACAGCTGATTATAGAAGATTGATATATGCCTACATTTAAAGTGCAGGATCAAGTGTACCATAGAATAGGGAGTCTGCAACTCCAAACAAATGACGAGCCAAAATTTCTTCAGGTTTATTTTGTAGATGACAAGCAAAAACAGGTTGAACAACGTTGCAGGAATGTGATGCAGGCCAAACCAAACATAGTAGCTGAGTTACAGGACATGCTTCATGAGCACAACAGTTATGTAAGTAGTTTTAAGTGTGCTATGGAAAAAATGACTCCCGAATTTAAGGTTGTTATTCGGGCAGATAAAACGCCTTCCGGTGAACATGAAGGAAGATTTAACGCACCGACAACATCAGAAGTGGCGGTTATTCTTGCTGGTGATAAACACGGCCGCAGAGACATCAAACTTCATTTGAGGAGTGATGAGATTCAAAAGATTGCAGAAACGCATAGATCATATGATGCAATTCAGTATCCGCTAATATTTTGGCATGGTGAGGTTGGGTACCACTTTGAAATGAGAGAAACGAATCCCATGACAGGAATTGCTACTTCAAAGATTTCGGCAATGGACTTTTATGCATTCAGGATGAAGTACCGAGCATCAAGCTTTAATATCATTTTAAGGTGTAAGACACTATTTCATCAGTTCGCCGTAGACGTATATGTAAAGATTGAATCAGAGCGTCTGAGGTTCATACGCTTGAACCAGAGGAAACTACGGGTAGAAGATTATGTTCATCTGAGGGATGCTGTCAACAGTGATGGTAATGTTTGTGACATATACCAACTTATAATTTTACCTTCTAGCTTCACTGGTGGTCCTCGCTACATGCACGAAAGAACTCAAGACGCCATGACGTATGTCCGAAATTTTGGTAGGCCTGACTTATTCATAACGTTTACGTGTAATCCTCAGTGGGGTGAAGTAACAAGCGAATTAATGCCCAGACAGAAAGGTCAGGATCGACACGACTTGCTTGCCAGAGTCTTCCGCCAGAAATTGAAATCTCTGACCAGCCTCCTCAATAAAGGAAATATATTTGGTAACATTGCCTGTTTCATGTACACGGTGGAGTGGCAGAAGCGGGGTCTTCCACATGCACATATCTTGCTCTGACTTCATGACAGAATCCATGTTCACAGAGTAGAGGAATTCATCAGTGCGGAAATACCGAATCCGGAAATTGACCCAATTTTGTATGACATAGTCACAAAACATATGATTCATGGCCCATGCGGGAACATTAATTCACGCTCTCCCTGCATGAAAGACGGGATATGCACGAAGAGGTACCTAAGATAAAATTTGATTAATACGCGAACAGACCGTGACGGATATCCTCTCTATCGTCGCAGACATCCAGAAGACGGGGGATTTACGGTAGTCAAGAAAGCGCGAGGTTCTGATGTCATGGTTGACAATAGGTGGGTTGTTCCGTATTGTCCGTTATTATCGAAGGCACTCAATGCCCACATTAATGTGGAATACCGTAGCTCGGTTCAGTCTATCAAATATGTGTGCAAATATGTTAATAAGGGGTCTGACATGGCAGCATTTCAAGTGACGAGAGACGAAAGTGTGCGTGATGAGGTGCAGCTGTATGAAATTGGGCGTTACATTAGCACCAATGAGGCCATTTGGAGGATCATGGGCTTTCCCATTCACGAGAGATATCCCACAGTCACTCATTTGAGCGTTCATCTTGAGAATTGGCAGAGAGTTTACTTCACAAGTGAGAATGCACGAGCCCGAGCACAGTCCCCGCCAGATACAACACTTACTGCCTTCTTCTCCCTGTGCCAAAGTGGCGAGTTCGCTCGCACTCTGCTGTACCATCAGTTGCCAAAGTACTACACGTGGAATGCAAGCAGAAAAAAATGGCTCCGTCGAAAGTCTGGTCAAATTGTACCGGAACATTCGGGTATTAGATCAAGCGATGCACTCGGTCGTGTCTACACAGTTCATCCAACCAACTCTGAATGCTTTCATCTTCGACTGTTGCTTCACGAAGTACAAGGTCTTACATCCTTCAGCTTTTTAAAAACTGTCGGCGAAACAGTATGTGATACTTTCAAGCAAGCCTGCCAGCTAAGAGGCCTTCTCGAAGATGACTCACCATGGAAAAATACACTGGAAGAAGCAGCTGCCAATCGATCGGCGGTAATGCTCCGTAATCAATTTGTACTTATGCTGCAGACATGTTCCATGTCAAATCCTCTGGAGATGTGGAATTTACAGAAACAAAATATGTCTGAAGACATTTTGCACCAGGCAAGAGTTAGGACCAATAACTTTGAGTTAGTGTACGACGATGACATCTTCAATCAAGCATTGATCTTTCACGAAGGGATCAAGGCCTTAGGTGGTTTGAATTTAAAAGCATTCGGACTTGCTGAGCCACAAAGGGGCGACTCTAGTAGTCTCAACTACGAAATAATCAGGAAGACAAGCTACAATATAGATGAACTAACGACGTATGTCCAATCAAATGAGCCAAATCTGGTTGAGGATCAGAGACAAGCCTTTGAGTTAATTACATCTGCTGTTTTTGATGGAGTGGGTGGAATACTCTTCTTAGACGCACCCGGTGGAACAAAGAAAACTTATCTTATCAATCTTCTTTTAGTAAAAGTGAGACAGGGAGGTATGGTTGACCTTGCTGTAGCTTCTTCGGAAATTGCTGCTACTCTTTTGGCTAGAGGAAGAACAGCTCATTCAGTGTTTAAATTACCTCTAAATCTAGCAAGTGTTGAACATCCCACTTGCAACATTTCTAGAAGTTCGAATAAGGCTGCACTTCTCAGAAGATGCAAGCTTATTGTCTGGGATGAGTGCACAATGTCACACAAGGCTGCTCTGGAAGCTCTTGAAGTTACCATGCAAGACCTTTTTCATAACGCAAGACGTATAGGAGGAGTAACTTTGGTTTTATCTGGGGATTTCAGGCAGACTCTTCCAGTAATTCAACGTGGTACGAAAGCGGACGAAATACATGCATCAATTAAAACATCTTGCCTTTGGACAAATGTTCAAAGACTCAGGTTAGAAACGCACATGAGAGTTCATATGACAGGTCATGCCGCTGCTCAAGAATTTTCAGAGAACCTAATGCGACTTGGAAACGGGGACATAACCGCTGATGACAAGGGATTAATAGAGATGGGATTTATTGGAAATATTGTTACAACGCCAGTAGAACTAAAAGAATGTGTATTTCCCAACATTGAGCGTCACTTCCGAGAGCCTAAGTGGCTGTGTGAAAGAGCTATTCCTGCTCCCACGAACGAACGGTTAATGTCATTAACAGACAACTACTCATGAAACTTCCTACTTCTGTTCACACGTACAAGTCTGTAGATTCTGTAATAGATATAAATCAGGCCGTCGAGTACTCACCAGAATTTTTGAATTCACTGGAAATTTCTGGTATGCCCTCACATTAATTAGAACTAAAGATTGGGGCACCCATAATGCTTTTAAGAAATCTAGATCCACCGGCACTGTGTAATGGAACAAGATTGATTGTTAAGAAAATGATGCCTAATGTCGTTGAGGCAACGATCATAACAGGTCATTCTACTGGAAGTCACGTTTTTCTATCACGCATCCCTATCATACCGCCAAACCTCCCGTTTGAGTTTAAACGCCTACAGTTTCCAGTTCGACTCAGTTTTTCGATGAGTATAAACAAATCCAAGGGACAGAGTTTGAAAGTTGTTGGACTCAACCTACAAAGGCCTTGCTTCTCTCATGGACAGCTTTATGTTGGTTGCTCAAGAGTTGGGGATAATAGGAATCTACTTATACTTTCACCAGATGAGAAAATAAAAAATATCGTGTATTAGGAAATACTGCGAGAGTGAAACAACATTTCATTTTCTAAATTATCAAAATCTAAAATGAACTAAAGAAATGAATGGAGTCTAACATGGAAATCCTGCTCTGGAGTTTGTTGGCCTGAGATCAAAGATGTATAGTTTGAAAACACCTTCCATGGAGAAGTTAACTGCTAAGGGTGTTAATAAGAATGCTGTGGAAAAAATAATCTGTTATCAAGATTACTATATCTGTCTAACAAGGCCAAGATATAATAGAGTTGAACAATTTAAAATTGCAAGTAAAGACCTTAAAGATTTATACTGTTAGGCAAATTAAAATGGAAATATCCACCTATGATGATAAGCGTTATATTTTATATGACGGAATTAAGAGCTCAGCATATGGTCATTATAAAATTTAAATGATTGAATTATGGTGGATTGAATTGTGGCGATGCATTGTATACATCGGGTGGTGGTTGGTACCACAATTAAAAATCTTAAACACTGAAGAAAAAATAAATAAATAAAAAGAAAGTTAAGGAGATTGTCACGGAGCATTGATGCATTAGGTGATGGTATGAAATTTAAATTATTGAATTATGATGGATTGAATTGTGGCGATATATTGTGACGTAATGCATTGTTGTATTGTAAAAACTTAAGTGTGGTGATGTATTAATTGTTGCAATGTATTGTTTACATCGAGTGGTGGTTGGGACCGCAATGAAATAACTTAATTGAGGCGATGTATTATTGTGGTGTCAAGAATTGTCGTATTATAAAACTTTATTTTGGCGATGTATTATTTCTTGCAATGTATTGTTTACATCGAGTGGTGGTTGGGACCACAATGAAAAAACTTAATTATAGCGATGTATTTTTGTGGCGTACTGTATTGTTGTATTGTAAAAAATTAATTGTGGCGATGTATTGCTTACATCGAGTGGTGGTTGGGTCCACAATGTAAAACTTAATCATCGATTGCTTTTTATACGGTTTTTGGCCTAGGGACAATTAAAAACCGAATTAGTGTTTGGTTGCTTTTTATACGGTTTTTGGCCTAGCTGCATTAAAAACCGAATAAGTATTTGCTTTTTATACGGTTTTTGGCCTAAGAACAATTAAAAACCGCATTAGTGTTTACTTTTCATAAGATTTCCGGCTCATTATGCTGGATTGAATTGTGCCGATGTATTGTTTACATCGGGTGGTGGTTGGGACAACAATGAAAACACTTAATTGTGGCGACGTATTGTTGTGGCGTACTCTATTGTTGTATTGTAAAAACTTGATTGTGGCGATGTATTATTTACACCGGGTGGTGGTTGGGACCACAATGAAAAAACTTAATCATTGATTGCTTTTTATACGGTTTTTAGCCTAAGGACAATTAAAAACCGATTAAGTGTTTGCTTTTTACACGGTTTTTGGCCTAGGCACAATTAAAAACCGAATTAGTGTTTGCTTTTTATAAGGTTTCTGGCTCATTATGCTGGATTGAAAGTTGGCGATGTATTGTTTACATCGGGTGGTGGTTGGGACCACAATGAAAAAACTTAAACACTGAAAAAATAAATAAAAAGAAAGTTATGGAGATTGTCGCGGTGCATTTATGCATCGGGTGGTGGTGGGGACAATCTTTAAAAAAAACTTTTTCGCTGAGCAGCATCGTTAAAAAGCGAGCTCGCCATTGTCAGGATTTTCAAGGGTAGCGAACAGGCTGGTCGCCAAAGGCGGCTAGTTTATTGAATACGACAAGACGCCATACATATAAGATTCTAAACGACTATTCATTTTTGCTTTTGCACTACATTCTACATAATACCATTAGCATATATTGTTCTAACATTGTAAAAACTTCACAGGTTCCAAAATTTTTCTCTTATATTTTGAAGAATATGTCAAACACTTAATGTTTCATTGAAAGTTTATGTCTCATTGAAAGTTTATATTTCATTATATGTTGGTAAGAATATCTGTTCTGTATTCTCCATTACATAATAAGTAGTCTGATAAATTGTGCAAATGTTTAATGCCTGTATTTCGAAGATTTGTGTCCTGCTGTTAACGACGAAGTTGAAGCCAATCAGAACCATACACGGGTGGTGTTAGGACATAAATTATGTGACAAATTACAGCTCGTATTCATTTGAGAACGTGTCATTCTGTAGATTTCTAGACATCGATCTAGCACATATGTATGCATTACAAGTGATAGTTTGAGAGTAAAATTTGATTATATAATCGGAATACAAGTATTTGTGAAGGAATGTTATTAAAGTGATAATTTAAGAATGGAATTTAGTATTGGATTATTCAGGTTGTTTGGAATGAAAGTCATGTTGGTTGGCATATGCTGGTTTAGAAGGAAACGGCCCAGTCGTCAGTAAATTTATCTCTAAGGTAACGTGGTATATAGCCATCAAACCGAAAACTGTACTTTTTATAGTTTTCTATGGATCAGGTAACCGCATGCTTCCCAAATATGGGAACATTTCCATTGTGCTCTGCGTGTTGCCAATTTCAAGAAAATAATTTCTTTTATTACCCAAAGAAAAAACCATTGTTTAGAACATGTATGCCAAAGTTTAAATTTCCATTAGGGCCATTAGGGCCATTAGAGCTTAAAACCAGTAAGTGTAGCTAGCGCTACGGAACAGTGCACAAAACTTTATTTTGAAATACTTTGTATAAACCTCTTTTTCCGGGGGATTAGCTGAATTTCTATTTAAAAAAAAATCGGTATCGCTCGGTATCGCTCATCGTGGAACTATCTCTGAAGGATGACTTTTCGAGGTACATTCTACTACAAGGTGTTTCTAAAGTCGCGCAACCCACATTTCGGTTTATATCTCTCATAAATATAAAGACAGATGTCTGAATTTTGCGCTATCTATACATCATATAATGCACAATATATGGCTAGTCAGAACACTCGTCATTGGTGTGTAGAAAATCCACATTTACTGCACGAAGGGCCATTGCATTCCGCAAAGGTCGGTGGATTTTGCTGTGCGATTTAACGGAGCAGAATAATCGGTCCCATTTTTTTAGAACACTGTGAACTCTGATGTTTACATTACCATTTTTGAGGATTTTTTTGAGCAGTTAACGGACGGAGAATGTCAGTTTGGATATTTTCAACAAGACGGTGCCACCGCACACACCTCAAGAAAATCCCTTGTAGCCGTTCAATCAGTGATTGGTGATAGGGTCATTTCACGTGGACTATGACCACCAAGATCCCTTGATTTAACTGCCCCTAATTTCTTTCTATGGTCTTATCTCAAAGAACGTGAATACACAAACAATCCAAAGACAATCGAAGACTTAAAGGGCAACATCCGCAACATCACTGCATCCATTCCCACCGATATACTACATCATGTGGCTACAAATACCTGTCGTCGTGTAGAGCTGTGCTTGGCAGCAAATGGTTGTCATTTTCAGCATTTGTTGTAAAGCACGATGTTATGCAAAAATTAAACTATTTACTGTGAATATTTCATATTTTTGTATTTTTTGTGATGGGAAATATCAAACGAAATGTGGGTTGCGCGACTTTAGAAACACCCTGTACAATACTACAACAAAAATACTACGACTGGTTTTTGTCACTTATTTGTTATTTTTTATAATTAAGGATTCAATAAAATTCATTTTATATATCCTGTAAGCAGGAATCCGGATCATTATCTTAGCCATCGAAAACTCCAGGTGTACAACATACACTTTCAAAAATAAGGGAACCAAAATAAGTCGAAATAAAGTGAATAATATTGATTTTACGTTATCAGACAATTAATATTGTTTTGTCGGGCATGGGGTTCTATTTTTAAATGAGTTTTTTTTGTCCGATCGGTGTTTTGTTTGGCTTTGCTTACGTCGACTAAAATACCTTCTAACCTAAAAAAATATATATAAACGATAAGGAACAAAATTTTCATTAAGAAATCAACAGTTTAGATCAATAATTTGTTTTTACGAAGATCTTGTAATTTTGGGGCAACCGTCTTATCAAGTTAACGAAAATCAAAATTTTCCTGTTTTAAAGCTTGTAATAATCAGATCTCGAAAACTGAATGAGCTATTTAGAACAGTAAGGACATAATTTAAAGACTTTTGAAGGCCCTACAAGGATATATAATTCGATGTTGTTTAGGATTCTTGATTTTTATCGGTTACAATATCTGACAAAATCTACTATGTGCAGTCAAATATGTTGATTATTTAGTAGTTAGTTGGTAACGTAGGCATATTAACTCATTCCAATCATGTATTTTACTTTAGTTTCCATAGACCGATAGTATTTGCTGAAAACGAGATAAATGAGACTAAAAACGAAGATTAAATTATTGAACTTCATAGATGACTTATTTCACGGCGCGGTAATTCACGTTCCGGTTCCACTGATTGGAACCATATCCAATGTTTAAAACTTTGTTGTATTTTTATCAAAATAGTTTGGTAAATCTTAGAATTTACTAGTAAATCCTAATATTTTAACAAAGTTCGACCTTCAACAGTAGCATATATTTAATAGCTAAATATATATTTAAAAAACAAAAAGTGCGAAAGTGAATTTGGTATCATTTAATCGAACACGTTATGTAAATAATATTTACTTTAGAAACATTGTATCACTAAATCATTTATTCACAAGAAAATTTGATAATATGATCCCTATAATATAGAAACCCATGCACTGCCTGCTAAATTAATTAGAAAACTTGCTCCTATGTAAAATTAATATCCTGATTTAGACCACATGAATTATTTAAATGGTGCTGAATAAATAATTGCCGCTAAATTCAAGAAGTAAAATTTACCATCATAATTAAGACGAAGCTATTTGGGGCTGCTGCATGCATCATTAAAGTGAATGTTGTATACAAGATAAATGCATGTACTTTAATTACCGTTTAATAAAATGCGAATAATTATACTCAATTTAAAATTACAGCACTGTTTTATTAATAATCGATGAATATTTTCTGCATTAATTGGATACCTTTACATTTTGTGACCATGAAGTATAACCAAATAGTTTGTTTTACATATATGCACATTTCCTTAAAAATATTTATTAAATAGCACAACCATCTATTGCAGATAAATATGAAATTTATTTCGTGTTCCTGTTAAAAACGAAACTAGAACTAATAGTTTATTTCATTTCTATTCAATTCTTGATTCCATTTAAGACACTTCTGCTTGTATTTGATAGTATGTTATGATTCAATATCTACATTCTACATTATTAAATGTAAATCGCGCATGTCTGCTTGTGTTCCTTCATCCAAAGCCTCTACATGGCTACAGTTTTCAGTTTTTTCATGCAGATACTGACCCGGAGATTTGTACCATCGTATCAATAAATCGAAAAATCGAAAAATTTAATATATTTTGAAGTATTTAAAAAAAAGATCTCTTTTTAGGCTAATTTGAGGGCAAACATGTTCGTGCCTGCTAAGTAAATGAAGTTATAATTTTGGTTTTTGGTTCGAACGGAAGACAGATAAATTTCAAAAAGCTTCTAGAAGTTGAATTTTTGTTAAAGTCAAAAGTTTTTTATGCATATTTAAAAAAATTAAAAAAACTCAGTGAAATGCATTCCGTATTGCTCATATCAAAACTATCGCCAATGCATGACCTGTAAAAAAAGGTCTTTAAAATGTGTCATCATGAATCCCCAATCATTAGCTGTGAAAAACTTCAAAAGTTTTCGTATGTACTTTTTTTTTTGTCAATTTTTTACAAGTAAATTAAGGATTCAATAGCTTTCATTTTAAAGTCACGTAATACACGTTGAAAACATAATGGTTCGTCCTTACCGCTACAGTAAGGGAGACTTGAAGTAGAGATTTGAAGTGGAGACTTGCATCTTTTACAGAGGTCAAATAATATAAAATCCCAGGAAAAATTCGAAATTTTCAAACATGTTTAGAAAAGATGGTGGTGGGATGCTATACATTAAAACATTTGAAAGGTGAAATAATAGAAAAATATACTTCACGATCAGATATAGATTATGAATTGAGTGTGAGGGTAGATTGTTTGAAAGCAAGAAAGTGTACAATTTCGGTTTTCCAATATTTATTTGCTTATTTATGGGTGTCACAGACAAAACTTCTCTATTTGTGGAATAAATGAGAAACGCTTTATTTTAAATGAGATATGTACTTTAAATTTGATACACGTGTCAATCATAATTAAAGAAAAACTGTGGTTTTGAATGTTCTCTAGAGGGGGGGGGGATGGCGCGCCCTACCAAAATGTTCCAAAAGGAAAATTAGAGATAGAGACGTGAAGTTTAATGCACTGGTCAATTAATCTGCAAAACCGCAGGTAAAAATAGCATTTTTCAAAAACGTTCATTTAATCACACCAAAACATTCGAAATGGGAAATGATAGTAAAACGGACTTCGCAATGAGATAGAGTCTTTAAAATTGGAGCAAGGATAGATATATATTTAGATAGGACTAATGTGTATGATGTCGTACACTTAAATGTTTAATTGACTGGATAAATTAGAAATATCCAGACAGAAATGAGGTAACTATTTAAAATATGTACGGGTGAACAGTTTGAAAAAGACTGAATATCGAATTATTCAAAGATTACTTTATTTAGGGATTGCTTACCACGGGACCGTTGATTTTTAACGGGTATTCGACTAGTAAATTATGAAAGAAATAACGAGAAATTAAATTTGGGTCTGAAAGGGAAATCATGTGCTATATTTATCAGATTTTTTGTTCCATTGATACTGTCGAAAATAACGATAATTCATTAAATACTTCGTAAATGTATTAAGAAATAGAATAGTTTAATTGAGCAAAATGAGTAATATGAAAATAGTTACATCCATTTCTTATTTTAAGTTGCATATGAAGCAATTATAGAGTTATTCTTGTGTTTTACTGTTTGTGAGCCATCTGTAGAGTATAAACACGAAATCCCCAAACAAAATCTGCCAAATCCCAAGTCGCACCTCAAGTTAGAGCATTTCCCAGTAAACATAATCAGAAAATGTATGGGTGAATATAATTTGATTCCAAAACAATCGATCGAAACCATGTAGAGAGAGCACTTTGAAATTTTTCATCAAATGCCGATGTTGAAAAATTAAAATGTTGAAATATTATTTTTCGGCACCTTATAACTCGCTTAAGCCAACTTCGATATGTGGTTGAAGAATTGGAAAATATTTTAGGTCCTATTTCTGAACATGTCACTCATAGAAAAGAATCACATAAGAAATTTCGATTTCGCGAAATAATGGACAAAAATAGTCTCTCAAAATGGCCTACGCCAGATGGCGCCAGCTTGCATTTGACTTCAAGAAGTGCATAAGTAGTAAGCGTGTAGTGTATATTGGTAAGCGCACTAATCAGTATCTTATTATGAAATACGGTGTCATAGGTACAAACATTTCATTGGTTTGTTTACTTTACATACAAAATAGTTTGCACGAATTATGATTTAAATCTAATTGACCGAAACGGTCAACATAAAATCGCCCCCTATATTTATTGCACGAGTTAAGATGAAACTCTACTAAAAGGCATTGTAAAAAAATCTGATGTGGGCAACACATGACTTTCCTTATATAATGCAATGAATTTACTAGTTTTACATTAAAAAAATAGGTTTTTCTTATAGTAGATACTTATATTCTTTCCAAGATATTGAATTTTCGATAATTAGTCGTCATTTTCATTGATTTAACGTCATTTTAATCCATTTGGCGAGATTTCCGTTAATTTGACAACATTTCAAAAAGTCGCCAAGTTGGCGACATTCCGCCAAATTCGTCGCCAAAATATCGTCAAGCTTTACTAAAGGAGAAATAAGTTATTCTTATAGCAGATAAATGACTATTGGCTTTCAAATACAAAAGTATTACTCGAAGTATCTTTTCTCATGACTGGAACGAGCTAGATCCACAAGAATGATGTCATCCAATTTATCGCATGGTATTACATATGAAAAATGAACATGTTTCTCAATAGGAAATATATTTCTCTTTTAATTTTATATGACTTTTTGATTATGATTTTGAAAAATGTGCAATATCTCGAGAACGGTTCATGTTAGCGTTCTAAAATTTATGTTAATCGTTTTCTCATGAAAAATTGCATAAGAAATGTTTATTTGCGTAACTTTATTAGCGGTTTTGATTTTTTGACGATTTTTTCAAAATTTCACTCGAAAATTTAGGGAGATTCTGAACATTCGATTACGTTTAAAAACAATAGGCTTCCAGTGTTTACGGATTGTGATTTTTGTTTCAAATTTCGTTCGAAACGGCTCATTCGTTCGTCAGTTATCGTCTCCACAGACTCACTGACACACACACACACACACACATACTTTCGCACACACACACAGACAGACAGACATCACTTCAAAAATGTTTGATTCGTGATCAGGGATGCTTGAAACGTGCTCTCCCGTCGAAAACTCGAATTCGAATTTTCGACTCCGTCACAATACTTTCCTTATACATTATGTATATAAGGAAAGTAATATACTAACGTTTAATTTTCTCTCTCAATCTATTATTGTTTAACTAATTATAAAGTAAAATACTTGCGGGTTTTACTTCATGCATGGTTTTATCATGCTGGTTTTACTAGTTTAAATACAATTTTAACGGTTTTATTATGCTGACAGAAGTCAACACTATTGCAGATTTATGCACCTAGTTATAAAAATTTTATGAATAATTTTTGATCTAGAGTTGATAAATATACGTAGCCGGTAAATATATTTAGCCGCATTTCGATGAAATATATTTAGGCCGTGTACATATACAAGAATTATTCTGATATAAAATTTATTACTCTACACATGATCTCAGAATGGCTGACAATTAATGCTTTGTTTCAGTCTATCCGTGTATTTGTAAGGCAGTTTAACAACAAAACATCTGAACCCAATTACATACCTTGTTTTGACCTACCTATTCCTCTATTGGGCTTTCGGCTTTGTTGTTTCTCTTGCACTGACGAAAAGGATTCAACGGATCCTCGAAACAGCTGTATGCTGCATTATTGCGATATGTGTGCATATATACGTCGCTCAAGTTGTCCTTATCCTCCGGATCCTTATATCCGGAGCTGTCCTCTCCTTATCCCTGGGAATCAATAAGTAAAATTGCGTTTTACTTATTGATTCCCAGTTATATATTAACTTCACTAACTCGTTAAGCATAATTAGAAGCAAATTCACAGATAAAATATTTCAAACCTTGTATCTAGTTAATATATAACTTAACACTGTGAACACAGCTAAATCATAGAGTAAAATATTTGATAAGATATCAGTAGATATTTGCACAAGTCATTTTTTAGGTTTAACAGGTTTTAGTGCAGTAAAAAAGTTAAGAAACATTCAGTGATGCGCTTGTTGAATTGCCTCTATCAATTTGGTGTAAAAAGATCTCATCTGAAAAAAATAAAGCATTGGACTAGGAAGCATAGAAACGTAGTTTCTTCTACTCTTTCCCAATTGTGGCCGCTCCTCTATTCTCACTTGCACGTTAATTTATCGGAGAGGGATGGCTAATGACTGATGTGGCGTTACCAATAGCTTTCGACGCTGAAACGCGGGGAGATCATCGATCATAGTAAGAAACGTCAGGATTGCTTTGAAAAGTAGTGTAGCGTTATCATTCATGACCTATATAAGTAAAAACATTTGCTCAAATTCTGTCTGCATCAATCTCAAAAATAAATACTAGGGCAGTTTAACAGTATGCAAGGTGTATTCAAATATCAATTGGTTTATGGTGGAAAAATAAACAAAGTGATTAACTCACTACTCATTCGCCCTATAAAAATGTATCGAACGTTATTTAATTTTCCAAAGTATATTCTTGTTAAATGTCATGCAAGTGATCAAAATTTAGGCTAAAGATGATATCAGAATTTACGTATTTCGTTTAGTTAAACGATATGCATATTCTGGGATTATCCACTCCAAAATGGAGTATAAAATGTCAGATCCGAAACGGCACATATAGCTTGTTTGCTCAACTTAATGTGGAGCGAAATATTTTGCTGTTTTGAACTAAAAGTGTTTCAGTTTGAGTATGCTTCCACTTAGTTTCAGTATGTTAGTGCACTAAGCCTTGTAAATTGCTATTGAGTGTGTAATTAGTCAATATGTCATTCATTTCTTTATTTATTTTCAATAACATTTTATGTTACTTGAAGAATGTTATTCCATTGTTGTAGTCGTGATAATTACCCGTTTTCAATAATTTTTTCTGCTGTAAACTAGATACTGCTGTGTTGCGTCTATAGACTAAGTAAAGCGCTATTTTAGTGGACGGGCACGTGTTCCAATCGTGATCCAAAAATCGTCATGGAACAGCGATTCTCATACAGAAAAACATTGTGAAACGGCTCTATTTGAATTTTTCACTTTAAATACTCATATGGGAAATGAAATATGTTTCTAAATAATATACGCATATTAAAAGACGCTTAGTCATTCCCTTCATTTTATTTAAATTAATACATTTGCTTTAAACATATTTGACAAATTTAGTGTTTTCCAGAAAATATATTCCAAATTATAATTATTCATTGTGTTGGAAGTTTCTTTACTTGATACATTTCTAGCCATAAAAAAATAACCACGATGTTGCTTAGAAATATTGCTTAAAATTGTTCAAAATGTAAAATATGGCAAATGAGATTAATTTTTAACTTTTATATTGCAGTAATTAGCATAGAGTTTAAAAATGCGATTTTACAAATTGTACTGAGATAGATAAATTTATTTCTCGAATAATTTCGTGTACTAATTACATACGGAATTTTTTTTGGAAGAATTTATATGTGTTGTGCAAAACATGTTAATCTTCATTAATATATTTAACCTTAAATATTTTTCCGAGATTTTAATTTTAAAATATTACTTTTTAACGAAAATGGTTAGAACAAATACAAGGTTTTGGATCAAATATAATGTATAATCGGATCAAATTACCCCGTTCAATGTCAGTAAATAATGACTATAGAACCACTCCACTGCACAGACTGTATTGCCTTATAAAGACATTGATAGTCAAAATACGACAAAAGGGTTGAAGAAATGTTAAGTTAGAATAACTTGGCTCTTTTTTCTTTAAAATTGAATTCTAAATATGAATTATTTTCAATTTTTTGAAAACATTGATTCGATTTTTTTTTCAAATTGTAAGAATGTGTGTACTTAAAGTATGTAAATAATATTTTTCTTTCGTAAACGTTATAGAAATCCCCTTTTTCTAGCTAATTCAATGATATGTAAGCACTCGAAAATTGTGTTTCTTTTGAGTTTTTGCAAATCCATTTGCTTTAAAAAATTTTTTATATTACTTATAGAATGTTGTACATTGTTGTCATCTTGATAACTACCAGTATTTAATAATTTTTTCTACTGTAAACTAGACTCTGTGTTAGACATTTAGACTAAGTTAAAAGTAAGTAAAACTGCCTGTGATTTAAAAGTGGCGTCTTCTGTCAATAGTTTCGAAGGAATAACCTCCTGCTTCACAAGAAGGAGGCTGTTCTTTCCTTTTGAAACCAATTGATCAACATTTAATTTTGTTATACTAACGAAACTAGTATCAGAAACTATCTCAAGTTGATAAAATATTCACTTTAGAAATGAAGCAAAAATATTATTACGTTTTAAGTACTTACGCATTGAATAAGCAATGACAAAGTGCAAATTTCAAATATTAATCATCAGTCACACAAGTCTTGGCCTTTTCTTTAGATCGTGTCAAAAATAATATTGAAAAAATATTTGTACCCTATTTTCAGAAAAGCAGTTAAAATATGTAAACAATCATTGATGTAGGTAAATTAAAATTAGTAGATGATAATGCAAATGCAAAAATTATATATCTTGGGATTGAAGAGAAGTGAAATAGGAATTGATGTCAGCAAGCTGGATGTTAGTTGCAACGAAAAGTAAATGCAAGAAAGAAAAGCTGATGAACTCTAAAATTGTTATAGTAATTGTTATAATATTCGAATTTATATCAAGTCCATAGTACCTGATATAAATTCGAATTAGCGAAGGACAAAATCTGTAATAAACAAACCTTGCTCCCAGCGTTTAAGGTTCTTTCACAAGGTAAACAAGAAAGATCAATCATGCTTAAAGCATTGATTATGAAACACTTTCCAACTCCAATGCAATTTTATTTAAAAAAGTCGAAAATGCAATACATTCCTCGGTAATATTTTAAAACTTATCACGATACTACATTGATTTATTATATTTGAAAACTTAAACCTTCATTGAAAAAAATGAACTTCATTCAAATGACGGCATTGAAATATAAATTGCGTGGTTTAAATATCTCTAAAATACAATGCATTCCACGGTAATATTTTTAAATCTATCATAATACTACGATAATTTATTATATTTGAAAACTCATCGAAAACAACTGAAATTAATTCAAATGACGTCATTGAAGAAATAACACGCCTGGATCTCTCTATAAAAGCAGGATTTCATTCATAACTTTCTCTATTTCATTCATCACAATACTATAATAATTTATTTTATTTAAAAATTAAGACCATGGAGCTACAATTCATAAACTTTATGCTTAAAACTTCATCGAAAAATATCGTCCTTCTGTTTATAAAATCAATTAATATTTCATTCATATCAGCCATGCAGACTCCATGGACTGAATTATTTTGTGTTAAAGAAATACAGTAATTCTAATACAACTCATTCTACATATTTTGCTGTTTACATTTTACATAGGTGAAAAATAGGCTTAATTGTAGAAATAATCAAATTTGAATGAGAATTTAAACTCAAATATATTGTCATTGTGTTGTTTTGGTATGTAGATGCACAGAATTTAAGCAGAAATAAAGTAGTTTTTGGATGGATACAACACTCAATATGAATTAAAAAGAACTTTAAAAAATCACGAATTTGAAACAAGATGGATGCCATATCTCATTTTGAAGTGGGTCATGTGATCGTTTCATATCATGGTCACGTGATCGTTTCATATAAGATGTGTAATTATTATTTTAATTTTTATTTAAAAAACTACTGAATATATTTAGCTGAATTTTTTTTTATATATTTTATGGAACAATTTAACTATTACCTAAAATTTTCGAAGCAATTTGTGAATTTTAAATCCGCTTAAAAAATGTTAGAAAAATTAGGTCCCATAGGGCTCAATGTATTTCATTTTTTCAACCCGGGTTCAATCCAAAACTAATTGTGTGATATTATTCATTTATATTCCCATAGGTCCCACAGATCGTCTGAACAACATACTAAAATTTAATTTTGATTAAGTCATTTTTACGGCAGTTATCGTGCTAACGGACAGACAGACAGACAGACAGACAGACAGAATGAACAAAGTCATAAACACTTTTCAACTTTGTTGTAAAGTGTTAAAAATGATGGAGAATATAAAAATTGTATTAAATACAAATATAGGTTATGTAAACTTAATCTTAGAAATAAAATGTACATTTACTAAATATGCAGATTATGATATCGTCAGAAATTTTTTAAGAATGTATAAATATCATGGCCAGGTACCCAAGGAAAATCTTTCGTAAAAAAGCCAAACTGTGGTTTACAAAATGTCAAGTAAAAAAGCCCAAAGGCTGTTAGAAATTGATATTTTTATTATTCGAAAGTAAATTTAATGTTTTCTGTTTAGAAGGAAATCAAAAAATAAACAAATATGTAAATTCAGAAAAAAATTTTAGGCTTCTGTGATAAATGGTGGTGGTAGCTAAGTAGTACAGATTAGCAGAAGCAGCTGTGAGGTTGGAAATTATTTGATGGTATAATGACTAAACAGGTATACTCGTATCTAGGATAAAGTGTTCTGAAGCTGGTTATTATTACATTACAAGGAAAAATAATCCGAAGCATAGTTCTGATATCTGCAAATGTGCATATTAGACATCACTGATTCCTAAATTAGTAGGATCGAAAAACCCGTATGACTATGATTTTAAAATCTCTTACATTTCGTAGCTGTTTGATTTATTTTCCAATTAAATTCTGGAAATTGGAATATCAAGTAGAGCAAGGGTTCAGGATTGATCGGCTTGCGATTGACTATTTATATTTATGTAAGGTTATGGTCTATGTGTGTGTTTTCAAAGAAAAGGCGCAGATTTAATAATTTTCCATATAAAAAAGTGTAAAATATTTTTGTTCCCACCAAATCTTGTGGAAACCCTGGAGAATCTATCTCACGGCACCATTGCTTGCCGCTATACACCGGTTGGGAATCCATGCTTTAAAATACACTAATGCTGCTGATGACGCATCACAGCAAATACAATTAATACATATATGGAGATTATTTAACATAAATTAGTTTATTTTCAACAAAAGTTAAACCATCTTTGAATTTCTGACCTAAATGCTCTCAAAACGAAAGTTGCTGAAAAATGAGGAAAAAACGATAAAACAATTTTTAAAATTTGGTTCAGCCAATGCTTTTTATACTCAGAGATTTCATAAAAAACAATGAAATGCTGATTAATTTGCAATAGTTGTTTTTGGATTAATCGCTCTGGAATAATAGTACTTTTCTGGATTAAACGTTCTCCATATAAATATTTTTCGGAACATTTTATCGGTTTGATTGAAAAGGCTTCAAGTAGCAAAATGGAATCGACATGTCTTGTGAAGCTTCAAATTTGATGAAATTTTAAATATGCGATTACTTTATTTGTTATATTTTGTACCACAAAAAAATCCAAATCAATAATGCATATAAAGAAACAAATTATGAGGAATAAATTATTAAAGTTTTTAAATGTCTACCCTACACAGCAGTGACGTACGAAAATTTAGAAAACAAAGTTTAATCATGCACGAAACTAAATGAAATTGATGGTGTGGATAGATCCAATTCAAAATATTAATACATAGATATTATCATTATCAAAAATAGCTATTATACAACATTGTCGAAAGGAAAGGAATGTGTAGGAATATAAAAGATTTTACAATTCTTCATAATATTAAATTTTAACAATAAGATTTATATATAATTGTTTTGCATTGAATCTGCCTGCATCATCAATTTCGTGTGTGGTAAAAACTTATTTTTTTAATTCTCTGTGCGTCACTGTTGTTTACGAGAGGACAATTGTGAGATCTATTTAACTTGTGGTTATGATTTACATTTAGTCCACGTTCTAAATTATGATTCACTTTAAATTAACAACTTCCTACTGGTTCAGTTTTGTAGGTCAATCCTGAAGCCACAAACAATTTCCACGATGCTATAATGAAACAGGATAAAGCTTCGGTTCGCGTAAGAGATAATATCTTGGCTTAGGCTTGAGCAAGTGCACGTACGTGTGGGCAGTAGTTAGTTCAGTTCCCACGTTTGCGAGGTCTGAGAGGAGCGCGCTGTTTAAGCCACGTCGATTGGATGACCGATAATCTGGCAAGAGGTACTAGTCGAGATGTGTACAATCATGATCAATAGGATCTAGTCAGCAAGAGTGTCTTTTGAAGTATCCAAACGTCTGTTAATGAAGTGGGTAAGCACCTAGCGTCCATATTCTATTATTGTGAATACTCTAACTTCATTGTATCACCAGGACTCGGTTTTATATAAGTATTCATATGTATTCATATTCAGTCACAATGCGGGAAATGTGTTATTTAATGTCTGTTTTTTACACAGACCTCTTTAGTTATAACACCCATCTGCTGTATTAGTTATGTGCGTTAATAATAGATAATTTAGATTAAAATACCTTAGTCTGTGTGGCCCTTGGCCCTACGATAACCTTGAATTAAGACAACAGTTTATAGTTATGTAATTTTTAGATAACCAATCTTTATGAAGCTATTTACATACTCCGTAATAAACGAATGCATCTGAGCTAAAGGCTCGTACTTTATATATCATTATTTTTCTCATTTTCATTAAAGAACTTTTATTTCTCATATTAATTTTGTTATTTCATTGGTTAAATATAAGTCTATTACCTTCCAATGTTATCTTATCACGAGATAACATTGGCAACTCATATAAATGCAAAATAGCACATCATATTGTGTTATTAAAGTAATTAATTTTGACCCTACCCTTTTCTATCAAGATAATTCTTAATCATTATTTCTATTTCAAATGGTTAAATGATCGCTTCATGCAGCTACTTCTACCAATGTTGTCAACAATGGCAAACGTCGTGTTTCAAAGAAAATGAATGATCAGCATACTTGGTGAATATACTTTCCAGGTGGTTTGGGAGGGTGTTCTACTTATTTTATACTTACTACTTCCCGGCAATTGAAACATTCCACCTCTAATGTCGCTATAGCTTTGTTCATATCACTTTATAATCCCCATTTTTGAAAACCTTCTCACAAAATATATGCATGACAGCAATCTAAAGATAAAACTAAATTGGTTCTTTAACAAAACATAGCTACACATTATTCAATTAGTCAAAAATCACATTAAACAAATGCTGAGGAACACAGGACTCAAATTGTTATATTTGCATATTAGATAAATAGGGGTTGACTTATATCGTCCTGAAAAGGTCTCAGCACAAAATGTACATCTATTTTCCACGATGTTATTTGGACCAATTTTACGAAAGCATTTATAATCCATCTTCTAAGAACCTGGAAGAGAGAACTTGGAATCACATTTTAATTATACACCTGAAGAAATTGTGAAATATGATTATTTCTAGAACATGGTTTCGCCTCATTGTCTGTTGATTCATTCCGTTGTCGCGTTTGCCATTTTCTGTTATTTTGAAACTCATGGGATATACGAAAGCATAAATTTTTCCCGTTTTAATATCTAAACTAAATTGTTTTATCCAGAAATGTTTTCCCATGGAAGATCATCTTCTGCAGTTGAATTTTTAAAACAACGGGGAAAATACAAAACTACTACTTTTATACTCTCTACTTTTATAAATTCTACTTTTATACACTCGATGTTTTGAAATTTCAATTTTATGGATTTTCTTTCTATAGTTTTAAAGATATTTGAAAAAGAATTATTACATCGTCTACGTGTAACGCGTTTTATTTCTTGGGACATTCTTTACAGAAAGAAAAACTTTAATAGTTTACGTTTTCAACCAACGGAGTAAATAAGAAATTGTCCTAATTCTAGATATTGGTACATTTAAAATTTAACTGTACAGGATTATGTTTCAAAAGTAAATACTTTGTTTCTATAGAGTAGAAAAAATAATGCTGTAAACAAATAAAATATCTAAGCTGATTTGGAGTCACATTAACATAGCATCACTATCAGTGGATCTGTTTCAAAATTTTCAGTATTTTTCATCTCCAAAGGATCTTGTATTGCATTGGCGAAAGTAAAACATGCTATGTTCTTACATTTAATAGCTGTACTGGAAACAGAGGGGTTTCAATGGGGACTACTGATCGGCTTTCGTGAAGGGGTTCTCTCTGATCGTGCAATAACAGCTCGTGGGGAGTGCAAAGTCACGACAATAGTGAGAGTGTGGAAGCAGAAGACTGAAAAAAAACCGGACGAGTCGCAATTCTGACAGTGAACGACGAAATATTACGTCAGTATAAGTTAATAGACACCTCATCTGCCTCGCAGTGATGAACCGTACAACTTTCTCTCGACAGTTAGCAAAACGTTGGCGCACTGCGACAGGTGTGTCATTGTCTGTTTCAACAATTAGTCAGCGTATACTGCACAGTGGATAAATTGCCAGAATTCCCTTGTACAGGATTCCCCTGATGCAAAGGCATCGACGTTTGCGTCTACGATGTACTTATCAACATAGACACTGACCTGTCGATTTCCAACAGATCGCATTTTACGAATAATCCCGCTCATATTTAGGGTACAGTGAAGGACTTCATCAGTGAAGGACTTTAGATGCTACGAAGGATTTTAGATGCTATAGCGTGATACAGTGAAAGATTTTAACGTCATACTAAACGAACGTCATACTAAACGAACACCAAGCTTGATGGTCTGGGGCGTCATTGGGTATCTTGGACGATCTCAGCTGCTAAGAATTCTGGGTGATCTAAACAGCAACTGGTACGTCAGGGAAGTTCTGGAGCCCGAAGTCGTACCCTTCCTTCAACGTATTTCTGGAGCTGTATTTCAGCAGGAAAATGCCCCTCCACATATTGCTAGGAATATGCGAGACTTCTTTTTATTACAACAGATACAGCGTCTTCTTAGACCTGTCCATTCACCGGATATGTCGCTTATTGAACTTGTCTGGGTTTTCGCTAGACATCTCGTTCGTGACGCTCGTCCTGTAGTTATTACATCTGGATTTTTTAGGTTCGAATAGAAGCAATCTGGAATGCGCTTCCTCGGGTACAAATTCAAAATCTATTTGATTCGATGACATGTCTTATAGAAGCATTTATTGCAGCGCGTGATGTCTTCATCATATAGTGATTTCCTACATGTAATGTTGTCTTTTTGCTTTGTAAATTTAATCGTTTATTTGTATCAATTCAGATCGCGTTTGGAATAAATTTTATTCAATTATGAAGATTTATTCATAGTGTTGCAAGCATGAGTATATATTTTTTTGAAAAAGTATGCGATTCCGTACTATCAACGCTGATATGGAAACGCTCCCCATAAACACATTCCGTGGCCACAATCTTGTTGGTTTGCAACTTTTAATAGTGCTTACTCATAATGAAGAAGTATGATACACTAAATGCTAATAAAAGTAGACACGTAATAGAGAATATAAATGTGTCAGTGTAGACCCATACTCTAGTTATTTTCATATTCTTTAACGAATTTGGGTCATTTGAAATTGTGTAATAAACTATTAAAACATGCCAATTTTTATGAAATTTTAATTACTATTATCCATACAGAGTTGTGTCAGTAAACAAATCAATTTTAATTTATTGAAGACTATTCGTAGCATCATATTTTTACTTCCTCTAATATGTCAGTATAGCAAGTCCTCTACTATGCTACCTAATAATTCAACGCACGTTTTATTAATGGCCACAACTAAATTATATATATAGTGCTATAACAACGCTGATATATCGTTTTGAATAGGGAACTTTGTAAATGTCACTGATGATAACATTCCTCTGGTTTCTAAAGTTCTCCTGGTGGGTGTTCCGGAGATCAATATTCTTCCAGCTGCGCTATTTAGTGTCGAAAACGATTTGTAAAGCCATATCACCCGGTGTTCTTCTCTTTTTATATATAGACGTACACATCGCAATAGATGGGCGACAAATGCTGAGGAAAGGAGACAGTTCATTTTTTTACACTTTTATAACTCTTATTGTATATTTTTGCACTTTGAATGTTTAGAAAGAACATTTATATATTCACCCTGATAAAATTACTTGAAGTAAAATCCATCAATATCACTTAAAATGAGGCAGAATACAGTAACGGAAATAATCCAGAAAGTGTAAATGTAACGTTAGAGAGATAATAAAAGGCAAGATCTAGCAAAATTTGAATAATATAGTATAATAAACTATATTGTATATTGAAAAATCACATTTGTTGACAATTCTAATGGAATAGGGAAACAACAAAGGAGTTAGCAGTATGACGGTTTGCTAGATAAATGCGTAGTGTATTACTTATGAGGACGTCATTGTTCACAGATTCCTCAACACTGTTTAAAAATTCGTTAAGGACAGTTGGATTCAATTGCGCGACCAGGCATGTATCGTTACATAACTCGACGATATATTTAAGCAGCAGATGAAGTAGGACGTCGGCCTTAGTTCTCCAGCACAAGGAGGCGGAGCTGTGTAGCTTGCAAAAAAACTAACTTCGATATATGTAACCTACGGCAAAAACGCTGTCCTCAAGGACATGGTAAACATCAGTCTCATTATATGACTTTTTGATTGATTACGGTTTAAAAACGGATTTCACTGGCAACTGCTGTGACCGGAGAAGATAATGAAGCATCGACACTAACTGCTTGATAGTACTACACCCTGCAGACGATCGACAAGCTGCGGAATACTAGTCGTGGACAAACAATTAATGAAATAACAGACCTATTTCAGTTTTATTTAATTTTCGATTAAAAACTGATAGCATATTAATTAACATTAATAAGTCTGTGATATGGTCATCATGTTAGGGTCGTGAAAGTTTGGGGTCTCTTCTCTTATTATATTGATGTACGTGGTTTAAAAATTTATTGAAAGTTAAGATTTGAGTATTTAATGAAGTCCCACTTAATTAAATTTGTTTTATAGCACGGTAAGTATTATGCATGCAACAGTAGAATTGGTGAGTTAATCGAATCAGACAATTCATTAATTTAATAATTCTTATTAGGCAATTATACCCCACTAATTAATTATTATTATTAAAACTTTGTCCGCCGTCCAGGCGGTGAAGTGGATAGCGCCTTCGACTGCTGTCTTATGGGCTCGGGTTCGAATCCCGAATAAGGTTTCTTGAGGATAAAGTCAGTCTTCCACTTCTGGGTCCTCGTCAAATGTGAAGCTGCACCCCCTCTGACTTTAGACAGTGATGCTTTCTTAAAATAAACTTTGTTCTTGTGTCTTTCTTCGTTCTTTCCTGCGTCACTGGTCCTGAATTTACTCCGCCGAAACAGGAGGTCATTTAGTCAACAACAATAAATTTTTCCCGTTCTGCATTTATCTTAGCGTCACAGTATCTGCATCCAATTTGTTGTTGGTTTCCATATTAAAATATATAACACTTGGATAACAAGAAATGGAGCAAACTAATTTAGCACAAATAATTCAAATTTCAGACAGATCGAATAACACAAAAACTAAGTTTCTAGATCTAGTAAACTAGGTCGAAAATTTCGATACATCGCTCCCTCTGTCTGTCAGCCAGTTGGTTAAGTACTGATAATACAATTTTCAGCATGTGAATTAACATAATTCAACAAAGTACACAGTTATTATTACACAAAATTTACAGTGCTTTTATTAGTATGGTATGTATGGTTCTCTTGAGACTTGTGGATGAAGTAGGTAGTTAAAATTCTGAAAAATAACAGAAAGTTATCAAAGTTTAGAAATAATTATACAGTTCGTTTCAATTATCTCAATTATATTTGTTAAACAATTAAGAGTCATACATTTTGATTTTTGCATATCAGAAGAAGAAAAAAAACTATACCGACCTGACAGTAATTAGTTATAAAATGTAACAAAAGCTATGAAATATGCTTTTTATTTGCATAGAATAATATGATTAGGAATATTTCAAAATGAAAATGATTAACTTATTTATCAATTTTTTGTTCATTGCGTGAACAGTATATTATAATTTCTAATAATAGATGATATTTAATTCAATTTAACAAATATATGCAAAGCTATACTGAAGTATGAAAGCAGAAACCGGTTTCATTGTTCAAATTTGCTGTCACAGCTGCAGAAATAGAACATAGAATTACCCACCATTTATCCATAATGTGTAAAATTATGCTCCATTTTGCATGTTTGCATGTGAAACAGAAGATGAATGACATTTTTGTACCTAAACATACAATTAATTACAGAAATTGCAAATTTTTTTCAATGTTATTGAATGTTTTTACTAAAATATGGAGTGACCCAAAAGCAAAATAAAAATTTCAAAAAATAATAACTGGATACATGTAATGTTATTAATTGCAATTAAATGTAAACATCCTATGTATACAGAATTTGCGACATAAAAATAATTTGTTATAAGAGTTTGCAACATAGAGCGTACGCACATGCATTATCTATGCATCATGAAATCTATGTAAATAATATTTCTCACTGTTCAGTCTAGAGTACGATGTACATATCGACTTCAAACTACTTAATTCCGTACTGTCTAATTGTTTAAAGCCTTATATTTTTATTTAAAATACTTTTGATTTACCCTATTCCCTATTTCTTATATATCATGCTGAAATAAGTGTTTTTTATCAACAAGGATATATTATTTTCTATGGCGTTTGTCAACATCACTGACTTTGGAACTCGACTGTGTGTGTACTATCTTGAGCACCACCGTACGTTGAATGTTTTTGCAAACACAAACAATACGTGTACGTATTTTAGCAATTTTATTAACGACTAGTATTTCAGCCTGTCAAACGCAGGAAAAGTAACATTCTTAAAGAAAAATGTTTCGCATTTCTTCAAATATACTTTGTTTTGTTTAACAATGTATGGATCATTTTAGCGGAAAGTTAGGATACCGAAAATCAGAAATAAAGCGATATAAAAGAATAGTGTCAATTACAACGCTGTAGAGAGTTATTTAATTAGTAGGGAACAATATTAAAAACACCCAAAATACGTGTTAAAAGGTAATAAATTTCTGCCAAAAATGTGTATCACCAGGTCCTGTGACATGGTGACACCTGCAATGTTTGTTAATATAAGCGGTAATATTTTGTCTCGGTAATTAAAATATCCATTGTTTCTGAAGGAGAGTATTTTGAAGAGACTGTACATTAGATTCCTTAGCACGTATGTGTTATTTATTTTATCATTCCTCAATATAACAGTAATTTGCCAATAACACTCTTTTGTCAAATAAATGTCCTTTACAACTGTATTGTTTTCGATTCCTAGTTTAAAAATGCTATAAATCTATTATTGGCTTTTTCTCAACCTATATTTATTTGTTATAGAGTTTGTTATCCTAACTATATAAATTCTATACTTTACTACTCATGGACACTTTACGTCTCATTGTCACTTTACTACTTATAGTCACTTTACTACCCATAATCACTTAACTACTCATAGTCACTTTACTATTCATAGTCCCTTTTCATACTTTACTAATAATCACTTTACTACTAATGGATCGCTCCTTTTAGAGTTATTGAGGTGCTTAAAAACTTTGCTAGGAACCCTAAATAATATCATTAACATATATTGTTCATTCTCGCCACTTGTGCCGCTTCCATATTTTTGTATTTTTATGAATTTTCATAAGTTATATACAGACAAATCCTTAATATTTCATTAAAAATTTACGTATCACTCATTTGTTGGTAAGAGTGTTCGTTCCCTATATTACATTACATATTAAAACAGTCTGATAAATCAGCTAAAGATTTCATGCCTATATATGGGAGATTTGCGTCCTGCTTCTAACGACTAAATTGAAACCAATCAGAGCCACATACGTGTGGTGTCAGGACAAGCATTATTTAAACTGTGACAAATTACGCTTCGTATTCATTTGAGAACGTGCCATTCTGCAGATTTCAAGACATTGGACTAACACATATGTATGCATCACAAGTGATCGTTCGCCAGGGTAATTGAAATCTGAAATGGAAACACAAGTATTCGTTAAGGAATCAAATTGTTATGAGCATGTTGTTAAAGAGATAATTCAAGAATTGTGTTAACTATTTGATAACTACGCCATGTATTTTGTGAAGTAACCTACAACGCAATATCACATCATATATGTTATTATGTTATAGTTTATACTGTTATTAAGAAAGTGCATGATTTATTAAGTATGTTTGAAATATATACAAAGTTTGTTTTAAACCATTATTAAGTAAGGGAGTATTGCCAGTATTGCCACAATTATAAGGTTTAGAAAAACATACCTAACTGCCAGTAGTTTCAGTAATATCATGATTAATTTGAGTAACAATATATATATATATATATATATTACTGTAGTACTAGGATAATTTTAAAAGAGTGTCAGAGCTGAATGTATCATAATATATATATATATATATATATATATATATATATATATATATATATATATATATATATATATATATATATATATATATATATATATATATATATATATATATATATATATATATATATATATATATATATATATATATATATATATATATTTATATATATATATATATATATATATATATATATATATTTATATATATATATATATATATATATATATATAGAGAGAGAGAGAGAGAGAGAGAGTGAACAAGGATATTAGTATCTTAAATACCTGTATTACATATATGATTTATAACACTGAAAATGCATTTTTATCATAGAGTAGTTAAGGGATCATATTCACCAATCTTTTACCACATTTAATGCTTTTTTCAATTTACCTTATATATGGAACAGGTAAAGAGGGGTATTTCATACCACTTTAGTACTTGTGTTATTTATAATTTTCTATTTATAATTTTCTTAAAATTGTCATAGTATCAATTTTGAAAACGAATGAACTTGAAAATGAAATTTTATTATGTTGTTGAGACATTTTTTTCTTCAAAAAATATTTAGCTCTGGAGTCTGCAATATAGGTGATATGGATGAAACATTCCTTAGTTTTACATAGAGAGGCCGACGATTTATATTTCGATGACGTCATTTGAATAAAGATCATTTTGTGTAACTAGCTTTGACTTTTTCGATGAAGTTTTAAGTTTTCAAGTACAATAAATTACTGTAGTACTGGGATAATTTAAAAAAAATGTCAAAGCTGAATGTATCATGTTTTAGAGTAGTTTAAATAAAATTGCATTTCAGCTGGAAAAGTGTTTCTTAATCAATGCTTTATGAATGATTGTACTTTCTTGTTAATAATGAACCAATATAAAAATTGTTTTCTGATTTATAACGATAAATGTTCGATGAATCTAAATATTAAAAAAATATCTAATGTTTACTAAAATCCCAATCGGTTTTTCTAGGAAATTTCTAGATTTTGATCTGCCGTAGATACATACATTAAACAGACACACAAATACAGACACAATACACAACCGTAATTTACGGACCCATACACAATACACAAGCGTATTCACAGAGAAATAATTCATCAACAAATATTTGTGCTCTAAGGTACTTAAAATGAACTCAAATTCAATCTTTAGATCATATTCCAATACTTTCTTTATACAGTGTATGGCAGGGAGGAAATATTATATCATGTTTCCGTTTAACTTTCTTTATTTGATGAAGTGTGACAAGTGTTGGGGACGCCCGAAACAGTATATTTATTAGACTTTATTGGATCTTCTCTGTAGAGGGATTGCTTTATTGATTCCTGTCTTCTGTTAAATTTGAATCTGTATTGCGGAATATAATATTTCGAAACTATGATTCATACTTTATGTAATCTGATTCGTTGAATAAAGAAATGGAAAATGAGACGATAGCGGATAGCGTAATATGAAGTTCGAGAGTTTCACAGAGAGTATTCGAATAAATATATCTGTGCCGACCAGATAATAAAAATATGAGTCTTCATTTGACTTTTCAGTATAGTTTTATTATATAGTGATTAATTAGTTATTTTTGCATTATAATCCTAATTTGAACAACAAAATTATTAATCATTTTTATAACCTTAACATGTACTTCTGTTTGTTAGTGCGATTCACATTTTTTGGCCTTAATTAACCTCTTCCTTACGGCGGTACAACAGTTGTACCACTGAAAATATCTTCGTCTAGAACGGCGCTGGTTCAACTGCTGTACCAGCCTTTTTCACCTCCATTTTTCTGGGAAAGGAGTAGTGCGTGTATTGTACTCACGTCAGTTGAGTGCCTTGAAGAATGCCTGCAGCCCTTCCTTCAAGTTTCTCCTGACTGAAGGGGAACGAGTTACGAACAAAATACAAGGTCATTGAAGGTGTTTAATTAGAGGGGTGGAATTTGCAGTTATTTTGCCGTTCCGGAGTTGAAAAAATGGATTTTTGGAGCCGTTACATAAAGATTAATCAAGTTCCAATAAGCCTAGTAACATCAAATTTTGTAAATCGTTGTCTTTTGAAGTACTATTGAAATTTTTTGACTTTGAACCATATCGGGTTATACCGTCTTGGGCTCACCATAGGAATGTACTCTTTTTCTGAAAGTAACCCGAGAACCGGAGCAGCCTGAAAGCCCAAATTTAGTGTGTTGTTATTGTTTCTGGTATATTATAATTATTTGGATTTTGAATATCATCGGTGTAGCTCATTTGAGGCTTGCACATGAATGTACTTGTTCTTTGAGAATAACTCAAAAATTAGAACAGCTGGAAAGTGCACATTTTGCCTGCCATTGGTTTGTTGGTATGTTCATACAAAGTTGATATATTTAAACTACTTGGATTTTTAACCTTATTGAGCGTTTTGTGCTCTCTATAGGAATGTACTCGTTTATTTTTTAATATATCGATAACTGAAACAGATAGAAATTCCAAATTTAATATGTCGTTGTCTTTCGTGGTAAATTTTATTTTACCTTTTTTATTTTGAGCCGTTCCGTCCCAGCCTATCTTATACCTGCCATGGGAATGCACTAGTGCTTTGAGAATAACTCAAGAACAGTAGCAACTAGATAGTCCAAATGTGGTATGTCGTTGTCCTTCGTACATTTAAGTTTTATACATTTTTCATACATTTAAGTTACATAAATTTTTCATAACATTAACTTTACATACAGTTTTCATACATTTAAATTATATACAAATAATAAAAATGGGCATTTTGAAAATATATTTTTTGATTTTACTTGTTCGGATTTCATAGAAAAGTAAAGTTTTAAAAATATTACGTAAAAATGCTTTAAACTAGTTTAAAGTTGGCAATATCTTAGTAACAACAACAGATGCACTTGGATTAATTGTGTTAATAATTTTTACTTTCTCATACTATGTAATATAGTATAGTAAAAGTATTGTTTTCACGAAAACTTTCGAGTTCGAGCTTTCGATGACACTATGATTTAGGAACTCCTGAATAAATTTGTCTATTTTTGACTGATGCCCGTATATTCGTATGCATGTGGTCGATAAATCGAATAAGCCTTAAAATTTGGTAAAAATGCATAAATATTTGAAACAGATATTTATGTATTTTTACTAAATTTTATGGCTTTAATAAAAAAAATATATCTTGAACTAGATAGAATTATCTAAAAATCGAGAGAAAATGTATTTATTTATTTTGAATTTTATATTTTCTTAACATGATAGCATAGTACAAGGTATGACATAATTATTAATAAAAGGATTAGCGTATAGATCAGTCACGAAACTTAGGAGATTCAATTATTGTAGTGAAAAATAGCCGCTATACAATTTTTGTGTTCATTACTTTATTAGCCCCAACGGGAGCGGGGGGTAGAGTTACATCTCAGAGATGTACATTGTCAAACTATGTATCAATCAAAAGATTTTTATAAGCCCTTTAAAATGAAGGGTAATATGCTATAATTGTTGTCGTATGGACCAATGGTACATATTTTTCATTTTTTTTTTTTGCAAAATTTGCAATTTTGCAAGAGGGAATTTAAATATGTTTCAGGATTTTTGTTATGTATACCGTAAAAAAATTTAAATTCGGCGAAACAGTTGATGTAGAAAATGAAGAAAAATTTTTCAATAAAATACGTTTTTTTACACGAACAGAAATTGCTAGCTACTCTAGAATGAAGTTTATAATTTTTCTTCTTATTACTTAATTCGCTACATCCAATCATAACAACTCACATAACCCTATTTAATACATTTCGTACAAATTTTAAATGCTAACTTCCATATGACTTTTTGAGGAATTAATTATAAAAAACGTGCAATATCTAGAAAACGGGTGAGTCTCAACCCTTTTCAGCTGGGCTAGCTTGAGTAACATCTTATAGATATGTTTAAATATCACAAATCTGATTCACCTATGCAACTAGAATTATACGGAAATGTGTTTCCTTGAATACATATATTAGAAATTCAAATTCTGAAATAATTTTGAACCCTTAACTGCTACGGTGGTATCCATGTCGATCCATAACAAAAGATTTTATTACAGATTTTACATTTCGCAACAGATGCTGCTGTACATTTCGTAGATGAACGTTAAGCTGTACTGGAATTTAAAAATAAATTAGCCGAACTTCATTGCCACAAAATTGCAAATGAATTTAATTTCTTAATTATCATGACATACTTTTTCAACATAAGGTAAAAGTCCACAGTTTTTGTTCCATGATTGGAGTTTACGAAAGAAGTGTAACACGAAAATCCAGGTACACCCAAGAACAAAACATAGAAAATTTAAAATTGTCTGTAAAAACAGCAGACAAACATATATGTCCCGAACATTCATATATTGTGCTCAATAGTAAAATTTATTTAATCAAAAATGAGATACGTATCATAAATGAATGTTATATTTAAATGCACTTTATATAAAAACGCATTTAAAAGTTTTGAACATAAAGTTTGTTTTATTTTGCAGTTACCTTAAATGGGGTTCACTCAGAACTCACCCACATGGTTCCATAAATCTTTTTCACCGCAAAAGGTGTGGTTTAGTATATATATGGTAGTAACTGTATTGTGTGCAGTGTAATAACAATCTAAACTGTATTAATCTCCAGTTTTTCATAACATTGACCTCATTGAACCCGAACAGAAAATTTTAAATTTAAACATTGAGCAAATACACAAATCTGTTGAAAACTAGAATTCAAATTTTCACCCCGTCACAATATCTTGCCTATACATTACGTTATGTATTTACGGAAAGTAATACATTATAAAAGAAATATATACAGGGAAAGTTGCATTGTTATTTTGACATCCAGACGAACAAAGATGGTTTTATTTTTCGCCCCGATATAGCAAACCTTATCCTCCTCCTCTACACGTCTCCATAATTGATGATGGGAGACAAGATCTAATGATGCCTGAAACTGTATATTTATTTGATTTCATTGGACCTTTTTGAAGGAGGGGTGCTTTATTGATTTATCATATTTTCGTTCAATTTGAATCTATATAGCGGAACGATGGATTTCGAAAATGTGATACATACTTCATGTAATCTTATTCGTTGAATAAGAAAATGACTCTGAAGAAGGGGAGCAGAAGATTTTAGGATATAGAATGACAATCTATATTATACAACTGAGGGTGATTGACTTACTGGCTAAATAATGAATTACAGGGTCCAGATTGATGAAGATGAAAAGTTGAAACTTTGCATACACGTGGGATTTGACCTATAAGTAAAGAGAAAATCTGAAATATTGAAATGTTGTTCGCTTTTTTTTTAAAACATTTTTTCAGATATAATTCGAGAAATGTTAGACACAAAAAATGCATTTCCACACTATCTAGGGTAGAGGGCTAACGGCCGTACCGTGCTGAAAACACCGGTTCTCGTTAGATCACCGAAGTGAAGCAGCATCGGGCGCGGTTAGTACTTGGTGGGTGACCACCTATGAACGCAGCGTGCTGTTGCCCATCTCGGGTGCGGTATCCCCGTGGTTTGCGCGCTAGATTTGCACGCTGCCACAAAATGCCGCCGTGTTCATGCGGAGTACGATCACGTTAAACATGTGGGTCCGTAAGTCCTTCCGAGAGTTTGGTGGTAGGGGAATGAGGGTACGGTCCCTGTGGATGCCTCCCCCACTGGGTTCCGGTCTAAATTGGGTGGCACTTCCCGGCCGTCCATACAGTTACCTTACACCTTTCTGGTAGGTCGGACGGTCTGGGTCTCAACAACAACAACAACAACAACTATCTAGGGTAGAGAAAAATAAACAAATTTGTATTAGCTGTATTGCAGTCAACCATTCACTAGATATTTTAAGGTATAGTTGCAGCATTTTTATTATATTATATTATATCTTATTATATTTTATTATATAAGCTATTTTTATTATATTTTATCAATGTTTATTGCTTCATTCTATTGTGATAACTATGGTAACCTAAATAAAACACAAGGACACGACACAAATTAAAATATGAAGGTCATTTATTTAACTTCCTAAAATACATACAAAATAGTTATAAAAGTCAGAGCGCTTTCAAGCGTATAAACGTCCTTCATCAGCGGCAACAATTCAGTTGCCACTAATGAAGGGCGTTTATAATATACTCTTAGAACTTTTCTTACTTTAAATAATATAAATTGAATTTCAATACAATAAACATTATGTTACGTACAAAATTTTAAAGCAACTGATATTTTATTATTTTTATTTGAAACCAAAATAGAATAAATGGAAAATTAAAAATGTTGTGTAATATTAACATAAATTAAATGTTTCGAAATAGGTAAGATTAAGGAAAACATTAATATATTTTGACAGAAAAAAAAAATAAACAATTTAAGCAAATGAAAGGAATTTAAGGATCTAAGGAGAGATTTTTAAAAAATAGTTGAAAAGATGGCTTTGAAATTTTTTTCAATGCATTTAACTGAAAATGGTTAGAAAAATATTAGTTTTTCATATTTATGCATTTTGACAACACCGAAATCAATTGCTTGAAACGCAATCACTCCTGATTTTAGTATTAACTTTAGATTCTTAGAAAAACAATTGCATTTGTTTGAAAGTTTGTAAAAAATGTTGGCAATTTAATTATGTGATAATATCTATTGATTAAAACACATTTAACTGCAATAAAAACGTGTTTATTTCTTTAAGATGTGATAAAACACATATTAAAATTTGTGTCTAACATATAATCTAGTTACATCACTGTCAAAGCTGTCAACATTCGCAAATAACACCAAAATTCAATCGTGATCAAAGGGAATAAAATGTACAAACAAATAAGAACTTTAGAATTTTTATTCACATATTTCCAAATTCATTCACATTTTATCCAAACGAAAATTGATATTTAAAGCATTTTAGTGAAAATTAGGATCTACCTTAACAATTGGCACAATAAGTATTTCATACCACAATGGTTACATAAATCGTCTCCAAAATAACAATATCTCCAAATTAACCAAGGCTATTTCTAATAGATCAGCTCCACACAGTGCATTATTATTTTAGCATGGACTCCACATCAATGAAAATATATTCATCAAGCTTTTGAATACTTTTAATAAAGTAATAGACAGGAATGATTTTTAAATGACATTTTCATTACAGACATCATGGTCAACTTTTGCTGCATTTACTAATTGACAGATAAACACTTCAAAGTGCAAAATTTGTTATTGAACTGAAGTAGAAACTTATCATGGTCGAAGAATAAAACTGCAGAAGAAAACTCAATTAACACGTATGTGTCAAGCGCAATTCAATGTGATTAATTTATATGAAAATCTTAAAACAAGTAAAATTAAAAATTATGTATTCCGTGTTTTAAAAGCGAAATTTTAATTTAAGTTTTACTCTTCCAAATGTAGCGGGTCTTTCCTATAGATATTGTAGTTTCTTTCCATAAATACTTAAACTGACAAATTGATGAATTAATGATCAACGTATTTTAATATAATGAAGTTTAATGCTTAGCAGATGTTAACAATATTTTCAGTTTTCAAGTAATATTGCCCGAAATATAAGTTAATTTTGTCTTGAAAAATTTTTTGCATGTTGTCATTCAAAAAATCATCAATATTAATATACTTTCAACGTTAAAAGCATTATGCCGTGGATCTTGTCTACTATTATTTGACATTGAAAGTACTTACATTATGTAGAAAAGTCATGTGCTGCCCACATCAGATTTAAATGGCTTAAAAAGGAAATTAAATGGTTTGAAAAGGCAAATTAAATGGCTTGAAAAGGCAATTTAAATGACTTGAAAAGGAAAATTAAATGGCTTGAAAAGGCAAATTAAATGGCTTGAAAAACATTTTGATTTATACTAAATTTTACAATGTACCTTAAGGGGGGGATTTCCCCTAGGAGTGTTTATATATATATATATATATATATATATATATATATATATATATATATATATTATATATATATATATATACAGGGTGTCCCAAAATGATTGAAACGCGCTTTAATTCTATATTTGTTGGAGGTAAGTGGGCAATGTAAATTGCTAAAATGTTGAAAGTAAGGTAGGAAATAAGAATACGTTAGTGAAATAGTCCTCCCATTAAATTCCAACAAGTTACACTCTTATATATTTATACTACCCCCTTAGACAAATTTTGGTCAATCAGAAATATTTTATTCTTAATGCAACAAGATCATTAAAAGAACCCCGCATATATGTATCTTTAAAATTGAGCGAGTTATATTCAATTGAAAATTAAACATTGTGAATGGGGACCATATATCAAATCAGAAATGTAAATTTGTGACATATCACAAAAAATATAAAACTGGATGATAATACATAGGATACCCAACCGCGTAGTGAGTACCACTACTTTATATGATCTCTGTCTGTGTAATGCTTTATTTAGAGGCATTTATGATAAAAAAAATTGACACATATGAACGCATTTTTGATCTAAACAATTTCCATCGTCAAATTGTTTATGATCCCTATTGTCACTGATGAAATAGCCTTTCACATGGTAAGGAAAAGTGGCATAAGTCAGATTTTTTCTTTTATCATAATTCATTTGATTTTAAAGATACAGATATGCGGGTTTTTGTAATGATCTTGTTTCATTAAAGATAAAAAAAAATCCGATTGACCAAATTTGTCTAAGGGAGTCGTATAAAAAATTAAAAAGTATAAATTTTTGAAAATGAATGGGAAGACTATTTCCTTAACGTAGTCCTATTTTCTACCTTACTTTCTACATTATTGCAATTTATATTGCCCGCTTATCTCCAATCTCCATTAAATAAATAATTAAAGCGCTGGACTCCCTGCATATATTGTGTATATATATATAAATATATATATATATATATATATATATATATATATATATATATATATATATATATATATATATATATATATATATATATATATACATGTATATATATATACATATATATATATGTATACATATGTATATATATGTATATATATATGTATATATATATATATATATATATATATCATATAAAATCCAGTAAACAAATTCTAAAAGAATTCCTATGCATATCCACAAAAGTCAAAGGCACTACTCAGGAAAAGGCGCCAAGCCGCTCTATACTCCGAAGCAGAATGTAATCCAAGAAAAAGAAGATTTAAAGGAACTTGGGATAACCAAATGCTTTGCATTTAATGGTTGGGGAGGATTGCGACTCCCCCTCCCGTTTAAAGCTGCTTTTCCAGCCTAGGCAAACGCTCACGGTACCAATGCAAAGCAAAGGTTGGTCCCCAATGCGTGCTAATACGAAGGCACCCGGATACGGAAGAACAAGACCAACCAAACAGAAGGAAACTGGACCAAAAGTGAATCCTGCCCAACTCGCTATCATATATATGTTCATTTTACGCATGCGTGCAATCTTAGCAGGTACGCATAAACTTTATTTACTTGCAAATTGAAGTAAACTGTCAAAATCTACATGATCCTTGAAAATCGATCTATAGCAATCCTTTAAGAAATATATAGGATAATGTTTATATAAAGCCTCTGTTATGATTTTAATATTGCTATTATTGCAATCTTTTTTAAACGTGTTGTAAATTTGATTTCTCTTGAAGTGTCCGAGTATGATATTTCTGAAAGTATTTTTGGTAAGATTTGTTTTCCAATCGATGAGATGATTTATCTTCATTTTATATAATTCTCTTTTGTCGTATAACGTTGTATAATGACCATATAATCTATGTTTTTTTATTGAGATGTCCAGAAAATTTACCGCTTCATTTTCTTCTTTACAATTTTCTATTAATTCCAATTCCGGTGGGTAAAATGTGAAATCGAAATTGGTGGTGGTTTCATAACTCCCCAATAGCACATCGTCAACAAACCGGAAATATGGTATCTCTGACAAAATATGGGTTCCTTTTTCATATGTTGAGAGGTAAATATCGGCCAAGATTGATGAACAGGCTCCTCCCATTGGGATTCCCTTTATTTGTCGGTAATAATTATTTCCGTTATATAGAATATTTTCTTTTAATACCAGTTCAATAAGATCAAGGTATCTTCGATAAGTAATAAAATCCTTCAAATCATATTCTTCATGTAATTTTTCCAAGATTGAGTATAAATTAGATAAATCAATGTTGTTAAATAGGTCGCGGAAATCAAAGCTTTTAAAACATATATTTTTATTACAATGCTTTAATCGATCGATAACTTCTACTCCATTTTTGATCATGACATGATTCTGTTTTTTGATGTTTTCCATCACAAACTTGAGGATGTTCAATAGTCGTTTATTAGCTATTGTCAGATATGATCCACAGCCAACGGTAACTGTACGGAATTTTACAGGCTCTTTATGCATCTTTGGAATGAGGATTAAATATGGAAATTTAACAGTTTTTATTTCATTACCGATTCATTTGTACAAAGCCTTAATCCTATTGGATAGAACATTCCCATTATTATGTAAAGGGGTGTACATAGTACTGTCTAGATAGCAGTGAAGAAGTGTATCCATGTAAAACTTTTTGCATGTAAATGCAAAATGTGATACCATCTTGTCAGTATAAGTTATAGCAAAATTTTCTTTTATAGTTTGTATAGCTGCAGGTATTGAAAGATTCCTAATTCTGTTATTTTGTCTGATGTAATAAAACTGAAATTCTTTTGAAAAATTATATTTCCATTCATGAAAGGCTTGAATAGGTAAACTGTGTTTTACTGCTATTTTATAAATAAATTCTTCTAGATCTTGATTGAAATTTTCGATTACTTGGTTATATTCTTGTGATCTGTATTTAGTTCCGAGTTTGAAAATATTTTTTAGAGTTTTATCTGAGATAATATCCAGATCACCTGTAATGATGTGATTGTGATAAGGATCTTTAAGTTTGCTATCAGTGCATCTGCATTCTGTTGTTTTAGTATCCAATTCTTTACATATATTGTTGTAGTTGAAGAATCTTCTACCGTTTGTGCGTACAAAGCGGTAAGTCAATTTTACCTTAAGATCCTGAACAGGTAAGAAAGTTTTGATATTGTAAAGTATCGATTTAAAGGGAATTCCATCAAATTTCTTATTTCGGAATGTGGTTATAAAATATTCCATACTTTGCTTGTTCTGTATTCTGGGTTTTAATCTAATTTGAAATTTTCTGGCCCTTAATTTAATCAAGTCAAGCATAATGGCTATATTTTTGTGTGTTTCTTCAATCCGAAAGTCAATAGGTTCATCCAACGTATATTGCTGTATAAAAGCCCATATACGAGGTAAATATTTGATTTTTATACTGTAAATGACATCCTTAATCCAATTGTACTTGATTCCGTCTTTGGATTTAATTGATTCTATAAATTTGGAGATTTTTTCTTCTGTGTCATTATAGCTATAATGGTGTTTTCCTCTTCCTCTATGCCATCGCTGTGACTTCCTCTGTATCAATGAACTTGCTATTGGATAATTGTCAATACTTCTACAATAATCTAAATTGTAACTTTCTTTAAAATTGAGGGAATTCAATCCATAAGGGAATGTCGTTGAGTACTGTTTAATATGTGTGGCCTCCCACCACAATCTTTCCATCAATTGAGGTACTATATCTAGAATGGTGATGATGGTTCTAGAAAAATCATGTTGTCTGAAATGCCTAATTTCCAAACTGCTTAAATGTCGATCGAGTTGTCTTTTCTTACAGACTTGACTCCTGTGCAAGTTGATTCTTATATTAAGTGGATTCAGAGTCTGTCCAATATATTTAGTATGACATGTAAGACAGGTGATACAGTATATTGTGTTGTAAGATTTACAAAATATTCTGTTCGGATTAGCATGTTTTTTAATTTGAAGCGGGTTGGCCACATTATATATATATATATATATATATATATATATTAATACAATTTTCTTAATGTATCCTTTTTTCATTTTTTCATTTTTTGATGCCTGTAGTCTGAGTTTAAGCATTTATAGTAATGTACTATTGCTTAATGATGTTAATATTACTTGAATTGTATTTTTATTTTTTTTATTTTCACATAATTCTTATTATTACATTTCAAATATATATATATATATATATATATATATATATATATATATATATATATATTTATATATATATATATATATATATATATATATATCAAAGAAAACGTAAAAATATGTAAAAGGGGATGCCAGATATATTACATAAAAATGGCAGAGGGGGATGGCGACCTCTCATTCCCGTTTAAAGTACTTTTCTGTCTAGACAACGCTCACGGAACCAATGCAATACAATGACAGGTCCCCGGTATATGTGCAAAATCGAAGGCTCTAGAACGAAGACAGAAATGAAGGGAGAAATGGAATAACGAGAGGTAGAACGTAGAAAGTCAATATGACAACCAAACGATCCGGAATGTACAAGACTACTTCCTAAAGTAAATTATTTTAACGCATGCGTACAACGTTATACACTGTTATGATGTCATATTACCTATGTCTTGTCTAAATGAGTATTCTTCTTTATTAAAAAAGGAATTATAATGATGTTTTAGAAAATTTATCGGGTAATATTTTTAATATGCTTTTTGCATGATTCCTCTGTTACTTATGATACAATCTTTTTTGAAAGTATTATTGTTGACATTTCTTCTGAGGTGTCCTGTGATGATATTTCTGAAAATATTCTGAGTCAAATTTGAATTCCATACTATGATTTGGTTAATCTTGATATCAAAATTTCTCGTTTATTGTACAATACCGTATGAATTCCTTTTATATTGTGGTATCTTATGGTGATGTCTAGGAAATAAACTTCGTCTTTTTTAGTATTAGGATTCTTGATCAGTTCCAGTTCCCGGGGATAAAAGCTAAAATCAAATTCAGGAGTATGCAAATATTGTCCTAATAACACATCGTCCACGAATCTCTGATATGGAAATTCATATAATATATGATTATCCCTTTCAAAATATGATAAATAAATGTCTGCTAAGATGGAAGAGCAACACCCGCCCATAGGGATGCCTTTAATTAGTTGATAAAATTCATTTCCATTATACAGTACATTTTCGTATAAAACCAATTTGATAAGATCCAAATCTACGAGCCACTATTTGTTCTGAAAGGCTTTCAATGTAATCTATTGCATAGAGTGTTGCAAATGCAATATATTGTACATAGGACAAACCAAGAATCCATTACACATACGAATTAATTTGCACAGAAACCAAATCAAACAAAGTCTTAATCTGGATCCTCATACTACGAACATTGAACTAAAACATTATCACGACCATGATTTTTCTAATATTGTGGTAACAATTTTGGATATAGTACCTAATCTTCAAGAACGTTTATGGCGGGAATGCACGCATATTATGCAATTTGGTACGGCATTCCCTTTTGGACTAAACACTGCCATATTCCAAGAGAATTTTAATTTAGAACACTGTAGAAAAGCAAATTCACTCCCTATATCAAGTACAATATATCAGTGTAAAACCACTAGGTGGAAACGTGGTGGAAGAAACAGATATATTAGCTATACAGACACTCTTACAAATATTAAAAATTTAATGGACTTATTCAACAAAAATACTTATGTCAAATACAATTGGATTAAGAATATGGTGTTTGGAATCAGACTTAAATACTTGCCTCGAATTTGGGATTTCATCGTTGATCATATAACATCATTGGATCAAAGAACAAATAATGACCTAACTCAAAATTTTGCCATAATATTGGATTTTGTGAAATTGAGAGCTAAAAAATTTAATATTAACTTGCAGAATCATCCTAAAAAAGAAGATCATACAGAATACTTTGTTAACACTTTCAAAAATAAAACTTTTGAAAGTATACCTATTAAGTTAATGCTCAATCAATTAAATAAATTGATACCTATAACTAACATCAAGGTTAAGCTCACTTACCGTTTCATACGTCCCAATGGAAGAAAGTTGTATAATTATAATAACTTAAGTAAAAATACATCTTTATTTGTTTCAACGGTATGTAATTGTCAAAACAGTACTTTTAGGGATGTGTACCATGATCATATTATTACGGGTAATCTTACAGTGATCTACAATTAAGAAGAATGTTTGATAAAGGTACCAAGTTCCGTAACCAGGAATATAACCACGTCAAGGAAGAATTCTATCAAGATCCGGATATATTTATTTATAAAATGGCAATTAAATATAGTTTACCTATCACGGCCTTCGAAGAATGGAAATACAATATACTCAATAGATTTATAAATGAATATCATGGAAAACTTAAAATTAAGCCAAGATCCCATGTTCCTAGTTCTATCAAGGACGTTCAAGATTGATTCGTGATTACATATACTGACAAAGTGGTTTCAAATTACGCATTTACCTGCAAAACATATTACCTTGAAACCTTACAGAAATTTTTCATGGAACCTACTATGTATAAACCTTTACCATATAATATCGCAGTAATGTCAAAAAAGATCAAAGCATTATACAAAGAATCGGCATTAATTTAAAATCAGTTTCTTTCCCATATCTGGTCCTCATCCCAAAACTGCATAAAATACCTGTAAAATTCCGTACTGTAACAGTGGGATGTAAGTCATATTTAACCTTAGCTAACAGGAAACTACTATATATCCTCAAACCTGTTGTTAAAGCTTTATTACTAGAAAACTCTAATATGATAAAAAAACAGCAATGACGTCATAAAACGTCTAACATTCTGCAATACAGATATACAATTTACAAGTTATGACTTCCGTGACCTTTTTAACAACATCGACCTTTCAAAACTACATGACATACTTCTATTGGTGCACTAAGAGTACAATCTAAAAAATGTAATCACTTATCGTAGGTATTTGGATCTTATCAAATTGGTTTTATACGAAAATGTGCTGTATAATGGAAATGAATTTTATCAACAAATTAAAGGCATCCCTATGGGCGGGTGTTGCTCTTCAATCTTAGCAGACATTTATTTATCATATTTTGAAAGGGGTAATCATATATTATATGAATTACCATATTATAGATTCGTGGACGATATACTATTAGGACAATATTTGCATACTCCTGAATTTGATTTTAGCTTTTATCCCCAGGAACTGGAACTGATCAAGAATCCTAATACCAAAAAAGACGAAGTTAATTTCCTAGACATCACCATAAGATATAACAATATAAAAGGAATTCATACGGTATTGTACAATAAACGAGAAATTTTGATATGAAGATTAACCAAATCATAGAATGGAATTCAAATTTGACTAAGAATATTTTCAGAAATATCATCACAGGACACCTCAGAAGAAATGTCAACAATAATACTTTCAAAAAAGATTGTATCATAAGTAACAGAAGAATCATGCAAGAAGCATATTAAAAATATTACCCGATAAATTTTCTAAAACATCATTATAATTCCTTTTTTAAAAAAGAAGAATACTCATTTAGACAAGACATAGGTAATATGACATCATAGCAGTGTATAACGTTGTACGTATGCGTTAATATAGTTTACTTTAGGAAGTAGTCTTGTACATTCCGGATCGTTTGGTTGTCATATTGACTTTCTACGTTCTACCTCTCGTTATTCCATTTCTCCCTTCATTTCTGTCTTCGTTCTAGAGCCATCGATTTTGCACATATACCGGGGACCTGTCATTGTATTGCATTGGTTCCGTGAGCATTGTCTAGACAGAAAAGTACGTTAAACGGGAATGAGAGGTCGCCATCCCTTTCTGCCATTTTTATGCAATATATCTGGCATCCCCCTTTACATATTTTTACGCTTTCTTTGATATTTCCTGCTTCGGATTATAGAGCTGCAATGCGCCTTATCCTATGTAGAATCCAGGTAATTTGAAGTACAATTGTATACTTAATTTGACATTTCGTTTTGAATATATATATATATATATATATATATATATATATATATATATATATATATATATATATATATATATATATATATATATATGTATATATATATATATATATATATATAAATATATATATATATATATATATATATATATATAAATATATATATATATATATATATATATATAAATATATATATATATATATATATATATATATATATATATATATATGCATATATATATATATATATATGCATATATATATATATATATATATGCATATATATATATATATATATATGCATATATATATATATATATATATATATATGCATATATATATATATATATATATATATATATGCATATATATATATATATATATATATATATATATATATATATATATATATATATATATATATATATATATATATATATATGAATGAAAGTAGAAAAGAACGGGAGTGACCATATGAATTACATAAGAATGGTAGGGGTGGATTGCGACACCCCTTTCCCGCTTAAAGCAGCTTTTACAACCCGGGTAACGCTCACGGAACCAACATAATTCCATGGTCAGCCTCCCAAATGTGCGAAAATAAAAGCACCAGAACAGACTCAGAACCAAAGAAGTAAACGAATCCATGAAGAAGAAACATCCGCTAGTCCAACCCGATGGAACGTCTCTTTATATAAGTAAAGTTGCTCATGCGCAGAGAAATATCAGGATAATAGTTACGCAGTCATGAATATTAAATCTCTATATCAACAATCAGATTACAAATTTTCTTTAAAAAACGATTTGTAATAATGTTGTACAAAATTGACTGGATAATTTCTTTTTATAGCTTGATCTGCAAATTTTTTACATTTGCAAATGCAGCCTTTCCTAAAAGTATTATAATTTTGGTTTCTTCTAAAATGTCCAATTATTATATTTCTGAAGACATACTTTGCAAGGTTTGAATTCCAATCGATAATATGATTTACCTTGATCCTGTATGAATCTCTTTTGTCGTGTAACTCTGTGTATATTCCATATTTCTTGTGTTTTTTGATAGCTAAATCCAAGAATTTTACCGATCCGTCCTCACACGCTGGATTTTCAATAAGGTCCAATTCGCTTGGGTAGAATGAAAAGTCACAAACATGGGGTGTTTTCATAGCCCCCAATTATCACATCATCGACATAACGGAAGTAGGGCATTTCCGATAGGATATGAGTGCCTCTTTCGTATTTAGATAGATATATATCTGCTAGTATTGACGAGCAACTACCTCCCATAGGTATGCCCTTGATTTGTTTGTAAAAATTGCTTCCGTCGTGTAGTATGTTTTCCTTCAATACCAATTCCACCAAGTCCATGTATCTTCTATAAGTTATAAATTGCTTTAGATCGTATTCTTCATGTAGATCTTTCAGAATCAATTGTAAATTATCCAAATCAATATTGTTAAAAAGATCTCGAAAGTCGTAACTCTTAAAGTTGATATCGTTATGACAAAACTTTAGTCGGTTTATCAGTTCCTGTCCGTTTTTTATCATAATAGAGTTATGTCTTTTAATATCATGCATAACTATTATGAGTAAATCCAAAAGTTTTTTGTTTGCTATTTCCAAATATGAACCACATCCCACCGTCACAGTTCGAA